>CM070033.1:156415285-156436920 GCA_036250615.1 Ptychadena robeensis
CTGCATGATGGTGTGAAAACCAAATAAAGTTGTATAGTTGTATTTCAAATAAAATTTAAGGGAAATTTCACAAAACCCCAAAAGAAACCCGGCTAGTGTAAAATGGCCCTGAAACTGTGTAGTTTGAATGGAAGGGGGGGCTCGATACTGTTCTTGAAAAGAGGTGCCCTGCAGTTTGGGAACCACTGCTTTTCACTATAACATTTTCAAACTGTAATACAATCACTCAATCAGTTTTCTTCTTCTCTTCTGTCCTGTGTGTTTACTATTTATAAAATAAAGACTTATGATAATGGTCAAATGTGTTATTTTTATCCTAGCATATGTTCCCCATACCCAGATAAAGAGTTTTTTCAGATTACCCTGAACTTAAATAGATATGTTGAAGCGAGCACAGTCCTGGGGTGAAAGTCCCCCTTTAGTTTTGCAAGGTTTTCTATTGTTTTTTTCTTGCTCCATAGCTCCCAGTCATGTTGCCATGGGGACAGAACCATTAGACGATTGTGTTGATACATGTAAAGCCTGGAAATTGTGTTGCCTCCTGTTTCCACTGAACAACTATTGGCGACTATATACTTTAACATTGCTCACATATATACCATTGTCACAGGCAGCAGTCATATTAAAAAATAATACCTGAAGAGAGATCTGACAGGTGAATCTAGGATTTACCCCCCGAGGCCTTTCCTAATGATACCACTTCATATTCTCTGCTGAAATTGGAACTTGAAAGTGGATATATGTGATTGTGCAGTCATTATCATGCTGGTCCCCTGAGACATGGAAGTAACTGGCAGCCAGGAAATCAAAGGCCTTGGCTTTATGTGAAACATTGTTTACCATCCATGGGATTTTTTATTTACCTTTTATAGAACTTATGAGAAGAAAAATAAATCCCTTCTATATATTTTTATAAATGGACAAAATAAATGGTTCTGTTTCATTCAAAATCAAAATTTAGTTTAACACATATATGTAAGAGTAGTAGTTTGAAAGCTAAACTCCAAGCAAACAGATACATAAACATATGAGAGCCAGCCAAACTGTTCTCTGATACCTGTTTTTAGTTCCATCTATCCAGTTCTGATATTGGCAGCAGAACCAGGCTGATAACCTGACTTTTTCTCTGCCACGCTTTGACAACACACTCAGGTCACTCTTCCCCCCCCCCCCCCCCCCCCCCCCCCCCCCCCTGCCTGTAATTTGACAGCAAAGCTAAATTTGCCTTAGCTTCAGTAGCGCATCAAGGTCTAACGTTTTTGACACTTTCTTAAGGCAATGGAACAAGGACCATATAGTTCTACTGCAAAAAGTTGAATTTTTGCTCAGAGGCAAGGAAAAGTAAACAGTAAACAGCTCTGTGAAGCCATGATAAAAATTAAACATGTCACAAAGCGATGCTGAAGCTTCTGTGTGAACTGTTCCATTGATCAGTGGAAACATTTTTTGAAGCCTCAAAGTATACCAGCCCAATCAAGTCAAGCATGTCTTGGGCCCCAAGTATGGTATGTATGAACTGTCTGAAGAAAATAAATGGTCATTTTAATTAGGTAAACTGATTACATTAGTGATCAAAGAATGCGTGTGCCTAGAGGAAGTCTGAGACTTTTGTTCAATATTTACCAATACATTGACTTTAATTTACCCCTATTAGCTTCTGTCATCACTAGTAGTGTTGAGCTCGAATATTCGATTTTCGAATATTTAGCTCGAATATCGCTATTTCGACATTTGGCGAATATTCACGAATATATCATCGGATATCCGACGCGATCGCGATTTATTGCGATTTATAATCGCAATCCAATGCAATGAATGGGATCGCGATTATATAATCGCAATGTGATTTTTAAAAACGGAGATGACGGATATTCTCCCAGTCGAATATCCGAGCTCCATTGACTTGCATGCATTGCGCATATGTGATCGCAATTGCGATTTTTAGATCGCAATTCATGTCATAAGTGCGGATATACGAGATTACGAATATGGAATCGAATATTATGGCAGATATTCGCGAAATTACGCGAATTCGAATATTGCCTAGTCGCTCATCACTAATCACTAGTATACATTATCTGCACCTCATGGTGGCCTTATCTAGGAGTTATAGAACATGCACATTTTTCTGTGTCAAGGTTATTTTAAATAAATAACATTTATTTAATTTCCAGCCATAATATTTTATAGATCATAAAACATATGTAATTACTTTTGACGCTTTGTATAAAAATAATAGAAAATTAAAAAGGCTTCCTAGAGAAGATAAGATATTTGTCCAGGTCCACACCTGAAAAAAAGTAAACTTATGTGCATTTTTTATGCAACACAACTTTTAAACTTGGTGCATTCTGAGGTGGCTACAGGAATGGCACTGTGATGATACCAGCTTCTAGTTATATGTTGTGAGGACCTCGGCTGTCCCGAGTACCACCTGCTAGGGGCACTGTGCTAGTGCTTATCTTGTAACCTGATCTGAACTCTGGCCCTCTCTGAACCCTGGACATCTGAACTATGGTTTCTCTGACTCATCTGAACTCTGAACCTGTACCTTGGATTGTATCTTGGACTATTTTTGCACCTTTTTGGTTTTCCTGTTTAAGTTAGTGCCTAATAAACTTGCTTTCACTATATCCCTGTTAGGTTGTCAGTGTGTGCTGCCAGTTCTGGTCGCCCCCTGTCTGGATCCTGACATATGTTTTGGTCTCTACACAGTCCTCTGTGTCTAATTTAATTTCTTTTTTTCAAAGAAATGTATTAAGGGGGCATACACAGGTTGATGTTCATTCAATCAGTGAACTCTTGTGCGCAGCGTGATGATGTTGTTTCGTACCTCTTTGCACAACCGATCCTGTTCAGTACTTTGGCATTTGAACAGGGATTTACCAACATGATGATTGCCTGTTTGATCGAGCTTTCTTTGAGTTTCATCAATCAACCGATTCCTAAACAATCAATCACCGTGAACGCACATGTTGACCGTTTTCTTGGGTATCGATTGAAAAATCGACCTATCTAGGCCCACCTTAAGAAATGTCTTCATGAAACTGGTTTTACAAAGTAATCTTGGATCTGCTTTTAAAAGGGACCTACCACCTGGTAGGTCACTCAGCAGTATACTGCTGAGATCAGCAATTGTAAATAACAAAACTTTTTCTGACAGCAGGAGGGGCGCTTTTTCTGAGTGCGCCCCTTCCACTGCCTTACCTCGCGCCAAGGCAGCCGCAAGGGGATTTGGGATATCTCTCCATGTAGGAAATCGTCTGCCTGGTCTCGTCTTGTGCGTGTTGTTATCAGTGATGATGATAGTGTCATCTCATCATCAAGAAGCCAAATCTCCCTCCACAACCCCCCCCCCCACAGAGCTCTCCAGCTCCGACAGAGGGGAGACAGCCTAGTCTCCGTAGGAGGGGAGGTGGAGTGGAGAGGGGGGGGGGGGCATGGGGGCAGTAATGATGGAAGCAGCTTCACTTCTCCAGGATCTAAGATGCTGGCATCAGAAATGAACGTGAAGAAAGTAAGTATGTTTTTGTTTTTTTTGTGTAGCAGTTTTCCAGCATCTGAACTGCTGACAGGTGAGTATTGTGTCCATTTAATGCATGTGTGTTTTTATTTTGTGTTTAAAACCTCTTTCATTATTTTTTTTTGTTTCTGGTAAGATAGGCACATGTTACCTTTTTGGTGAAAACACCAGGAAAATTGTTGGTGTTTTTTGGTAACTTACACATATTAAACAATACTTTATTATTATGAAAAGGTGAGGTAAGTGGGGCTCTGGGAGCTTCAGAACACATTATGGGCATTTTTACTTCTAATGGGAAATATAGTCTCACAACCAACCTTTGGGAACCTATTCAGTTTGTAAGTCGAGTCCACTGTTATAGAAAAAAATGGGCCTTGATTGTTATCAGTATTTATACTGTAAACTTTGCCTTTTTGTGTAAAGTTTTGCTCATTAGCACCTTTATTTACACAAATGAAAAGGTAAATGTTAGTAAAGAGAAGTTTTTGTAAGAACTGTTTGTAACAGCACGGTACGGGCAATCGTGGCACAAAGTACACTGCATACAAATCCAACCCTCCCCCCGCCCCTGACGCCGGTTGTGTGGGTTGGAAAGCCAACACCCCTCCATTAACATGGAGGTCTATGGTGCCGAGCCCCGGAAATGCTGCAGCGATATTGACAATTGCTGCAGCTTTCTCTGGGTGTAACGGGTGCACCCACTGACCTAGCGGTTGGGACGAACCCAAACACCGAACAAACTCTAGGGAGGTTTAAGTCCTTAACACTTTTCAAAAGCTTTACTTTCCTGCTCCATCGAATTTTGCTAAAATTATTGCTTTTTATGTAATTGAATTGAAACTATTATTATTCTCATTAATATTATTATTTTATTTGCTAAACATTACATATCCTTGCCTAGATAGGTCTTGACTCCTACTGAGAGTCTCATCCTAAGCAGCGAGCCACCTGAATAGAAATTCTCACCTAGAGTCATGATTGAAGCGGATCTGTTGTCTTTCTCTTCTTCTTTGTATTTACACATATGCCTATTGTGCTGTCTGTGATTCTCTTCGTATACATCATTCCCCATTGTCTTCAATGAAAATGCCAAGAATAAAGAGATCATTTTGCGCAATTAACAAGGAAATGCAATAAACTGACCAATTTAATAAGAAAAGCCTAAATGAGCTGATACTTTGTATATCTCATTATGTCTAATTATAATAAATGAATAAAATATTGTTTATGCTGTAAGTCAATTAACTCTGGAGAGTCTGGAGTCCCCGGAGATGGTCGGAGCTACTTGAAATATTTGCTGCTGAAGTTGCTATCTAAGCACATTATAAATGGATCAACAGACATTGTAATGAAAACATATGCCATGCTCATATGGGGAAATGGCAAATTGCCAGCCTTCTTACCCTACAAAACATTGTTTTACCATTAATTCATACACTATTTGTAAACATTAGCGAACTGGAAAACATTTGCCAATAGGCGATGTTGGTTGCCATGCATAATCCCAGTTAAGATTCATTCCAATATGAGAGAATGAGTTGGCGGAAATGCATAGGAAATATTTGTAAAAATTTATATATATTATATGGCTAATAAATTTATATATATATTATATGGCTAATAAATAAATTATTGTTATAAAAAAGGCATTGGAAGCATGTGGAAATGAAAAACAAACCTCAAAAACACAGTCACTGGGTGTTTTTTTTTTTTTTTTTTGCTATTTTAAAGGGCAACAATGAAAATGCAATTAAAATTATTAGGGAATGCCTTAAAGCTTTTTTTCTTTTTTTATTAACAATAGAAGTGGTCTTCACCTTTAATTTCAATCAGACTATTCAATGACAGATCCCCTGTGATGCAGAAGTAAGGTGGGGTACCCTAACGGACATTGTTAACCAAATTTGATCAATGCATCATTAAGGATTGTTGACCTGTATCGCTACATCTGTGATTTATCAATGACAATGTGATTGGTAAACGTGTACAACCTTCAGAAGTAGCTTCAGAGCCACGTTATCTATCCATGCAAATCTATCATTATATATGATGATTCAATACTCAACAATGTTCACCCATAACTAAATATATTAAATATGTTTTTTTTTACTTTGTGCAGAAAGTGTGAAATCAGATCAGCAGAAATATGCTCCTTATGCTTAATTAATAGTGATGGCTAAACTTCGGCCAGGTTTGTCCGGGAACAGGCGGATTGGACTTTTAAAATTGTCCACTGTCCGCCTGTTCGCGGGCAGATTTAAATTCCCCACCTCTTGGAATTCTCAGTGATGTCACATTCGTTACTGGTTACGGTTGCCGTATGTGGCGTCACTGACGTCATCAGGTTCTCTACCTGGTTTTCAGCAAAAAGATTCTTCCTCCAGCAGGATCTTAATGCTCCTAATCCTGTCGCAGGAAGAATAGAGAGCTCCTTCTCACCGGCGGACGTGGCGGGTGAACACCCGTACTGCTCGCCGGCTAGGAGTGTGAACATCCATGTTTGCGGCCGAGCTGTCCACCTTGCGGACAGTTCGACCATCACTATTAATTAGTATTATAAGATAAGGAGGTCAAACAGGCAGACAATTTTGTCTAACAAGAGAACAACACAACCGTGTGGTGAAGGAACATACCATCACATGCTGAGGAGGAAGACAAAGAGTCAAGCACTGAGGAGAAACACAGATAATGAAAGACCGAGCAATAACCCAAAGCCACTATCCACAGCAATCTACGGTTTCTTCCCGCAATATCCATCCAGCATCTGTGTCCCCTGGCCTCTCATCCCCAGATCCCATGTTCCATTCTCAATGCTGGGGACATGCAGTGGCGGCACACTGGGGGCATTACATTGCAATCTGTTTCAATTTCATTGTATTTCTTTTAAATAATGTAAAGAGAAGTAATCATACCACTAGGAATGTCCAAGTAGTCTAAAGGTACCCAAAGGTCACTTTGAGCAAAAACGTCAAGCTGTGTGTGTTTGCCATTGAACGCAACCACCCCTGTCTTTGAGCGAGATCACTTAAACAAGCACTTAAAGTGGTGCACCTTGATTCCTGTCCAATCGACGAGTGCCCAAGCGCAACCCTGTGACATTATCGTGCGCTCAAATGGATCATCGATCTTACGTGTATCTATATGTTTATGTGTACCTTTAGGAAGCAGTAATAGTTTGGGAGAACTGATATTCAATTCATGTTTCTTGTAGTCTTCTTCCAGTTCTAATGTCTAATAATGTTTTTTAAGTGCTGATGAGAGCATCAGATTGGTTTTAGTAGTCTGCATCCCCTTAGACAAGAAATATCTGCAGAAAATAGCAAAAATAAAATTCCTACTTCCTGCAGACTTCTGGGAAAATCTGTCAGCCAATCTTACAGACATGCATCATGGGGACATTCTTCTCACACACTTTGTTCATAGTATCTCAGAATGCCATTTTGCAAGAAAGTGTCATTTTCATTTTATAAAACAACAACTGCAACAGTTGCTGGAGAGAGTGGAGAGAGTTAGAACAGAGCTGCTGGTGCTGCTGCGTAGGGAACCATTAG
Organism: Ptychadena robeensis; assembly: GCA_036250615.1. Classification (NCBI taxonomy): domain Eukaryota; kingdom Metazoa; phylum Chordata; class Amphibia; order Anura; family Ptychadenidae; genus Ptychadena; species Ptychadena robeensis. Next base: position 156,422,360 of record CM070033.1, read on the forward strand.
CTAGGCAGTGTTCAGTGTCATCTGCAGGTCTTCACTGACTATCCAATCCATCATCCATCCATACATGGGAAATATCCATCTCCCCCAAGGTTCCTCCATTACTGACCCATCACCACAGTGTCGGCCTACTGACCATGTCCACCAGTGTTCCTCCCATACTGACCATCACCACCAGTGTCGGCCATACTGACAATTTCCACCAGTGTCTCCACACTGACCCATCACCACCAGTGTCGGTCATACTGACCATGTCCACCCGTGTCGGCCATACTGACCATCACCACCCGTGTCCTCATTATTGACCTCACACCCAGTGACCAGTGTCTCCACATGACCAGCACCACAGTGTCCTCACAACTGACCATCCCCATCCCCGTCCAAAGTAATGTTGTGGCAGTCCCCACCCAAAGTAATGGTGACGGTTCCCATCCAAAATAATGTGTGGCAGTCCCCATCCAAAGTAAAGTAATGTGTGATGGTTCCCCATCCAAAAGTAATGTGTGACCGTCCCCATCCAAATAAGTGTTGTGACGGTCCCCCACCAAAAGTAATGTGTGCCGGTTCCAATCCAAAGTAATGGGTGGCAGGGGGGGTTTGTCCCATCAAAGTAAAGTAATGTGTGACAGTCCCCCATCCAAACAAGTATGTGTGACGTCACCATTCCCAAAGTAATGTGTGACAGTTCCCCATCCAAAGTAATGTGTGACAGTCCCAATGCAACGTAATGTTGCAGTCCCCATCCCAAGTAATGTTTTGACGGTCCCCAATCCAAAGTAATGGGTGGCCAGTCCCCATCCAAAGTAATGTGTGACTGGTCCCCATCCAAAGTAATGTGTGCACAGTCCCATCCAAGTAAGGTGTGACCATCCCCATCCAAAGTACTGCCGCACTTACTTTGGATGGATGCCACACATTACTTTGGATGCAAAGGTTGACACGGGCAAAGGTGGGACACGGGGAAAAGGTTGAACACCGGCACGGGCTTGCATCTGCAGCTAAAATCCATGATATCATTGTAGAAATCCGTGTTGCGGATTTTATAGTGTGTGAAAAAATTTTCTTGGGAGTTTTGCCATGGATCCCCTCTGTCATGTCATTTGTCAAGGTGTTAGACCCCTTGAAACAAACTTTCCCAAACACTTTTGTGGCCAGACAGAAAGGGGTCCCTTTGTTTGTAAAATTCGCCCTCCCATGAAGTCATGGCTGGTTTCGAAGGTTCGCAGGGTTCGCAAACTTTGAGGAAGTTCGCGTTCGCCGTGTCGCGAGCGGCAAAATCCAACCATCACTATCTAGCACATCTAGTTTTTGTATAAATTAAGTCGAAATTTCGACTTTGAAATTTTGACTTCATTTGAACTTAATTTAGGCAGAAACTTTTTGTGTTAGAGCCATACTTTTTTTTATGTAGTATACCCCCAACCCTTCTCTACATCTCAGAAAGTTTGGTGATAATACCATGCTAAGGGGGCTTTGCAATTAACTGAAATGGTCAAATTTAAATTCGACCATCTCTAGTGATAAGCGAGACTGAGGTCAAATGACATTTGCACCCGATACTTTTTTTCCTGCATGTGCTTGTTACAAGATTCTCTTTCAAGAGGAGACAAATTAAAATCTTGTTCAGCTTGTAACTAAACCATCCAAGTTAAACTGGGCTCATGGACTCATGACAACTTTAGAGAAAGCACTTTTTTTTTTTTTCTTTTTAAACCTTTTTTCATACAGTAGAATTGCTTGCATGGTAGGTCACTACATGCTAGCTCCCTTCCTTTCCTACACTTTCCATCCCCTCCTCCCCTCAATATGGTGCATTTTCCTACTAGCACAAAAGTAATGAGTTCGGCCAGGTGTGGACTAGAGAGGATTCTGCTTCTGAATTAAATAGCATTGGAGGTTGGACAGTCATTTCCTGAATAAGGTTTAGCAGAATGAAATCTTGACAGACTACCTGCTGTGAATCCATCAACAAGCATTTATTTGCAGGCTAAGCTACACCTGCCGGCACACAACAATACACAAGTGAGTTAAGTTAACATGCCAAGATAAATTAGCAAGATTTTTATAAAAAAAGGATAATTAAAGCACAATAGACAGCAGAAAAATGCCTCCACATTTACTGGGGAACCAATCTATACCTAATGTGTGGAAAAAGTGTAGTTTACCTAATAGTAAACACAGTTTACAATAGTTTTACCTACCTACACAAGTACCATATTTTTTGGACCATAAGACACACTTTTTCACCCCCAAAATTGGGGGCAAAAAGTGTCTGAGTCTTATGGTCCGAATGCCCGACCCCCGTGGCCACCGGTGGTCGCACCTTGGCTTCCTGCCAGCTCTCCCGGCACGGAGCTGTCAGATGTGAGATGCCGGCAATCTCCGGCTCTCCCATCTGTACTGTGCATTTGCCTATGCCAGCTCAGAGCCCTGAACTGGCATAGGCAATGAAGAGAGAGAGATATAGATAAACTGGCTATATCTCTCCCTTGTCCGAAGTGCAATCACTTTGCACGGACACAGAAACAGCTGATCGCAGAGGGAGATCAGTGCTGTGAGTGTACTGCTGCTAGTGTCACCTGCTGGCTGAATTGAATATTGCATCCATTAAATTCATTGCATTAACCCAATTGATGTGAAAACTTATTAAATCTTTTTTTCTGGTTTTGCTGCCCTTAAAACTGGGTGCGTCTTATGGTCCGGTGCATCCTATAGTCTGAAAAATACGGTAATCTGTAATGAAAAATATACAAAAAACAACATGTCTATTATGTAAGGTAGTGATGGACATCTTGAGGATCCATTATTTACCCCAAGCTATCTGGCTGTCATCTTGGTCCAGTGGAAAAAATTAAGAATGAAATATGCAGATTGGGCTTTTGCCTGTATGCTTCACTTAGTGCTGTGCCTGGACAGAGTTCCAAAGTGCTAAATCCAGAAAAACACCTAAAAACAAGGTAAATGTTGTACAGTATCTTATAAAGGTAAGTACACCCCCTCACATTGGGGTAAATAAATTACATTGTTTTAAGGGATAGCACTACAGCAATACAATGTAAAGTGTACAACTTGTATAACAACATACATTTTGCTGCCCCCTTGAAACACACAGTTATTAATGTCTACAACTCTGTCAACAGAGGAGTGGAAGGGTAGCAAGTGGCAGTCCTTGAAGCTGTAGTAAAGTAGAAAATAATCAAACCATTGACACTTTTAGCCAAAATAAAAGGATGATTAAAGTTCCTCTTTCCATTAAAAAAGAAAACAGACATCTTGGAAATACATGATGTATTCTTCAAAATGGACTTCACACATTACTAAGATAAGATTTTAGCCCCATGATGAGTTTCAAATATTGAGCATTTATCCTGTGATGAGTTGGCTACAGAACTGACTTGAATCCTGTGTGCTCCACTGACACAGGTATTCCCTGCCGATTGTAGCCAATTAACTTGGAGGGGGAGGAGACTCCTGCCTACAACAGGATCAGCCAAAAAAAACACCGGCAGGACGGATCGCCGTGCGATTCGACCTGTGGGCTATTTGGGTCGAAACTGCAAGGTGGGCACACTTGTAGTTGTGGGCAACTGACCACCATGCGTTTGGGATCGCCTGCAACTACATCTGGGAATCGCTATGTCTATGGCCGGCTTTAGATATAACGGACAGACAACACTGGATGCCCCAATTTTGGTAAAATCACTGCCTGGGTTGTTGGTGTATACTAGAAAAAAAATGTTGTATGCCAACAATTAGTCTAATTAAGGCTAATGGTGCAAGATACCTAGAGAAGTAAACATACCATGTGGACATTCGTTTTCAAGATTTTTGCAATTGTAATATTTTTGCAATGCATGGTCATACCACAAATATTCCAATTTACAAATATCAAATTGAATATTAGTAGAATTATTCACAAAATATCACAAATTCCGATATTGCCTATGCTGCTCATCACTACTGGATACTAGCCCTTGTGGGGACGGACACTGGTAGTCCATTGGCTGGAGACAAGAGAAGCAGAGATGTAGCCAGTGACTTCCCCCTTGTCCCCATTATGGTACCCTGGGCCTAGGAGATGACACAAGAGAGATAACGATATTGCAACGGCTACTCCCATGGCTTGCATGGTGATGACATGGTCTGTGAAGCTGTTACACCAAAGTCATCGTGTGTATTAATTCACTGAGACATAGTGCAACAGCCTGTATTAGGGACACTGCCTCCCAGGTTAGCGATGATCTGCCACTGGATACAACAATCTGCAGCTGAGACCCAGACACGGAGGTTCTGGAAGGAGGGAGAGTTCTGGAAGGAACCGGAAAAGTAAACCCTGATTAACCCTGGTGTGTCTGATGGAAGATGTGCTGCACACGGAGGGGCCGTGCCGACTATACAAGCATAGGGGCCAAAGACCCTCTCTTCCAGAGAAAAGCAAAAGAAAATCTCCCTAGAAGGCTGCTCCAAATATGTATTACTTTTCTTTAGTTACTAATAGTGAGGAAAGCTTTCCATGATCAACTGTTGCAGACAAATATTAATTACATATTTATATATATATGTCAACAGTAAACAAGTGTTTATTTTGGGGATCTAAATATTTTGCAAAAATACCCATTGGTATTGTCCACAATTGCAAATGAGTCTATTTAAATATTTCATCCATGGATATAATGATTTCTTGTTGCTTTAATTCTATCCCAGCACAGTGTTTTGCTCTCTGTATAATGGTAATAAACCCAGCATTCACTAATAGACAGTTTAATTAGCTGTATACTTTAAGCAGACCTTCCTTGTGATATGCAATATGGATATGATGGGCTGTCAGAAACATATTATTTCTGGTTATCCTGCTGTTCTTTTATTCCCATCACTTTATTTCCTTCCCTTCTTGGGCATAATTTATTATTTATAGACAGAAGAAATGTTTGCATATGTCTCCGGCTTTATGTCTAAGACTGAAGGCTGGTTTGAAAAATGACAGCATGCGTGTCTAAGGAAAACCACATTTTTCCAAATTAAAATATGCTGTTTATTCCTTAGTTGTTTTTTGAATGATGGTTTATTATTTTTGTTACTTCAGGAACTTCTGATGAATTGTGTATTTTTCTTTTTCTGGTGTTTTAATATATTGCACAGTTTTTGGTGGCTTTTGAAAGAAAAAAAAAATATTGGCTTATTGCAATAACAAATTCTGCTTTATAGTAAGTGGGGCACCTCCTGGTGTTTGCGTACGGAGGAAAAGCCAGAAAAGGGCTAGAGGTACCGAGAAATAGCTGCAAGGAAAGATGAAAGTTAAACCAAGTGAACAATCTAAAAATAAATACAAAGAAATCAGATTCTAAAAAAGTATGAATTGAATATATATATATATATATATATATATATATATATATATTTGTGTATCTTTATATATATATATAGACTTATACACAGTAAATCAAGAAAAGAGTGTCAGGACTACATTTTGGTTTTTTTGGGGCATATAACAATAAAGCATACATTTTTGACATCTTCCCCACATCCCTTGACAAACTAGTGCAGTATGTCAACTGTGACCATGTGTGTCATTAGTCTTAACATTTATCTAGGCCTTAATCAATGAAAACCAGCAGAAATCTTACAATTACTTTCTTACAATTAATCGATGCATCTTTAAAGCGTGCAATCCACCAATGATGAGGAATCACATGATAAATCGATCAGGCAGGCGATCTATTATGAAATGAAGGACAGTATTGGAGATCTTAAGATCTGCCCTTTCGATCGACCAATGCAGGCCTGATACCACTTCCATTATTTCCTATTGCTTTTTTCTGTGTATCCGATCTTTAGTTACGTAAACGATCGATCAGACGCATAATTCGGTGAATCGTATCCTGAAAATGGTGCACTTTTTAATAGATGTACAACTAATGATCGAGGACTCAATTGCAAGTCACGATCGTTTAACAAATTGATCTCTGGGAAATCTAAGCGTCTATGGCCTAATACAAACTTCTTTAATCTAAGAATGAGTTCATAATTATGCATGAATATACTCTTATAATTGTATGTATGCCACTGAAATACAAAGTATATTCACACCATTGCCAAAACAGTACATCTGAAGGAATGATGTCACAAAGCACAGACCTTTGTTGGTGGAAATGCTGTTCAGTGCAGTACCATGTGCAATATAATTTTTTTTTTTTTGCACCACAAAGATGGGAAAAAAAACCTTATTACCTTTTTATTTTTCATAATCCATATTTACAGCTGTAAACAGAGGTGTGTATTTTTTTGGCCACCCAAAAAAAAAACAGGTGGTCAGCTTTGACTACTAAAGGAGGAAGTGATCTGCTATCACTTCCCTCAAGTGTCACCAGTAATGCTACCAGCTGAGCGGGAGTTTTAGGTGGCAGAGCAGAAGAAGGATGAACAACCGATGGCTGGCCAACCAGCTGCCTTTGAGTTTGAGGAATCACAAACATATGCCAAATTACTTGCTTGTTTAAAGAACTAAAAAAAAAAACATTATTACTCTGTCACAGATAACACCCACTGGACAATAATTTTGCAATTCCTTGTAGCCTAGTGATGGATATTCTTGGTGTGGCTTTCCAACATACACTTGATCCTTGGGAAGATATCTTATAAAAATCCCCATATTGAAGGCTCAACATTTAACATCTAACAGTGAACATATACAGTATGAAGGCTACCGAAGCTTAGTTTCAGTTCAATTTGCCAAATCCATGAGGAAAATGAAGTCAGAATTACAAACTTGCTTAAGTCTTTGAATGAGAATGAATTAACTTCAGAAAATCAGAACATTCTTTCTCAATAGGAAAGAGGCTGTTCCAGTGCCCATGAATATTTGGCATGTTACAGGTAACAATATTAATCTATATTTGGATGCCTTCCTGGTATTTATATGTGCCCACCCACTATTGTGCTGCTGTAAACTGATATTTGTTTAGAAACCCATGATTAACCCATGATAGTAGATGGTAGCGGTGGTAAAATTGGATATCACCCCCTCAAACAGCCCAAATAAAAATAGTGCAATCACTGAATGGACAAAAATTAAATACAGAGCATATGAAAAATATGAGTCAATGAATAAAAAAAAAACCACATAGGCATTCTTTAAAAAATTCAAATTCAATAAGCTACAACCACCTCTTTTTTATCTTCCACCGAAAAACTCTGCGCATCAGCATAAAATCAAAGCCCTTTCCTTCAGAACTGTGTTAATATGCAAACTCTGAAAATCATGCTTCACGTGGCATGCCGGAATAAAATCTACATTAACATGAGCAAATAACTCAACTGAAAATAAAGGCAGGAGATGGATGTTTTAATGCAAACTAATTTTTTTCGTGTTTCTATGCCTCATTCTGTTCCTATGACCTCATTCCATAGCATGGAGGACCAATGTCATTTGTAGTAAATGAGAAAATGGCATTGGCCTATTCGTCAAAACAGAAGAAAATTTCTGAATAGCTGATTGGGAATTGATATTCCATTAAAAGCCACACTGCACATGTAGGCATTGTTTAGCATTGCTGTGCATTATTTATGCATGTATTTGTTAAGTTACAGTACAGAGGTCTGTCATTTACTAAATGAATTCTGGAGTTAAAAGAGTTCGGGAATTCTGCATATTTTCTAGGTTATGTGTAAACACTGGGAATTGTATGAAGAAGATGCAGTTTGAGTCAGTTTAATCACCAACATCAATTTCAAAGTAGTCTGAGGGGCTCATTACAGTGATGGATGACAACCCAGTATAGCATACTACATTCCTAAGCTTGACAAAAGTCCCTGATGTTTCCTAGAGTGTGTCAATTCTTTCCTAGGATTTGCACATGTAAGGAAGCCTGAGATTTGGAACTGGTGCAATGGCAAAGGTACAGGGGCCTCTGAATGAAGACTAAATAGATAAAGATTAAATAGCAGCCAAAGATTGTAATTGAGCATTTAATTTAATAGCTGTCTGGTTGCATACATACACTATATAATAACCATATTGGAAAATTTCTTTATCTATGTATTATGACAACTAACACATTTTGAGGTGAATATAAAAAATAATAAGCTGTATTAGTAAGTAAGTAAGTGGAGGCTGTGAAAAAGGTGAGAAGGAAGGCTAGTAATGTTGGTGAAAAGGGTGGCCAGGGGATTAGAGCATGCCAATGCAGGTATAAGCAATGTAGGTAAATGGGTATCCAGAACATAAAGGGGAGTAAGCATTCAAACATGGGGCTGCTTGCATGCCCTTAGAACCCCAGGGAGAGATGGACAAATTAAAGTTAAGACTAAAGTAGCTGGCAGAAGAGATGTATGCGTGGTTGTTAACTGTCAGGAATTATGGGGTGATGACAGCTGTGGTAATAGGCAGTAAACGATAATAATAGTTTTGGTAAGAGCATGAGACAGTAGTAAGAAGTAAGAGTAGTTGGATGACATAATTGTAGGAAATAAGAAATGGGGAGGATGAGCAGAAGTGGTAGGTGATGAGATTAAAGAGCGAGGTGGATGGCATTATTGTCAGAGAAGGGTTAGGGTTTGGTGTTAAGTGGGGTTTAAGTAGTGATGGAAACAGTAGTGTGAGTAGTGTGGGGAGTGTGAGTGGGTGCAGTGGGGTAAAGCAGGTTAAGAGGTATTAATTGCATGCATGGATGTGGTGGTGGAGATTGGGGGTTATTAGTATGATATGCATGAGACACCATCCTTGATCTCATTGCCTGGATTGTCAACTCCCTTCTACAATATTAGCAATGTTCAATCAGGATATAAACTTCTTTATGGATCTTATGCATTCTACCCATTGCACCTAGCTCTTAAAAGCTGATGTACATGGCCTTACCCTACCCAGCACCCAGTAAGATAGCTATAGTGTTTGGACTATAATTCATAGGGTCATGGACTGTTCTGTTATTAAACTGAACCCTAGGAATCCACTGGGCCCAGCAGTAGTGACCAAATTGTATACATTCTTTGGCAAGAAATGTAACCAGGGTGTGGGAAATGTATAAACTCTCACATAGGGCAGTGTATAGCAAAGCTAAAAAAAAAAGAGTTGAGAAATAACCTATATGTCCCAGGCACAGCCAGGGTCCTGTCCAGCACACCCTTGGTCAGGTATTTCTCAGTCAGATAACAAGGAGGATGGGCAAAATTGGGGTTCTACACGTCTATGCATTTGATGTGTGTATGCCCTGAAGAAGAGTTCAAGGTCATATATGAATGAGAAAAATGGCTACAGGGTTCACCAGCATACCAAGGGAGGGACCATCACTACAGAAGAGTCTAGAAGTCACATCCAGCTTGCTTTATCGTTATTTGAACATAACTCTTTGTACAAAGCAAGAAGCAGGAAAGAGCAGGAAAGAGGTCCATGTTGCACTGGTCAGTAAACCCATGGTGGCAGGAATAGGAAAGTTGGCACTATAGTATGATGATCAAAATCTGCCATATTGTGGTGGATAGGGAAAGGAAATCAGTTATGTGTGCTTGAAACGTGGACATGAAACGTTATCTCCCAGATGCACACTGGAGCTTTTACTAAAGCACTATTCTCAATAGAAAAGTGAATGTTGCTGTGAAAACTAAACACTGAGGGCTCATTCACATTATTTTAACTATTTTGCCATTTCAGCTTGCCATTGGAAACTTGTTCTACCATTCACTCTTGCATGCTGTATTAGGCATTAATCTGCACAGTGTCTATATGCATAATGCCCAGCTACATGGATTCCGTTACTGTTCTAGTACACAACACAATGAATATATTAGAAATGAGCCCTAATGAATCTTTTATGTTATTATATTACAGAAAGTAAAAAAAAAAATTCTGTATTCATTGATGGCTAACATAGAACAACACTAGTACTGCATATTATTTTATTCAACAGTAGAGTGTTATACCATGTTAGCCATGAATGAATAGAGAAAGTTTCTATAATATTATATTGTTAGCCATACACAAGTGATCCATCCAGTTGGAAATGCATTTTTAGACTAGTGAACATTTTAACCATTTGTATTCATGATTTTAGTCAAGTTGCACACACAATAACAAATATACTCTCCTTTTTTAACTTGTATTCCCTTTTTTTACTTTCCTTTTGCTGCATGTTTACTGCACTGGTAGTATATTGAACATTTGGACCTCTGCTCTCATACATAATGCAAACATTCAGCTGACTAGCCCACCACACACTGTTTCAATCAACTGCACTGCTTGGGGTTTATTTGGACTTTATTCTTTAGACAGTTTAAGTCCCACATTGGATTTCCTGATATGTCCCAATGTAACTCTTTGCCAGATTGTCAAAATCATCAACAGCAGCAGCTTTAAAAAGTATTTGCAGTCACAACATGGAATGTCAGTTACTTACCAAATCTATTTCTACACTTCTGAAATCGGGCTCAGCGATACCGATTCCTGTTTCACTTTGCTTTTCCCATATGGGTCATTAGAATTCTTGTACCCACAAGGAGTATAGATGCCTCCAATTAAGAACATGTGCATTTAACCTTCAACCAGTCTTCTTTGTACTCGATGTAACAATCCCCTTTTCTGCATAAACTGGTTACTTACTAGTGATGGACAAACATCAGCTGTGCCTGTTTGCGAACGGGAGAATCAAACTTATGCAAATACCGGCCCTTCGCGGCGAACCACCATTGACTTTAATGGAGGACGAAATTCTCAAACCTTCAGGTCATATTTGTAGGCAAAATACCAATAAAAAAAGTCAATTACCTGGACAGTGTCATGCCAAATAGGGATCAATGGCTAAACTTCTCGCCCAAAATATGTTTTTTTTAAAATGCTGACCAGAAATCACATCTAGATTAAAGATTTTGTCAAAAGTTACCTGACAGTACCTTCTGCAGCGCATCACATTTAGTCAGATGTCACTACAATGCATAATACAGCATAACCCACCCTAGAGAAGGACTTTTGTGGCTCAGAAGGATTATAATAACAAAGTAGCTAACCCATTTCTCAATCAGCAGCAGCTCTCCCTATCTATCTAGTACTGCAAACACATGATTAATGTAAAATGGCCACTGGGCTGCTCTTTTTTAAGGGGGGCTGTCCTCCAGGAGGGAAAAATTTGTTATTGGCTGTACTGTCCCACCTGACTGTAGGGTGAAAGGTCATATTTTATCTTCATGGTATGGGGGCAGGTCGAACACCCATAATGTTCACCGGCGTTGCGAACTGCGAACATGCTATGTTCACCGCAAACTGCACGCCAAGCAAACTTTTCGGCCATCACTATTACTCACTATGGTACAATATTATTAGAAATGAAAAGACATAAAAACATTATCTGTAAGTAGTGTGAGAATGAACAACTAGCTTTACAACAGAACCAACCAATTCATTTTGAAGAAAAGGGAGCTGCTTCAACAATGTACCATTTTCAATGGCTAAAATAACACTGAGCAACTGAGATCTAAAACAGAATTTAAAAATATGTCATCTTTTTCTTCTAAACATTTGTCATTAAATCTAGTCTCATATATTTAGTTATAAATTAAAAAGACATGACTCTAAAATTAGGATGATTGATATCCCCCCAAAAAACTAAAATAAATGTACAATAACATTCGCCCAGCTAATTCTTCTCTAGTGAATAAATGAGGCCTAGATGGAGTTCTAGCTCATTTAAAAACCATTGGGAAAGAAATGCCCCATTAGCTGTGATCCTGTAATAATCCATAAAGGAATATACAGTATACTACAGAACAGACATGTGGAAGGGCATGTGTATGTGTGTTTTTATACACAATGGATGATTTTGTTTAACATTTGTTGTCAAACCAATTTTTGTACGATTTGTATACTTACTATGTGTCATCTGTTGTTTATAAAGAATTTGGTTGCTTCATATTTAATAGTTGGGATGGTCGAAAAATTCGCAGTGCGAATTTTTAAGTAGAAATTTCGACTTTTTGCATAGTCGAATTTTGATGGGGTCATTTCGACTTTTCGCCGAAAAAGTCGAAAATCGGCCTGATATTTCGACTGAAATCAATATGTCAACTTAAAAAAGAACTTTGCTTTTGATTTGCCGTGCCGCTATTTCACGTGCGAATATCGCCATTTTATTTAAAATTTTCGCATGTGGGAGTGATTGGAAAATTCGCATTGGCAAAGATTTGCATGGTGCTAGCTAACTTTGTCAGCTTATTGCAAAGCCCCTGGAAATGGTATCCTCACAAAAATTGCTGGAGTTGTAGAGAAGGGTTGGGGAAACATTTGAAAACAATAAGTTGGTCTAACATGTCACATTTGTGTATAAATTGGGTTTAAATCTCAGCTCTGATTGTAAAGCTCTGCTACTATGTACACTGATTCTTCTATTATAGCTCAAGCTCATACAGCAAATCCAAATTTTCCACCTTATGTGAATTTTGTCCGCAGAAAAACTTCAGTTTGGTCTACTGTTACAGTGCAGGAGTTTCAGCCCTGCTTATGGACATCACAGGAAGTAGGGGGGGTCAAGCCAGCACACAGCCATTACATTGCTTCCCATAGCCAAGACATCCGTGGGGACAATGGGATTAGGAAGGGTTGGACAGACAGGGCATTCAAAAACATGGATGCGGGCTGAGAGAATGTGAGTTGAGGGGATGTGCCACCATCATACAATCTTGGCTAAGTATCCATTCCGCCTATATTGTTAATCTATAGGCCAGTAACATTGTGTGTGTGCTTATATGAGTATAGTAGAGTGTACCTATATTGTATGTATAAATGTTATTGTAAGAAAAGGTGTCTTTTATGTGATTCCTGGTAATACCTATTACATATTGTAGCTGAGTTATAACTTAGGATAAAATATCACCATCTAGGAGGGAAAAAGCTGAATATTGACCACTGTCTTATGATACATGGTGATACACCAATAAGGAAAGATATTGATTTGGAAATAGTATTAAGCAATATTCTCCCCTTTTTCATCTACCAATATGGTTTTGTTATTTATTAGGAAGGGGGTTGTTGGATGTGGCTTAACTTTGACCTGGGGAGCAGATGTCTTTACATGATTGACATTTCAAGTCTCATTGTTGGGATGGGGCAAGGTGCAGTGCAAGCAACACAATTGGGGGGTGAGGGTACAAGGCAACTGTTAGGAAAGGCAGCAAACCTAAGAAGAGACATGCTATACAACTGAGTTGATTTATTTAAGGAAATAAGTATGTTAACCTTGCAAGGCAGTATGAGGTAATTGAATGTTTGAAGCTTGACTGACATCAAACATTTAATCATGTGCAAGAACAAATCCTATCCTATGTTTTTTTTTTTTTTCATTTCCTTTGCACATGATTTGGTATTCTTTGCAAAGTGAATTTGCACCAAAGTCATTGAACCTTTCCATGCAAAGTGATTTACTACACCTTAAGTAAATCAACCCTTGTGTCTTGTCTGCAATAAAGGCTTCTGATAGTCCCCCTTTGCACAATGTTTTAGAATATACAGCTCATTGCACATTCTTGGCATGCTGGTGATGAATGATTCTCAGTGCCCAGGATGAAATCTCTTAAGAAAGATGAAGTCCCCACTCCAAGAAGAAGCTTAGATAAAGGTGTTGGCATTGGACAAGGGTACTTTTAGACATGTTCACATAAAATCCACATAAGAGCAGCTTTGTGACTCAAGCTTATGGGTGCTTTCCTTGGTCCTCTGTAGCAGCTCTGAAAACATATGTTTAATTTAATATGAAAAGCTTCTTAAACTTTCTTAAACCTTCAGGCATATGATAAGTAACTGTACATGAAGAGGAATTTCATCTATCAACATCACAATAACCATGAGGACACATCCAAATCTAGTAAAAGCAAAACTTTTACCATTGCTTAAAGTTTATGCCAACATCCCAGTTATAAAGTTGGTAAAGAATAGCCTGTTAGCTAATCGCCTAACAAGCAAATATCTATACCTCCCACACCTAAGAGACCCAGGGGACTTTATTGGCATAGAGTCTAAGGAGTAACCATCATTTTCAAAAATATTTATTTATTTTTATTAAAAACATATCTTAAGTTGATCAATTTGATCTGCACATACAGACAATACATTGAATGAGATGAAAATGACATTTAGATATATAACAAGGGAGCACACAAGGTTTGTGTCATCTTCAATGACCTTGCTGATGCAAGAAGGTTTTCACTCAAAATCTCACGATACATTGCCCCATTTATTCTTTCCTATACACAGATCAGTCGCCCTGGTCCATTTGCAAAAAAGAGCAGCCCCAAAGCATGATGTTTCCACTTTGGATGCAACTTCGCATTCTTTCCCCATTAAATACGACAAGTTGAGTTTTCTACTTTGGTTTCATCTGACCATATGACATTTTCCCAGTCCTCTTCTGAATCATCCAAATGCTCTCTAGCAAATGTCAGATGGGCCTGGACATGCACTGCCCTAAGCAGGGGGACACGTCTGGCACTGCAGGATTTAAGTCCCCGGCGATGTAGTGATGTTACTGATGGTAGCCTTTGTTAATTTGGTCCCAGCTCTCTGCAGGTCATTCACTAGCCCCCACCCC
>CM070033.1:156436952-156449129 GCA_036250615.1 Ptychadena robeensis
CCCCCCCCCCCGTGTGGTTCTGGGATTTTTGATCACTGTTCTTGTTTTTTAACCCCACGAGGTGAGATCTTGAGTGGAACCCCAGATCGAGGGAGATTATCAGTGGTCTAGTTTTTTTTCCATTTTCTAATTATTCCTCTCACAGTTGATTTCCTCACAGCAACAGTGTGTGAAAACTTTGTGAAGACGTGTATCATTGCCAACAAAGGCTAAATAACAAAGTATTGAGATGAACTTTTGATATTGACCACATCAATATTTCCCACCATAATTTGCAAATAAATTCTTTCAAAATCCTACAATGTGATTTCCTGGATTCTTTCCCCCCATTCTGTCTCTCATAGTTGAGGTATAACTATGATAAAAATGTCATGCCTCTCTCACCTTTATAAGTGGGAGAACCTGCACAATTGGTGGCTGACTAAATACTTTTTTTTCCACTGTATATACGAACTTCCAAGGTGTAGTGTGCGAATTTCCATTTGATCGAAGTCACAATGGATTACCAGAAGGAAGTTTGAGAAGACAAAACAAAAAGCCACACTGGGCATCAGGGCGATGTGAAATAAATAAATAAATAAAAAGAAAAACATATGATAAAGTTATAATATAAGGCTAGGACTGATTGCCACACATCCAAATCAGCAAGGAAATTTTTTTTCACAAGATATACATGTACACTTGCGTGATGCCTCCATGATGCCCAATAAAAACAAGCACTAAGTGTGTGGGCACTTATTCAAAGAGCAGGTTGTATATATTTTCTTTCACATTCTTCCCTCTAACATTTTTCGTTTTTTATTTTCAGTTGAGGTTATAGGTCACATTTAAAACATTTTTAATGTTTTATTTTTTTTTAAAAAGAAGAAAAAAACGCTATTTTAAAAGGAATGTGTATATATTTTATACATTATATTCATATTTTATTGGAAAGCTTGATATAATAATGTACATCCAAAGAACAGGCTCACTTCAAGAAAAAAAAAGTTAAATAATATAGTTATATTATTTCCAAGAATTTATATTATGGCATTTTCATTTTCATGCCTATGTGTAAAGGTTATAGGCTGCATATATCTTAAGTGCCTATTTTTTTTAAACTAGGGCTATGGAAGTTATGACACACAGGTTAAATTCAATATGCTGACAGCTCATGAACACAAGCAGGAGAAGCGTTATTGACATAAGAAAATTTCATAATCCAATAACGGAGTCTATCACATCAGCAGTGACACCTGACTGGGTGTATAACCTCATCAAACAAATGTACTAGCCTGTATGCAGCATCAGCAAAGCGGCACCTCTAACATACAAACAACATAGCTAGTACACTTATATAGAACTGCACAATGTAGGATCAACACGTCACATCTTTAGTACTGTTTTTCTGAAGATTAAACATGTAACGTATATATTTATTGTTTATATGACTATAGGGTGTTACAATATGCATTGTTTATATATAAGGTATAGTCATTAGCAAATAATCTAAGAAATGAACTTGTAGGCTGAATTCTGCTATGAAAAAAAAAAACATTGGATAGTTATTCATATGATACTAAGGTCAATTATTATTATTTATAATTATTATTTTTATACCAGATCTTGGACACTAAAGGGGTAAGCTTACCTCAGATTTTGGATATTGGCTGAATTTGATTACATACATCAAAAGCTCTTAAGAAGCTGGAGTGCAACCAGTATTGTGCATGGTACAGCTTCAACATGACATACTATGGTGAATATATATATGGATGACAGCATATATGGGTGATTTCCCAACAAAAGAGAATACTTCTGACCAGAATATTGCTAGTGTTCCCCTGCCATGCACATGCATGTCCAGTCTGTCCTGTAGGGGGCCCCCCAGGTATCCTTATGTCTGCCATGGCATTATATTCATTTGGATTATGAGGATTCGATCCCATCAATGGGTGCCTTACAGTAAAACTTTCCCAAGGAAGCCCAATATGGGCACAAGATTAATATGAGAAATTTAATTTACACTGAATTGCTGTCAGTGATCTTGTAATTTTAACTTTTGTTTAATAAAATGTGGTGTCATTAAAAGTCCCACAACTAGGGTAGGTTTTTCTATGTTATTTCTTAACTAGGGATGGGAACCACACAATAGTTAGGATAAGTGGTTCCATTTAAAGTCCCAAATAAAAATAGGTCTCTTTTGTGTCAATTATTATTATTATTATAAAACAATATGTATATATATTAGAGATGGTCAAATTAGTTTTTTTTTTAATTCAACCATTTTAATAATTTCGAGTTAATTGCAAAGCCCCTGAGCATGGTATCATCACCAAACCAAAAGTTTTGGGGGAAAACTACAAAACAAAGGATTGCTCTAACACAAATATTTTTTGCATAAATTAAGGTCAAAGTTTGAAAATCAAAACTTCAACACTTCAAAATCAAAAAATTGTAAATGTTCCCACAACCCTTCTCTACACCTCCAGCAATTTTGGTGATGATTTCACAATCAACTCACAAAGTCAGCTAGTCAAAAAACTCAACCATCTTTAATATATATAATAATGGTCAGAATGACTTATATAACGCTGCCTATTTCTAGAATTTATACAGTAGTTTTGTGTGTCTGAATACCCCTCCAACTTAGTTTTATATTCTGTTGATCCTGTTCAGAAGTTTTTTTGAGCTTTAACAAACTCAGTAACAGTGAAATAGGAGGGTTTAAATAAACAATTTATTCCTTGCTCTTCCTACACCCTCATCTCCCCTAGGTTATAGGTTGTAGGTGGGTTTTACATTGTAGGGGATAATGTCAGACCTTGCAACCTCTACAAGGGGCACTGTAGATAGGAGGCTGTGAGGGAGTGGCCACTCCACATTTTTTAAGAAACAATTAGATAAAACAATATTTCCTAAATGTTAAATCTTTCCATGATCCCTACTAGTGAGGGCTGAACTTCGGCATTCCTGGTTGCATTAGCCGGATGTGATGTCACTAACGTCATTTCCCGGTTTACAAGCCGGCTGCTCACTAGAAGACTGGCTTCATGCCCGTTCTTCTAGTGAACAGATTCTTTCATTTCGCTGATCCCGCACGAGGAAGAATTGGGAGCTCCTTCTCTCTGGCGAACGGGGCAGGTCGAACACCCATACTGCTCGCCAGCAAGAAGGAGGGCGAACCTGCATGTGCATGTGCCGTGCGGGCAGTTCAGCCATCACTAATCCCTAGCAATTTGCTACACTTACTAATTATGTACTCTTTGGAGTAGAATTGTCCTTCTTACAGTTATGAGGTCGAGACCACTAGATCACCATAATCACTATGGAAGGTCATATTATACCAAAGAGGTAGAACTATTCTCAAAGGGATAAGCCGATTCTGTGAAAAATATTGTATGGAACAGCATTTGCTGCAGGCTTGAAACCACATAGCCTTACAAGTTATCTAGTTTGCCTAATCCTAGTTTGAACCAAACATTTGAATAATGAATGAATAAGCCTGGAAATTGCTATCTACGGTCATTTCATAGCATTTGAGGTTAAGCCAGTTATTTATTATGAGGAAGGTTTCACTGTTGGATGGATTTTGAATGTAATTACAATGGTGGTATACTAAATAAAAATATTCGTTATTGTTACTGACGTTGTGTGTAGACAACCAGGCTATTGCTATATCACGATCCATTTTCTGCCAAAATTAATTCTTCAAAAGTCATAGCTTTGGTTAGAGCTCTGTATTGTATTTCTTTTGAGTTCTACAGATAGCAAATCCAGTTTTCATGAATATTTGTTTTTAAACTTACCAGTATTACTGGGGCCTTCAGAAGACCCATATTTTCTCCTAATGAAGACCATTGTAAGGTGGTCACCACTAGTGATGAGCAGCATAGGCAATATTCAAATTTGTGATATTTCACGAATAATACTACTAGTTTTCAATTCAATATTCATGAATATTCGCAATACGGGTGAATGGGCATGTATTGCAATGTGGTCACATGTGGTATTTGTTTTTGCATTGTGAATATAAATTCGCGATCCATGGCCATAAGCTTCACAATGCACAATATCATGAATATTCGAAATTGCAAATATCCACAAAATTTGTCTCAAATAGCCGATATTACTTGAATATATGCGCAATTGGCGGTGGTGACTATCTCAACACTAGTCACCACCGCCAATGTACAATTTTCTTCCCCTGGCGAACAGTACGGCAGTTCTACCCGCCCTGTTAAGGGGGAGGGAAGGTTACTATTCTTCCTCTGGCCAGATCACAAGCAGAAAGATCCGGCCAGTGGAAGAATCCTTTTACCAGAGACAGGATAGAGAACCCAGTGTCTCGTGAAAGAAAACAGGCTTAAACCGGAAGTGACATCACATCCGGATATCAAAACCAGTAACTGTGCTATTCAAATTCCCTGCGAACAGGCGGGGAATTTTAATCTTCCAGCAAACAGATAGACATCGAACTTTTACAAAAGTCCAGTCCGCCTGCTCGAAATTCGACCATCACTACCATTAAGCACACTAGCATAAATGAGTGCTGGAGTGCATTTCCATTGTTTATGATGGGTTGTTTTTCTATCACTGTACTTTTCATTGATTGGTGTTTGAAGAATTTTTAACTTTAGTATAATCCTACCTGAATATAAGCCGAGGTACCTAATTTTAGCAAAAAACAAAACATCTGTAATAACAGAATAGTTGAAGTATAAGTGAGTTAAGAATTGTGTGAACAGCCCAAGTAGAATGAGCAGTCCCTGGAATTTTATTGGCAATTAGGTTTGTAATCCAATCTGAGAATATAACCCATTGGAACTCACTTCATGTGGCAAAATATTACTAGCTGAAGACCCGCTGTTTTTAGCTGAAGTATAAGCCTAGGGTGGGGAAATTCAGCAGCATCACACAGCAACTGTGCTTTTAATTTGAAGTGTCATAATTCCAACTAGCTGATTTGTGAGTCAATTGCACAGCCCCTGAACATCTGAGCATAATTCAAATCGCTGGAGGTAAGGTTTGTAGGAACATTTTAAAAAATGGTATTTTATTTCTCAGGCTCATATAGTTTTTGCATGAGTGAATCTCAAATTTAGGTCCTCCTTAAAAAAATTCAACTTGACTTTGAACTTAATTTATGCAAATACTACGTGTGCTAGAGTGGTTCTCAACCTTTTATATCTGCGACCCAGGAAGTCACTTTCTGTATTTGGAAGTGGAAGTGATGGTGCGGAGTGTCACTTCCGCATTCCAAATACCGAACATGACATCAGTTTCAACAGGATCAGGTTAGTGTAATAACCCCTCCCTGCTATTTTCTCACCCCGCTTGTGCAGCTGTGAAGTTTGTAGGGAGAGTAAAGTTGGACATTTACGGTACGATTTAAGCACAATCGATTCAGTTTTAGATCTTAATCTTTTTATCAACCATCGATCGTAATCATATCCTAAGCAGCACCACATGGAGGGTTCAATCCTACGATTTTTTCACAGGAAAGAATCATATATAAATGTGTTCATCTAATACAATCGACCCGACCAACAAACATTATGCTTTGATTTTAGTTCCATCGTTGTACAATCAACATAAATTTTCCAACATGTCCGATCACTTTTCGATCGATGGTTTGATCATTATCGAACAACTTTCATCGATCGGACCATGTGTGCAGTAAACGTTTTAAGTTCAATCCATATAAACCTTAATCATTTTAAGTTGATCGAACGCTAAAATCATGTGAGTTAGCTTAAAACCCTATACCTCCTTATACCTCCTAAGTTAGGAGAGTGGGGGCATTACTCTTCTTTAGTGATGGCCGAACTGCCCGCAAGGCGGATGTTCGCCCTCCTTCTCGCTGGCGAGCAGTACGGTTGTTCGACCAGCCCCATTCGCTGGCGAGAAGAAGATCTCTATTCTTCCTCCGGCGGGATCAGAACCTGCAAGATCGTGCCGGACAAGTATCTTTTCACTAGAAGACCGGGCATGAAGCCGGTCTTCTAGTGAAAAACCGGCTCAGGAACAGGAACTATGCGTTCCAGGGCCAGGATGTGACGTCACTGATGTCACAACCGGTTTTTCTAATTCAAATTCCCCGCCTAGAGGTGGGGAATTTGAATCTGTCTGCGAATAGGTGGACAGCGGACTTCTTTAAATGTCCGATCCGCCCATTCGCGGACAGACCTGGCCGATGTTCGGCCACCACTACTCTTCTTACTAACTTCTCCGCTGCTTATGAACATAAGCGCAGCTGCTTTTTGGCAGCAACTCTGATGCTATGAGGGAATGTTAAATTATCATTACTCCCGACCCACAGGTTGAGAACCAATGTGCTGGAGAAATAATTTAAAAAATAAATTAAATGTTCATACATCCCTTGGAGATTGATACCACCTGCAAAATGTGGCTACTTTAATCTCTTGACTCAAGTAAAAGCCAAATTTTAATTTGTTTCGGCACATTTTGGGTGCTAAAATACTCAGCTTATACTTGAGTATGTATGGTTTAAATGAAAGGATAATTTAACAGACTGGGCAAGTACTGTAGTAAAAGAGAAGTTACCACATTATAAATATGCTTACATATCATACGTTTACCAGTAATTATAGGTTTTCCTTTTATCAGAAGATTTTAATTAATATGTTTAAATCAGGATTTGTACCATGGATCTATTTAGTTTTATGTATTTTCATTACAGGGAGGCTAATATCCCTTTAAGCCAAGCAACTTTATATTTGACTATTTCATTACAAATTCCTTTACAGTGGAAAAAATCCAAGCAAGAAATGTAAAACCGCTTCTATATTGTGTCACTGAAACAACATACTATAATTTTTGCTTCAAATGTCATCTCCCACCACAGGACTTTTCAGATTTCTTGATCTGCACAACGACATTTGAGTTAAACTTCATTTACCTAAAGTTCCTCAGTAATAGGCTACGTCTATGTAAGACATCTGTTACAACTGGGAAGGCTCTAATTTTAATAGAAAATAACATGGTTTAACAGCATAAGATTAGAGGTTGTGTGTTTTTTCGTTTTGCTGCGTTGGCTTCTACTCCTTATTTTTCTGCCAAAGGACTTATAATACATTAAAATCGGAACATGCTGAAGGCGTAAGAATGGGGCGAGGAGGAAAAAAATCTTCTTATCTTGTCATTTTGTTTACGGCTTTCTTGAGTTTGTGTCAGTATGTCTAATGGTGGGCTTGTCAAAAGCTGTGTTTTTCTAGACAAAAAAAAAAGAAAATAGAAACTTGCTGACTAAATAAATTGTATATTAATTACAATTCTACATAAGTGCCCCTGGCAGGGTGTAGCGCAAGGCAAAGTGTCGTTTGTAGACAAATTGTGTGCGTTTCCCTTATTGCCAGGATGAAGCTATTGCATACTGATTTTTTTTCAAACAATTGCCTGGTAACAGAGACATAATGGTTTTTGTTATAGTAAAGAGTTATTTAGTTAGGTAAACCTGAACTAAAAAATTTACATTTTACAGTACATGTGTACATATAGATATACACTCACCGGCCACTTTATTAGGCATACCTGTCAAACTGGGATATGGGAACCCTTTTCCTTGACCACTTCACCACTGCACGAGACCGAGGGCCCACACCTGGGTAGAGGACCAGGAATATAACACCCTGGATATTTGACATGTGAGAGTTGCAAGGTTTTAAAGACAAGGACAACTACATATACAGTGGACCCTTGATTATTATTCCTATAACAAATAATGACGATACCCATAATGCATTCTGAATCTCCCAAAGCACCCCTTACATAAACTTTTTATATTAAAATGGATAATATAACATGTTTCCAGAGACAACATACCTGGTATGGTAACGTTTTTGAACTTACCTTGTGAACTCCTGCTTATCTTAGATAGTGTAAGAACAGTACACAGACACAGTGCTGCTCTCTTATTATGAGGTGCACTGAACATCATGCACACCAATAATTTTCCTAGTGTACTCCAGAATCAAAAATTTGTAATCACATTCAAGTTGGCATCTTTGGCTTTCAGAAAGGGGCGGATGAAATGGTAGGGGATTATTGTCTGGTCCCCTTCCATAGAGGTTCTTGTCCTTTCTCTCCTTGATTGGCAATATTGTCCATTTTAACATTTTGTACATTTTGTACATTTAACATTTTGTACTTGTGTAGTGTAGTCACATAAACCGAGTTGGATGCTGTCCCCTTTATGGCCATGCCCCAGGAGGCTTTGCTGTTAAAAGCGAGTCCACAGGAAGAGGAAGTGCAGTCCAGAGCAGGGAGACGATGATGATGATGAGACAGCAGCAGCCAGGCACTCCAGCTGGCTCCAGGCTCCGCACACTCACCCGTTGATGACGGCGTGCGTACAGCATGCAGACCAAATAGTACGCGCTTCCTTAATCAGACCCGGTTGCCAGACAGTCGGCCTCACTCGAGGACACCCTGATTACTCCCTTCAAGTGGGATGGGGCGGCCTTGGAACCACAGCGCCCTGAATACAGCCTTGGTCAGGCTATCCAGGCTACCCAGTGTGGTGCACAGACCTTCCCTCCCCCTTCCTGTTTGTTAAGGACTGTTGCAGAAAAGTTCCATTCTGTTCTGTTGTTTCTGAATAAATAAAGGGTTTACACAGCTTATCCACCTCTGTGTCGTTTGGTTGATCATGAACCTGTGCACCTATGAGATCAGTCACATGAACACCAACCTCATATTTCTTCCCAATTTCTTTCTTCTTTTAAATAGTGTTTGTTTTCTTTACCTTCTCTTTCTTCTATCATTCTGTATTTTTAGCTAATTTAGGGCCATTTTGATGCATTGATTCAGCTTAGAACTGCTTCTCTGACTTTTCGGGTATTTGTGCTGTTCACAGAAGTACAAGCAAAACCATGGTTTGGCCTTGGCCATAATTTTGGTTTTAACTCAAGTCTTAAGTTAAAACCAAAATTTTGGTTGTTACTTTGATTAGTCTTAGGTCAAACCAGCCCATTGTTAAACATCTTAGTTGTGAACTTTGTATCAGGATTGTCTTTTGCTAAACTGCCTTCATTTCTGAATTTAAAGAAAAAAACATTCTAAATAATCTGTTCAAGAATGCATATTTTGTATCCCAGTTTCAATGGTTTCTGTAGTTTAGTGCAGCTTTAAGTCAGATAATAGCTCGCAGACTGCAGTCAGCTGGGGGATCTTTGCACAAGCTTATGCAGACATTTTTGTAATGATATCTTCCATGCCAACAAATGCTCCCACTACAGCTGAACTTATGACACTATTACAATTGTGGACTTGCAGTTTTTATGAAAACTTACTATTTTTTATGTTGGACTATTTGATTTGTAGCCTCGCCTATAAATCATCCATCTCTGCCACCGATTGTGTGTTTTATGTCCTGCATTGTGGTTTGCAGTTTGACAGCCTCCAATAAAATCATCACTTCAAATTACAGAAAAGCATCATTAACTGGACAGAAACCATAAACCAGCACAATA
Organism: Ptychadena robeensis; assembly: GCA_036250615.1. Lineage (NCBI taxonomy): Eukaryota > Metazoa > Chordata > Amphibia > Anura > Ptychadenidae > Ptychadena > Ptychadena robeensis. Next base: position 156,446,426 of record CM070033.1, read on the forward strand.
ATATACTGATTAATCAATTAAAATAAAAATGACTAATGTCTTTCCATCTCAGACCTACAGTGGATGCTGGTAGCAAATCTGATTTTAGAAGGCCTGAAACGGTATGAGCAAAATTATGACTGGTATATTGAACATCAAAATCAGATTATTTTGTAAAACATTTATCAGTTTGTGGCAATGCTTACATCAATGCTTTGCTCTATATCTTTTTCGACTGATGCCCCAGGCTAGTCTACAGCACATACAGCCAAATGAGGGCTGGGGCCAGCACCCGCTAGTATCAGATCTCTATCATTACACATTGCATTGCGTTCCAAATGTTCCACATGCTGCACAACCACAAAATGTTCCTGCTTGCACACATCTGGGTTCATATTATGTTATACTTCCATTTTGACTGCGGGGAAGATTAAATAACGCAGGTGTTCTGATTGTTGTATTCTAATTGTTGCTGCGTAATACTGGATTACTTTTTCTTTTCCTGCTGAATGCATGTCAAAATATTTCTACGCACAATCCAGCTTGAATGAATGCTTTAGAAGTTTAGTGTTTTTTTCCCTCATCTGTTTTGATGGTGTCGGATATTCGTATGGGAAGATCAGGATTGTCAAGAAAATGAATCCACAGACAGGCTGACAGTCTTTAATAAAAAATGTCTTTTCATCATTGCTTTATAATGTCAGTTATGTGTGAGTATGATAATTAGTTACGCTACATTCCACACAGATTTACATTGTGGTCTATATTAGTCTTAAGATAGGGAGGTAAGGGTGGTGTTTATGGTTAAAGCCAAAGTTTTGGTTTAAGGTATTAATATTACAACAAATTGCAAGAACAAATGTAATGGAGGTAAAGAGGACCCATGTTGTTTATCCTAAAGCCAATGTGTTAGCTAAAGAGGAATTCTTGCCACTACCCTTTAATCTATCTTGCAGAGAAATTTACTTGTACTTAGGAAGGTTGTACATACGTAAAAAAAAAAACATCTTTGTCCCTCATTAGTACGATTTCCATGTGCATGAGTTTCTTAAATCAGCACTACAGCTGAGCCCTGGTTCTTCATTAAGCTGTTGTATTCTGGTTTTGTTGAATAGACCCTACCACTGGAAAACCAATTGCAAATACTCCCATTACTCAGGCAGTAATGTGAACACCTGGATAATGACCCATGCTTCCTTCAAATGGAAGAGGAGAAGCGTCTGAGCACTGGAATGTCACAAAACCATGATGTTTATAAAGGTAATAAGGGGTACCTATTTAATCTTTAATCCAATGGATATTTAGAGAGTACTGAACAGAGATCATTTATAAAGTGTAAACGAAATTGATAACCATTTGTTTCTAGTTTTGGACAGATTCTTCTTCTTATCATGAAATATGATTTTTCCTGCTCGGAGATTAAGGGTTACCCCAGAGGTTTTTCAGTGGATGCTAATCCTATGTTCATTATGTCCTGAAATACAATTAGGTTCTGGATATTTAACTCCTGGCGCATGTGTAAAGGTGCTTTTTTTTTTTACACAGCATGGTCTGATTATGGCTTGTGGCAGTTGACACATGCAAAACTGGACATAAAAGGGTCCAGCCTGAAATGGGGGTTAGTAGAGATAATCAATGAGATCGGTATGCAAACATATGCACATAGCATGCAGACTGAAACTAAGCCAATCACTGGGCTGCTATACTTGATACTTGAATCTGCAAACAATATTCATGCTTATGTAAAAAAATCTGCATCTTATTGACCATCTCTAGTGGTAAGGGCACTTTGACTTATCAATTATAAATGGCTCAAAAAAATGTGGTTGAGATGGCATCTGTTTGAAGACACTGAGGAATATCGGAGTCTAATGCCCCACTGAATAGGTATGATGCTATGTTACTACTGAATGTATTAAACTGCTGTCTTGTTTATTTTCTGGATCTGGATTTGATGATGTTGCTGTCTTATCATTGGATTCCCCTTGGTCTGTACTATGTTATGGTCTGTTTTACAGTTTTTAGGCCCCTCCCCTATATCCCTTTCTATGCCTTTCCCCTGATCGATATTTTGTTTACTGTAATGCACCTTACTGTATACTTGTTATATGTTTGTATTTTTTTAATAAAATGTATTTTTTGAAAGCGTTATGTCAATAATAGATGTATTTTAATTTAGGTGCATCTTGGTCTTGTTGATTGTTTTTTTTTATTTTGAACTCTTCCAAAGTATAAATTTAGCAAAAATATTTAAAAAAAAAATTATTTCGATTTGATCCTTTTTAGACCAATGCAGTGTAAATAAATGATAACCACATTTTATTCATTTGTAAATAAATGTGAATGTTATATATATTGATGAATTTTAAACTAAAAAAGATGTCCTTATAGTCACCTGAATATCTGTGCAGTCCTCACAATGATTAGATACTGTATCGTAGGCTTACTGACATTCATTCCTATAAAGCCACCATTTTACAATTTAATCTAAACAAAAAGAATAATCAGCACTGACCCTAGATGTGGTCTTGTGTTTGTATTTAATAAAATTTCTCATCAGTACATAATCCTGAAATCATATATGCTGTGGCCTCTGCTGCAGAAATGAGTTTGGATGTTTTGTTAAAATATTTATGTCCTTATAACTTTGTAAACAAAACATGAGTCTAAAGCTAGCCATACATGTGTCGACTCCTGAGCGATCGATCGCCCATCCGATCGATTC
>CM070033.1:156469561-156495684 GCA_036250615.1 Ptychadena robeensis
CCTCTGCTGACTGCAGAGGGAATCTCCACTGTAGGTGACCTATACTCACCTCCAGTGTTCTTTTGTCTAATATATTCAAATTCAACAGCTTTTACATAGTATTTACAATCCATCATTTGGAATGTACAGACTCTTTTTATGGTCTTTTAGTCCAACACGTTTCATTTGTGAACTTCATCAGGGAAAAACCGGTAACACTAGAGAAATATTAACAAATATATTAGAGTTACATTGTATCAATGTGGTGCATATCATCAAATAGCACTAGCATTGGTAAGAACATCATTATGAAGAAAAAACATGATCATATTCAGGTATCGTATTGCACAAAAATCCCATATATAAATGAGGTCAATATCGTACATAGGACTCATATCTTTATATATCCAAAGCACTCCTCATGTCAAATGTTGAATTAGATTACTTACAGTTTCATGTAGTTTGAAGCATGTGGATATCATGCTCAAAGCTACACATTATTGTGTCCACATGCTCCAAAGTACATTAAACTGTAAGTAATCTAAGTGTCCATTTCCTCAACACTATGTATTAAGTACATTGAATTAAGTTCTGTTTTCAGAAAACCGACATGGTATGTATATTGATGATCAAGATGGGATTGTCTTCCTTATCCTTTGCAAAAATTGAAGCTGAGGCAACATGCTTGAGAAGATAGAAGCCAGGGCACTTATAAGCAGTGCTCAATAGAAGAGTCTGACCATGCAATTTGGGCACCGGAATAAAAGAAATGGATGTTTAAGATATACAAATAATCTTAAAGCTCAAGAGATACTGAAGTATGGTTGTCTGCACTTAAACACAATCCTCTTCTCCTAAAGAGCCTTTAAGCTAGCATTCTTATGGAGAAAGTCCAGAGGTGCAGATATAAACACATGCTGCACACATCCCAGATTCTTCTTTGTTGTATTGCTGTAAGCATTGATACCACAAAATAATCCCAGTAGCTGACAGGTGTGACTAGACATGTAAAGAGTGTAAAATGGTAAAGAATGAAATAAACATATTTTGAAGTTTTAAGTTTCTGTATATGGCTGTAACATCCTTAATTCCTTCAGTTAGTCAGTAAAGGGTATCACTTAAATTCCAAACTTTTGGGTTTATTTAAACAAATTATTTTTAGAAGAACTTCCGGCAGACATAAAATAAAAAGACAGTGATTTTTTTTATTGATTTAAGCCTCTTGTTGTCCTTTGTGTTATAGGCTAAGGGGAGAAAAAGGACTGCATTTGGACCAATTAACGGGTGCTGCACTCCCATGTCATTCAAGTACTGACATGTAACTGCTGGTAGAGATTGTCTGGAAATTTTGACCATTAGATGTAGAGAAAGATTATGGGAACATTCTAAAAAAAGTATTGCTCTAGCACATATATGATGAAGTAAGTCAACATTTTGACTCAAAAATGCCATCTTGACTTTGAACTTAATTCATACTACTACTACAACTACATGTGTTAGAGCAATTCTTTCTATTTTTGTAATGTTTCCACATCTCCAATTTTGGTGTTTTTCCAATTAACTCACAAAGTCAGCAAGACCAAATAAAAAAATTAAATAAAGCGTCTTACAATTGAACAGAGAGTTGTTCTCATTGGCTTCCTGCCTGTTACATCACTGTCCAGCCACATGCTGGACAAGCAAGTGACCGCAGCAGAGAAAAATCAGGTTACCAGTCTGGCTGTGTAAATCTCTGGACTGAGTTGAGAGAAGTACAGAGCTTTTGGAAGGTAAGACAGCCCCCATGTATTTATTTCAACTGTGTATTTAGTGGTTATAACCTACGCATTGTATAAACAACTGGTTTGCCACAGAGTGTAACGGGTTGAAAATCAGTGAACTTTCCCCTACATCCATCGCTGTAATGAAGAAGTAAGTGTTGGAAAAACATTGAAAGCTATCGGTGTCAGACCAGATCCAGTTATTGTTGTCAGGTGCCTTGTGCCATCTTACTAAATGTTATCATTAGCACTATTGACTTGCAGTATTTTCTCTTTGCTACTGTTTGGCACAGGAGAAGACATATCTTATCTGAGCCAAGTAGGACTCCAGCCAGTATATTACGATTCAGGATAAAGATAAATATCCAAAGCCAACTTATTCTACACTTTTTTTTTGTTCTGAAAAAGGCAGAAATGGCAGTGCGGAGTATTATTCCTATCAAATGAATTAATGCTTCACCTATAACTCCATAAATAAAAGAAGATCATTACGTAAATGGTCTGTTTCTCAGTAATGATATATCCTGACATTCATGGCTAAAGCTAGCCATACACGTGTCGGATTCCATGGCCAATTGATCACTCACCCGATCGATTCCGGCGATCTCAGCGGGAATCGGAGCTCCGATCAATCAGCCAATTAGGAGTATCCGATCGCTGCATACCACCTTGTCCCATGGATTCCTGGATGATTCCGTGTCCGATCACTTACTTCCCAAATGGCAACTCCCCCTGATGTGTGCAGAATCGGATCAGAAAGACCAACATGTTGGTTCTCTGTCGGATCCGATTCTGAGCCCCCGATCAATCGGACGCGAACGATCGGACAAGGTGGGCTGCACGCGATTCCGGCACGATCGTTTCGCGTGCAAGCGCCCGGAAGCGATCGTGCCGGAATCCAGTGGGAATCCGACACGTGTATGGGGGCCTTTACACTGCTATTTTGGGACTTTATAGCATCATACTAATGTTCTGGAGATTCATCCATAAGGCCTAGTCTCCACTATGTCGAAATCCGAGTGTTTTGCTAGCACGCAGGAATTTCGACACGTTGCAGATGGGCCCCATTGTAAACAATGGGCTATCATGTGCCTGTCTCCACAGGCGTGTTACAGCTTGGCCTTGTGTTGCTTCAATGTGCTACCCCATATTGTAATTGAAGCTATGGAACATGTTGTGGGCATGACACATCCATTTAGAAACAAAAAATGTATCAAATGCCCATTGTGTTTCGGTTGCATATTGGACACGTCATGCCCATAGGTTTCAAAGGGGAGCTTTATCACCATGGTACAATAATGAAGGCCTGCACGCCCAATTATGCATCATGGATGCATAACACAGCAATGTCCATGACACCCAAGGCCTAAGGGAGGAAATGTATGCTTCAAAATGTATTTCTAGCCATTGTTGTTCCTTTTGGGGTATAAAAGGGTTAGAATGTATTAATTTTTTCCTTTTTGTTTTGTGATCAGCGATGTCTTTGTGATATTTTCTCAAAAAGTGATGAAACATTCACACATAACTGGAATAGGCAGTAAGAATAGCTCTTCCAGAGGAACACCTGCTCCTCCTCCAGTTCTGACTTTAGATACTATAATCATACAAAAAGAGAGAGCTGGGAGTGGGATAGCAACATCAACACCCACAGTCCAAGTGTCCTCTGTATCCACAGAGGCTAGGGGACTTCAAAGGGCAATAAGTTACGTGAATTAAATCTCTCAGATATACACATAAAACAAGTTTAATATTCCATATAAAAACAGCTGTTGCATCCAATCATGGTGTGATGTTGACAAATAACTGCTGCACTTTCAAATCACCAATGAGATGTCTTCATCAATTCCCCAGTGAATTTGAAGACCAAAGCCTGAATTAGCTGAGTCACCCCAACGTACGTTTCGTTAAATCTAAACTTCATCAGGGGGTGGGTAATCAGAGGGGCAGAGTTGGATATATGATGAGTGTCAGCACCAATGAGGGTGTAACAATATAAGTAGGTAGCATCGAAGGGGTTCAAGATGGGTAGTAGAACAGGGAGCCCCCACATGTAAAGACCAAACTCCGACCACCATTAAGGCAACCATATGTTGAAGTACAGCAACAGGTAGTGATGGCCTAAAAGTTTGCCTGGCGGGCAGTTCGCAGCGGAAATAGCATGTTCGCAGTTCGCAATGCCGGCGAACAATATGGGTGTTCGACCCGCCCCCTCTACCTTAACATGGAGACAAAGTGCGACCCCTCACCCCACAGTCAGGTGGTACAGTACAGCCAATAACACTTCCTTTCGCTCCTGGAGAATACCCCCCCCCCTTATAAAAGAAACCCCACAGTGGCTATTTTTACATTTATCCTGCGTCTGCAGTACTAGATAGATAGGGAGAGCTGCTGCTGATTGAGGGATGGCTTAGCTACTTTGCTATTACACTCCATCCAGTGATCTGTAGCTATAGCTAAGGTATTCCGTTACATGTAGTTCATCATAACTGAGCAACAAAAGTCCTTCTCTGGGGGTGGGGTATGCTGTATTATGCATTTCAGAGAGACTAAATGCGATGCGCTGCAAAAGGTATTGTCAGGTAATTTTTGGCAAAATCAATATTTTGGGTTAGAAGTTTAGCCATTTATCCCCATTTGGCATGACACTGTCCAGGTGGTTGCACCCTTTGACTTTTTTGGTATTTTGGCTACAAATATGACCTTAAGGTTTGAGAAGTTCACCCTCTATTAAAGTCAATGGAGGTTCGCCATTCGCATGTTCACAGCGGGTATTTGTAGAAGTTTGATTCGCCTGTTCGCGAACAGCGGCAGCTGATGTTCGTCCATCACTAGCCACAGGTCAGTCAGGTAGTAGTTAGTCAAAGTGTTGGGAGAAGTTTAAGGTAAGTGTGGTCCTAAGGAGTCGGTAGATGGGGTCTCCAATGGTAGTTACCGTGTTCCCTGGTCGGCTGAAGGCCATTTTTCTGAAAGGACCAAATCTCAATAAAAATCTTGTAGTGTTTTTGTAGCCACAAGAATCCATATTTAGGCAAGTGGTGATAAAAGATATATGGTGTGATGATTATCCAGTTGGCAGTTGCTGGAGGTCCCTTCTATTCTTGTCTGTTTCCAGTAAGGAATGCAACAGACATTTAGGAAGTATGAAATGAGAGAGTGTCACTTCGTTCTCAGTTTTCACGTCCTCCTCCCCCTCCTGGATTCTCTATAGACAATGGAGTCTTCTTCCAGGAGAGCACAATGCAGCAGATTGATACAGCGTCTGCTATACAGGGACATATGGCAGAAATTGCATCAATATTTCTGAAAATAATCTCGATTCCAGGATGATTTAGTTTACTGGTAAAGTAGGTTTATTTTTCCTTTTTATTCAATAAATCAACTTAACAGTGCCGTTTTCTTCTGTCAGCAAAGTCAATTTATGAGGACATATTTTCTTTCCTTTATTACTATAATGCATGGTTAATAGTTCTTGTTAATGTTATCATGCCCATTACCTGTCAGGGAATGTTAAGTATCATTGTATGCAGAGCACATCCAACTTCATTTGGAGGGAATGTGTGGAATTTCAGTTCATTTTCATAATGTTAATTAAAATATTTCCAAAACAAATAGCCCATAACGTGATAGGTATTATGCCTTGCTTGTAGTTTAAAATCCAAATGTCACTTCTACATCCATGTTCATCCCTCCCCTAATAAAGGTTAATGTTAGCTAATGTAATTAGAGTTTGCAAATGGCTCATTGTTCTATATTTATTTGGACACACTTTCCAGTTAATCTGAGCGCAGATTCTTGGAATGGATAGGCCACTGAGCTTGGTGCCTAATTAAGACTGCTTGTAATTTACTAATAGATTTGATGAAAACCAGAAGATGCCATTGATTATAACAAGATTCTGGTGCTATTGGTTTGTGTAGGCTGGGGAAATAATTGTGATGCCTATTGCCTAAAAAATATTATTTTAAACCTATGCAGACCAGATAAATTTTTTATTTTTAACCTCTTATATGATATATAACAACATCCCTCTCTGGTGTCATGTGACTTGTTAGTGGGAATAGGGTGCAGGTGTACTAAAATGGGTGTTATTGTTTTTACTGCAAGTTCAGCATGGCACTTCATGAAAAAGAACTCTGAGAATCTGAAAAAAAAATAGTTGTTCTACTTAAAGATGGTCTAGGCTATAAGAAGACAATGCCAATGCCATTAAAATGAGCTGCAGCACAGTAACAAGACCATAGACCAAGTTGAGTGTATGTGTTCTGCATAATATTCAGAGGTTGTTGTTTGACAATAGATGTATGACCGCTGCCTACATGGCCTGCAGAGGTTGTAGGGATGGTAGTGTCAGATGTCAGTGGTCAGACCATAAACCGCCCACTGCATCAAATTGGTGTGCATGAATGTTGTCCCATGCAGAAATCCTCTTCTAAAGATGGTGCACAAGGAAACCTGTTCAGATTGCTGAAACAAGCAGACTTCGGGCATGGATTACTGGTACCATATTCTGTGCTCTGATGAGACCAAGACAAACTTATTTGATTCAGAGCATGTGTGGTGGCAACCAGGTTAGGAGTACAAAGTGTATTTTGCCTACAGACAAGCATGGCGATGGGAGGTTGGGAGTGTCATGGTTTGGGGTGCATGAGTGTTGCTGGTACTGAAAAGCTTCATTGAGGAAGACATGAATGACACTGAAACATGTACCATGACACTAAGAGGCAGAACATGATCCCCTGCAGTCAGAAACTAGGCTGCAAGGCAAAATTCAAACATGATAATGACCCCAAACTAACCTGCTAACTTGATAAAAAAAACTGAGGTTAAAGGTCCTTAAGTGGTCAAGCATGTCTAAAGATTAGTGATCGCTAGACGGACAGTTCAGTGTGAACATTGAATGTTCGCTCTCCTTCTGTAATACTTCCTCCGGCTAGACATTTTCACGCCCGGACACCCAATCTCTAGTATTGTACCGGGCATGGGCACTGTGTGTTCCATATACCGGAAGTGACGTTGCAGCATCATTTCCGGTATAGTTCCCATTCAAATTCACTGCCAACAGGCAGGGAATTTAAAGTTCTCCATGAACAGGCGGACGACGGACAGACATGGCCGATGCTCAGCCATCACTACTTATGACCTAAACCATACTGAGCATCTGTGGGGCATCCTGAAACAGAAGGTTCATGTGATCTCATTATGGAGTAATGGAAGACCTGTAAAGCTCCAGTGACCTCCAAGCCTAAAGCTAGCCATACATGTGTCGATTCCATGGACGATCGATCACCCATCCGATCGATTTTGCGATGCCAGAGGGAATCGGATGTCCGATCGATCGCCCAATTAAGCCTGTCCCTACCACCTTGGGCCACCGATTCCTGGACGATTACGTGCCCGATCGATCACTTCACATATGGCAACTCCCCCTGATGTGTGCTGAATCGGATCAGAAAGACCAACATGTTGGTTCTCTGGCAGATCCGATTCTGGGCCCCCGATCGATCGGACATGATCGATCGGGCAAGGTGGGCTTCACGCGATTCCGGGACGATCGTTTAGCGTGCACGCGCCCGGAATCGATCGTCCCGGAATCCCTTGGGAATCGGACCCGTGTATGGCGACCTTAAAAGAGTTATGGCATCTCTGGAAAATAAGGGTAGTCACACAAAATAAAAATTAAGACATGTTTTACATAGGGGTGTACTCACTTTTGTTGCCAGAGGTTTAGACATTAATGGCTGTGTGTTAAGTTATTTTGAAGCGACAGAAAGTTTACATTGTTATTCAAGATGTATACTGACTACTTAAAATTGTGTCAGGGCCCTTTCACACTATATGATATTTTAAAGGCATGCGTTTTTGCATATATACAAAAATGCATGCCCTTCGCACATTACATCTCTGTTTGCATTTTTAAACAAGGCTATGAAAACTGCATGCAGCAGGGCGTTATAAAAAATGCAGTGTTTTTTAAAAACACAACGCATGCAGTGTGTAAGATAACATTGGCTTTCTATAAGAAACCTCAGCACTGTAGAAATACATGCGGTAAAAAACGTGCATGTTTATAAAAACACTTATAGTGTGAAAGGGCCCTTAAAGCGTCATCCACAGTGTTGTCCCATGAAAATATCTTATAAACCATTATCCAGAATGCGAGGGATGTACTTACTTTTGTGAGAAACTTTATATATAGTGGTTTGGTTTGAATTGTGCTTAGTTGGGTGTGTCAAAATTCCCTTTTTTCACAATTTAATATAACTTTAAAAAAAGGAATCAAAAAATCTTAATACTTATTATACAAATGTCATTCAATGCTTCCACATTTTATGGATCAGCACAATCCTTTTGTTATTTCTTTTATGATTCTCATGTTTAAGCCGGAGGCAATATTTTATTGCAGCACAAGCACTATATTTCACAGCCTTATCCATTAGTAATCATTTTAATAATCTTAAAACATGGAAATAAATATTAGCAATTTGTATTATTTATGGACATACTGAGGTAATGTGAAGAAAATGTGCTTTTGAATCTCACAGGCCATGATATCAGTGATGTCAGTGAATTGGTGGTAAGGGCATTGACGGTTCACCATATTACAAAAAAAAAAGTCAACCAGAGTAAACTACCACAAAAGAGAAAATTATTTGTGCTGTTTTGTTTATCTGATCTAACACTTCAGTTACAGCAACAATTCTTTCCTTATATATCAGACACGACCCTATTAGAATATTTATCACTCCCCTAAAATAATATATTAATTAGAACAAGTTGCCTCCATGTTATACTCTCCCCTCCATTTTGTCTCCAGCAGCTGTTATAAGGTCAGTTTTAAACTGTGTACTCCATGAGTCTTCTTAGGTTTTCGAGTTTGTAGCAAAATCTGCATATTTGCAACCTAGAAGGTCACAGCACTCTTAATAAATGCTGTAACTGTCAAGTTATATTTCTTATAACAAATAAGTAACCTTGAGGCAAAATAAGAACTTGTCTTGTTTTCTGTACTTTTCCAGTTGCATGTAGACATTGCACATGGGCAGTTGAAATCATTCCCCATCATATAATCTAATTTAATCTTACAAAGAACTGACAAAGAGCTGTCTACAGATGCATGCAATCTAACTTTTTTACATACTCTCCAGGTAAGAAAATTTGGCTTGTCTTCAAGACATCCGGTTACTTGGTTTTGCAGATGGTGGGGAACCAATCAGTAAGGAGAACAGGGAACCTCAAGAACCCTATTTTAATTGGCAGTCAAATATTAGTATAACAGGTTCCAAAGTCTATGAGGTGGGACCTGAGATCCTCCTGATAGGCCTTATTAAACCTTAGTTTTTAACCACCTCCATTGCTTTTAAAACCTTAAGGCAAAATTTACACTGTCGGTTCTCGAACTGCTTTCAGACTCCCTGCAATCATCTTCAAAATAGTGTCCGCCGGTCGGTTACGTTAAAGGGACGTTTACCTGGCAGTTAAAAAACGCCAGTGTAAATGGACCCTTACTTAAGGGCCCTTACTAACACCAGATGAATATCATGAAAACACCTTCTCAGATTCAGGGGGTACCTTTGTTTGGCCACTTGTTAGGGTATTATATTTACATTTCTCAAATCTGAGTGTGGGGCATATATATGACAAGTTATGAAACCCAGTACCCAGTAAGTAAATTATTTATTCTTTTATAAGGGAGGTCTCTGCCCCCAGAAGGTAGCTCAGTAAGTTCGGATCTGATGGAGTAGGAGTAGTAAGACACATTACCTGCTCCGAGATCAAGCTACTTGCAGCTACTATGCAGCCACATAGCAGTTCCAGGGTTCCAGTGGTGTGGCGTGAAACCCAGGCTAGATGGTGCAGACCTAAGCCATATTGGGGTCCCTGTCTCTGTGTCTAAAACTGCAATACAGCACCCTCTCTTTCCTGGATAAGCCCTCTGTGGCCATGCCTTTGTAACAGATGAAATAGTGCTTCTAAAAAAACAGAGCTCGGGTTGGCATTGTCAGTGTGGGACTTGTCATTGGGGGTCAACAAAACACAAATATGTATGATAGTTTATCTCTGAAATGTGTTGTCTCTTTTGTATTCTGTTGGGTACAACCCAAATGGGGGAGATGGATAATCCTCCATTAGCCACATCATGAGCTAATTTTATTTCAATCCATGTGGCCCTTTAATTTCCACAAGCCTGTTTGTAGTTGTGAATGCCAATAATGTATACACAAAAGTCAATAAAATTACTTAGGACTAATAAATAACTATTCAAAGGTTAAACTTGTTCTTTGACTGGTGAAAGTGTTCATTTCTATTCCATCCCTATAAAATGGAGGTGATTTAGCATGGGTCTTCTTTCCACCTTTTGAATCCATAAAAGCTCAGTCAATAGACATTACTCTCCGAGTCAGTTGCGGCTAGGATGAGACTTCACATCCACTGGGGGTAGCACAGCAAGATTCCATTATTAACTGGCTTTACAGGTGCAATATCCTTTCAACAGTAACTCATTTTAGGCTTTATTGATCTGGGGAGAATTAGACCAGTAACCAAGGTAAAAGATTTAACCAACTGCTTATCTCAGATGGAAATCTCGGAGGACCCAGCAGAGCGCACATGACAGTAAAACCTTGAGCGCTGCTGAATTACAACACAGACAAGGACAGACACTGTACACAGATAGCAGTTAAGAATACAAAGTTCTTCTTATTTGTTTCTCTTACATTGTTAGGACCTGATTTACTAACATGTAACCCAGCCTCTGGATGGTCAGTATTCACTACTCCTGGAGGGACCAATAAATCTTATGTGCTGAATTATAACATGAAGTAAGCACCCACCTTTCTGAATTAAAGACACCTTCCCACCTACCCAAAAAGCCTTCATTCAGTATCCTATTTCTGAGATAAGGTCCCTTTCCCTCTATGTACAGCTGTGCAATGCTGAAAATTTAAAACAGAATTTTTAATTTTTTCATTTTTTTTTCATTTTTTGACCATAACTTTAGGATTTTTTCTGAACCTTAGTTTTAGGAATTTATAAATTGCCAATATAAAAATAATTGGTAAGGGGGGGTGGGGCCCACAGCTAAAAGGAAAATAAGGCCTTTGTAAGAGGCGCCCGTTCTTTGAGAATTAACAGAGTCAAGATTCAAACCTCTTCCACACTATAGGACCCACAAAAGATTCATTGTCTTTGTGCTATTTATTTATTCTTCAACCTGAAGAAGTGGCCAGTGAGCCATGGAAACGCTATTGTACAAAGCGTTGATGTAACTTGGATTATAAAACTAACAAATTAAAAATATTTTTAATCTCAAAGAACGGGCGCCTCTACAAGAGCTTATTTTCTTTTAGCTGTGGGTCACTACCCCCACCTTACCAATACCTTTCTAACCGGAACGAGTACGGACTAAGCATCCAATAAACGAAGGTTACCCATCGGCTCACAGGGAGCGACCAAAAGTGTAAAGTAAAGAATACACCCAACGCAAAAAACCATTTCCCCCTCCAAAAAACACCCCCACACCAAACTGAGAAGACCGTCCTCCACAGGAACTGATCCTATCCCTAGGAAATCCTTTTTTCCACAGTGAATCTTACAATAAATAATGTAACCTAACATCATGCTATTTGTAGTCAAATTAAATAAAGTTCCTAATTAGTTTACACCCGAGCTCTGTTTTGATTTTGTTTGCTATTAGGGTGTGAAATATGTTATATCCATTGTGCTTGCTTTTTATTTTCATCATTGCTAATTATATCAAACACAAAAAAAAAATTACTAAACATACCAATGACTGCCAAGGACCAATACTATGATCATATTAGGAAACCATGCCCCCTAGAAGAGTAAACTCTATTAAATGAAAGATTTCTGGGGTTCAATTACTTTGAAGGCCAATAATGCGTCTTGTAAGTGTCTGATAAGGATTGCCCTAGTGGGAAACGAATTTAAAAGAGCACATCAATCATGTGGATACATTTATCTAAATTTTACCTTTGAAAAAGTGTGTGCCAAAGATTTAACCTGTGAAGTAAATGGACTATCATGTGGTGATATGAATAGAGAATATAAAACAAAAAGAGAAAACATTTCCCCCTTATGAGTCAAAGCAGGGGACATTGGAGGAACTTTAGCGGGGCTTAGATAGTAGGTAGATTATCATAGCATTTAAATAAAAACCATAGTTTATTGGTGGAAGTCCTTTATGGACATTTAGCTATGCACAAAAGGGAAACCAATCATCAATTACAACAAAAAAATTAAAATACAGGGAGTTGCAGAATATTAGGCAAGGGTATTTTTTTTTGAGGAAAAATTTTTATTGGGAAAAAATTTAATTTTCATTGAACAAACAAACCATTTTGTTTCTCAATTGAACAAACCAAAAACTTCATTAATATCAACAGCTTTGAATATTATTTTGGGGAAGTTAAGTTCTTTCGTTAGTTTTTTTTAGTTTAGGTATTAGGGGGATATCGTTTTAGTGTGTTGCAGGGTGACTATTTATGGGCATAATTATTAGGAAAACTTAACAAAAAAAACAACAATTTATACCCCATTTCAATTATTATAGTTTTTACCAGTGAAAAACCCAATATACACATCTTCAACCATTCACAAAATATTACCATTTTTCTGACCATTTCAAAAAAAACAAAACAAAAACAAAGTCTAGTTGGACCAATATTAGCCACCTTTCTTTGCAATGACAACTCCAAAGCCTGCCACCAGTTGGGATTCGTCAGTTGTTTTGATCTGGCACCACTTTCAAACATTGCGTGCAGCAGCAACACAGCCCCCAGGACACTGTTCAGAGACTGTTTTTTCCCATTCCGTGTAAATTCAACCCCATTTGATGAGGGACCACAGGTTCTTCAATGGGGTTCATATACAGGTGAAACAAGAGGGATGCCAGGTCCATTCGTTTCTTCTTTTATACACTTTCTTATTGCCAGCACGCTTGGGGAGTACTTAGGGACGCGTTGTGATGGAGCAATTTGTCCTGCATGAAAAATTCATTTTGTTCGTGAACGGATGGCAGGACTTCTCCTTGTTACCACTGCTGAAGGAAGGTGTTCTTCCAGAAAAAACTGGCAGTAGGAATGGGAAGTTTTTTGAGGCTTGACTTTCCATTCCTCAACCACGCAAAAAAAAAAAAAAAAAAAAAAAAAAAAAAAAAAATGCCCCACAAAGCTCATCTTTGATTGACTACCAGCCCCAAACCCCCCCCCCCCCCCGCGTACTCATTCTACCACCTTGTGGCGTCTGAGTCGGAATGGGAGCTCGTTCTGCTTTAGGAAATTTCAAGGGCCAAGTCCCATTTCATTTGGGACCAAAACTCAAGGTACTACTGTCTTATTTAATCACCGTCCATTAAACCTTTAGAAAAATCAGTCTTGAGATATTTTCTTGGGCAGTCTTGACGTTTCAGCTTGTGTGTCTTGTTCAGTGGTGGATCATTTTAGCTTTCTGTCTCTGAGTATTGCACACCGTGTGCTTTTGGGCACTCCAGTTTGTTGCAGCTCTGAAATATGGCCAAACTGGTTGGCAAGTGGCATTTGGCAGCTGCACGCTTGACTTTCTCAGTTCATGGGCAGTTATTTTGCGCCTTGTGTGTTCCACACGCTTCTTGCGACCCTGTTGACTATTTTGAAATGAAAAGCTTGATTGGTCGATGATCAGATTCAGAAGCTTTGCAATTTTAAGGTGCTTGCATCCCTCTGCAAGATATCTCCTATTTTTGACTTCTTTGTTCTAACTGGCATTGTCAAATCCTTCTTTTGACCCATTTTGCCAAATGAAAAGGAAGTTTGCCTTACAAATATGCAACACCTATTATATTAGGGTGTGATGCAGTTAGACCACACCACCCTTCTAATATTACAAGAGATGCACATTCACCTTTAATTATGCGTACATTGGTAGTAGGTTTCAGCACTATACAGCTTGGAGTAAGGACAACATGCCATAAAAGAGGAGATATAGTGGTTCAAAATACTTCATTTGCCTTTAAGAAATTATGCACACTCCTTTGTAGATTAGAAATTGACAAAAAACAGGTGCACATTGCGTTGCACTTTACTAACTGGCACAGGCCTTTAAAAGTTCAGATGGTTCAATGAAGGAAGCTCCCTGATTTCCCAGTGGGTTGATTGGTATTCAAAAACCATCCGTCGATGAGAGATTTGACACCCCAAAATGGAAATAAAATAGATTTATTGAAGCTACAAAAAAACTCAGTTTACTTTGAGGAGTTTATTCAAAAGCTCCTATATATCATCATCTAAAAAGTTTCAGAGTATTTAAATGTGACCCTTTTATGTACTTATTTTATGGTGTGCGTTTTATATTTGTACCCATTTTTTCTTAACATAATAGGAAATTTCAACCCGTTTCAATTTTTTCTCCAGCTGTTTTGGTTGAAGCCACCAATTTTGGAGCTTCTGGGGTTTGAAGAGCCGAAACTCTGTTAGCAGTTATTGCCCATAATGTGTGGTAAATGGAACTTTGCAGAGATACCTCCGTTTTCCCCTTCCATCCATTGATGCCGGCGACTGCAATGTGGGCTGGAAAAGTGACACATGGAGGTCTATGGCGCTGCTCCCTGCCTCTTCAGCATCACCGGTGATGCTGAAGACTCAACACCGGAAGCAATTGGCGGGCCGCCATGGGCCTGCCAAGCATAGGCAAGTGTGCCCGATCCTAGCTTGGGGCAGAGCTTGTTTTCTTAACTGGGTAGGTAATGGAAATTTCCAAAAACTATTTGACCCTCTCTAAAAATCTCAGCTCCTGGCAGGGTTGAGAATTGAGTTAACTTCCTGTACTTACAACTGTCACTAGGACAGGAAGAGAAAGAAAATTCCCCCAGCGAAGATATAGACCAACAACAAAAAATTAAATAAACACCTGTATCTGAAATTGATTGGATTGCTGGGAAAAGAGGAAAAATCCCATGTATGAGACAGTAGGTCTACAAATTACACTTTGACCCATTGAGATGACTCTATTTCTTTGTGTCACTAGAAGTGTTGCTTCCAGGTGAGTAGAGGACCAATGATGTGGCACCACTGTGTTACTGATGTCAATCCCCTTTGGTATTTTAAATAAGCCCCTGTGCTGGGTGGCCAAGAGCATGTGTTCATGCCATGCAGTAAGTGACATTGTGTAAGCAGAAGAGGACAAAGACTCAGCAATGGAACATCAAATGATTGCACATTTCATTAGGTAAATTAGGTATATTACATTATAATGGCTCAAACTATAGTAATTATTACTTTAATGTTCATTTTCAGCTAATTTCATATTTCAATTACTGTATGTGATACATCTGTAGAAGTATGCATGGTGATTACAATATTGGGTGAAAACTTTAAAAAAAGGAAATAAAATATTCATAATGAAAAGGATAGAAAACGTGTCGGCATTTCCCAAAGTAACCGGAAGTCCGTTGGGGAAGGGTTGATTTGTTGCTTCAGACAGTTGAAGCCCAGTAAGCCTCCAGTACTCATACAATGATTCAGACAAGCTTGTAGTAGAATTCCATAGAAGCTATATATCTGTAGTAGAGATTCATAGAAGCTATATATCTGTAGTAGAGATTCATAGAAGCTATATATCTGTAGTAGAGATTCATAGAAGCCATAAATCTCTCTTTTCTAGGACAGTTTGTAGCTGGCCCCTGTACATGCCATCACTGATTAATATTGTGATATGGTCATTAGCAGATGTGTTCAGTAATGGTTAAGTAGTGAAGCCAATACTGTTATGGCCATCCCCATATGCTGCTAATAGTTAATAGCTCAGCTAGTAAGTTACGGACTGGATTTTACAGAAAGGCTGTGCTGACAGCAATACAATATTTCATGTACAAAAAGGGAGAGATTTGGGAGCTGCCATAAACTCTCCATCTGTTAGTGTGATGTGTCTCAATCTATGAACACCCAGACTCAGAACAACTCAAAACACCCAGACTCTGTACTCTTAACCTCCATAGCGCTCCCGCAAGGTCCAGATATCTGTACCAAAAGCACAGCGGGGAGACATGTTTCTGCCATGTTGTGCAGGCTCACCTTAGACTACATGTGGTCCCTGGGGTCAACGAGAATAGCCGGGATCACTGCTGTGGTATGTACCTTACCCTTAGCATGAGTGCATTGCCACCGCTGTCAGGTTTCCATGAAGCTGTGTTAAACATCTTGCTGCTCTTTCCCTCTAGCCATGATCTGCTGCATTGGATAAAGAAGCACAGAGACTTCAGCTGGGCACACACGGGTAGATTCCAGTGCAATCAACCCACGATTAATCACAGCATAGTGACGTCACCACGCGGTGATTGATCGGGGATCAATTGAACGGAAATCAATGTGCACCACATGGGGACCCTGGGGCCACGTTCTCCCCAGCTTCCAGCATGTGAATCACAACAGGCTACAAGCTGGGGAGAAGCAGTCTCACTCACACAGCTGAGAGGGGTGAGGAGTGTTGTCTCCGCCCCCTTCACACTGACAGCGGACGGCTGTGCAGGAAGGAGGCAGGAGCAGCAGCTGTTCCAATACTCACGTCTCCATGCAAAGTAATGGAGATTAAACAGGGTTTTCCAACATGTTGGAACCCTGTTCAATCGAGTTTCTTCAAGCAGGCTCTATTGATCCCTATTGAAGGAAGGCACACACTGGTAGGTTTGTAAACAGATTAGAGTACAATCAATCACAATGAGCGTGCACGTTGATTGATTGTAATCTTTTTACAGATCTATCCATGTGTGCCTAGCTTAAGAGCTCTTTCACACTACAATGCTGTGGTCAATCCACATGTTATGTACTGCACATAGTTCACAAGTTTCATATAGGAACTTGCACACTATATTGCACTGATTGTGGAGTGTGAATGCCCTAGCATTTGTGCTTCCAATACGCTTGTATTAGAAATGCATTAAAAACACATACATTGTGTAGTGGCCAATGCACCACAACCCAGTATGTGTAGTGTGAAAGAGCCCTAGTGATGCCAGTAGATCTAACAAAATGTATGCATTAAAAAGAGAAAAGTTTATTTTTGTAATTGTATACATGTGTTGATGAGGGAGAATACGAAGATATTTCAGCCTAAATCTAGAGTAGGTAGGAGTAGGACTGGAGAAAATGGACAGATAGTTATTTTCATAATACACATTTCATAAGTATGCACAACAAATATCTTTCAGTTACCTTTAGCCCTGTAGCTATGATTAGCATACACAAGCTCTTTAGCTAAGTTACGGAGATATTATCCCTTGCTTGGCAGTCAGTATACAATTCTGCCCTAAAAAAGACTTCACAAGGTTTTCTGCTTCATCCACAGCTACTGCAACCTGCTCAGTCTCATCTTCATTTTAAATCTTTCCTGATGATCGCTATTGGTAAGTTTTGCTAAGCAAAACACAGCAGGCTACTTTCTGAAATGGACAGCTATAACCAATAAAGTCAGAGATTTTTTGTATCATAACTAGCAAAGTTTTGAAATCATTTCGCACGGTAAATTCCTAGCCGATCCTATTATTTTGGATGAAAAGTAATGTCCGGCATATAAAGGGGGCCCGCTGATCCTTTAAGAGACTGACTGCAGTATGGCTTCATTGCGCTGCAGTCAGTCCCTCATATATCGAGGGAGCATCGGACCATGTATGGCTACTTTTAGTAGAACATTGAGCAGCCCAGATCAGGAGCAAACTGTCTAGTAAGTATTCTTTAGTCCAGATCAGTAAAGAGCTGTCTAGGGGGACAACACAGCTCCCTTAAAGATCTAACCAGTGATAGAGAACAGTTGTCACCTTAGAATAGAGAGTATGTTATTACTCGGGCTATTAGGTAAATAAACTGCCTGACTAAAAAAAATGTTGCCACCTGGATTTAAAATAGGTACGAGCCTCTTATTGGATAAATCTGGGGTTGCAGCAGTTGGTCAGGTCTGGGTTCAGCAACAGTATGTGCTCCAAGAATGAGGTTAGCTGACTACCTGAGTATACTGAATGACCAGGCTATTCCATTAATGGATATTTTCTTCCCTGATGGCACGGGCATATTCCAAGATGACAATGCCAGGATTCATCTGGCTCAAATTGTGAAAGAGTGGTTCACAGAGCATGAGACATCATTGTCACACATGGATTGGCCATGAATCTTTGGGATGTGCTGGAGAAGCCTTTGCGCAGTGGTCAGACTCTGCCATCATCAATGCAATATCTTGGTGAAAAATTGGATGGAAATAATTTTTAATGAGTTTGTTTTTAACAATTCGCTTTTGGCATTGAACACGAAGGACGTCAAACAGCACGTATCTTTATTAATTGAAATAATATCCCTGCACAGCGATCATGGATCACAATCACTTCCAGAGCTTCCTTCATGTCATTGAGAAATAGTGCCAGTGAAGCACTGTAGGGTAGGACGTGACGGGAACACTGACTGCTTGACGGGCACCTCGCCACTCACCTCTAGCAGATGTAATTTAATTGGATTGTCAATCTCTTTAGCGAACTGAAAGATAAAGCTGTCAAATGCAACATGTAAAATACCCAGGGTGAAGGTAGAGCTCTCCACTCCAACTGCTCACAGCAAGTTAAAGAATGGATTCACAAGTTAGAAAATGTTACTTTCCATAGATTTTTACTATATCCCTGTACAGTGTGTAAGACATGAATACTGTACTATTCCACTCAACGTACAGGACGACCTTGGGCTGGAAAATATTCTGCACCTTGTCTTTTTCTTCTTAGTTTGCTTTTAGTGGTCAGACATGTCATATAGTTTTAGGGTTCCTATGGCATCATGTATACAGAGCAGTTTATCAGCAGTTTCTGATAAAAGATTCTTTTTTGAAGATCCAGGATACATTACGCAGTACTTTTCACTAAGGGCCACATGTCACTAAGGGACATTTCATCTAAAAAAGGCTTCACAGTTCTGGAACAACATCCTATGGACTGATAATAACAAGATCAACTTGTACCAGAGTGATGGGAAGAGAAGAGTATGGAGAAGGAAAGGAATTGCTCATGATCCTAAGCATACCACCTCATGCGTGAAGCATGGTGGTGGTAGTGTCATGGCGTGGACATGTATGGCTGCCAATGGAACTGGTTCTCTTGTATTTTTTGATGATGCTTCTGCTGAGAAAAGCAGCAGGATAAAACACTTTTGGTTACCTGTCAAAATACTGTTCCAAACATTGATTGATATTTTGCCCAAAAAATCAAATGAAAATTCAAGCTTAATTATTATTGTTTTAATTGATGTTTAAATGTCACATTGATCAAAAATATCACATTTGGTGCACAAATTTAGGAAGCATTTCACCTTACTTTGAAGGTATTACTTTAACTAATCCCACTTACTCATGTGTCTATAAGGCAGAAAGTTTAGACACACATTCGGAAACATTTTGAAAAAACAAGACAAGGGATTGAATGTTTTTGTTACATAGGTGAAATGCAATAGATATTTTGGCTTTGTGTCTACAATCTATGTAGCTTTTTATCTTTGCTATTCTGGGCTAATGTTACATCTATTATTTTATTTATTTTATTTTCATTTTTAATGTGAAATTATAAATCCATTACCAATATATAAAAAAACAAACCCATTAGATTCTGGCATTCTATATGTAGACGGCCATCAAAAAAGGGTCTTGGATTAGTATCATCTTTAACACATTATGAAATATCTCAAGCCATTTGGAATATAAATGTATTTTGCACATGAAGAAAGACAAATTATCTTCCTTGTGATTGGTTTTGTAGTTAATGAGTGTATCTGATTAATCTAAATGTTTTATGAGTGATTAATGTGTTTCTCTCCTACTGCTCAATCATCAGAACGCTGGCAATAGAGAAACAATTAAAATAATGGAGGAGATGTTTGGAAGACACAATGCTATGCCAGACCCTAATGGAATGGTCTCTTGCCATTAAACCAAGAATATAGAATATTTCCCCATTTTTGGATACACTGTGTTTTTCTTTCATCTGTGTTGGAGATAAGAACTGGCACAAATAGTGCCTGGGTGACTTCCATATATGCAAACCATAATCTCTGAACCAAACAGACCTTTACTAGAATTATCGTTTAACTAAATCCACACACGTTGGGGCTGATTTATGAAAACTGGAGAAGACACAAAATATTCTTTGTTTCATGTGAAGGAAACATTTTCATCTTGATTAAGGCTAAAAATAACTTAGCCAGCAAAGGTGTCAGTCTCCATCCCACACGCTACAAATGAAAATGTTTCACATATTGGATTCATTGAACAACATTTACATTGTATAAAACCATCAGTACTTCAAAGTGTATTTAGCCCTGAAAATAAATCCAGAGTTTATAATCAAAATGTAATTAAGAAGAAGACAATAGAAGGTTACCCCAATTCCCATGTATACGTAAAGCTAAGGGTAGATAGATATACGGTGCTCTTTTTGTGGGGAGTCGGTCCCACATGCACTGAAAGTTAGCAAGTAAACCTTAACATTTCCCCATTTCCTGCCATGGAGTTGGTGGAACCTCTGTGTTAACAAATGGGTGCATACGGAGTAGCACATTTTGAGGAATCACCTGATTTTCACCAGAGCACTCCTGAGGAGTTCGGTGCAGGAGAGTCTCAGGGGGCATGTTTAAGCTTCACCCCAAGTGGCAACAACAGACTCAAACAATATAGTCAGACAGGCAATAGATCAGGGCAGGCAAATAGTAGGGATTGTCAGTAGACAGACAGAGGTCGATGATGACAGGAATATGAACAAATAGAAACCTGGAACAGATACTCAAAAAGGTCTTTGCTCAGACACCTGCCTACTCTGTGCTAGACAGGAAATCACAGAGGGTGAACAACTGCAATATAACTAGTAAGCAGCTGGGGGAGTGAAAGAGTGAACACATAGGTCCTAAATATCTTAGGAACACGGATGTAGTCCCGCAGATGTGAAGGAATGTATAATAGAACTCATATGCAAAACAGTGGCTAGCTTCTCAGGTATACAGCTGCAACAGGTTGGTACTACTGTGGGGTGATAGGTTTTGGCCATAAAACAGTTAATGTGTGCTTCCTGTATTGTGCATGATGCAGCTCAAATCCCACAGGGAGGGAGGTATCTTGCTCCAAAAGAGATAAACATATGACGATATATGAAAGGGGCTTGTTGGGGTTTGAACCCATGACTGGCTGCACCTCAGGTGGTGGCTCTGCTCACCAGGCTACCATCCTCGCTGGACAACCTGTCCTTAAATCCTTCTGATCTTCCTTGTTCCTGTTAGCCTAGCTAATTACCATGACCCTTGACACATGCTACTTCCCCTATAAAGCCCAACCCTCTGCTACCTTCCTTTACTGATTATTGTTGCTTCTGAGCCTTGATCGTGCTACACCTCCTCTACTCCTCTGCAATTACTGATTAACTGCTGCTGACCTCGGAACTGCCCTCGACTATTCTACTGCCTGATCCCTCACTTCTGTCTGCCTTTACTGCTGCCAACACGGATTGCCTGACTAGGCTTATTGCCGCCTGCCCTGACCTACTGCCTGTTACCTGACTACGCCTTTGCTCTATCGTGCTACCAGTTGCACTCCAGCTCTCCAGCCTCAGTGTCCTCAGACTCAGGTGAGCCTACGGACCTAACAGGGCTAGTCTGTTCCTGTTCTGGCTTTGAGCCAGTCTGATTGTGTCTTCTTCAGCTGCTGCCAAGATCCCTTATGGAGACAGGCCTTGCTGGACCTGGAGATCTGTGGGTTGGGAAGCCCTTGGTGGTCAAATGACAACTTTACAGGGCTTGCCACCTTCACTGAAAGCATCACAACAAGCAGCTCTGATGCCCACAAGTGAGGCAGGAAGTTAGGAGGGGAATAACGCCCCCTCCCTACTAACTTAGGAGGGAGGGGGCATACTCTCCCTTTTAACTTCCCACAACACACATCATTTACTCAAGGGGGGATAGGAGGGAGGGGACATTACACTTACCTGAAGTGATGTTGCAGATGTCTTGGTTTTTGGAAGGCGAAAGTGACACTCTGCACCAACACTTTCTCATTCCATATACAGGAAGTGACACTTCACAACATCACTTCCAGGGTCATGGATTGAAAAAGGTTAATCACCACTGTTCTAAAGGATAATGAAAGTTGATCATCTACCCGAAACTTCTAAGGGTAGTTCTAGAAAGACACCCTTCAACACTATATGCCCTGGGAAGCTATAATTTTCCTCTTGGATTATAAGTGCAACTCTCAGGACTGGGCCTTAATTGAGAGCTTATACTCTAAAGGCCCCCACACACGCACCGAGTGTGGGCCGACAGAGCAGGTCCGATCAGCTCTGGAAAGCAGACATCATTACGCTGCAGTCCCGAACTGACAGCAACGGCGGGCACCCTTTGTGTGCCGGTGGTTAGCTTCAACGAAGATGCCAGTCTTTATTGAAGCTAATGGCATGGGCCGGCATCGGCCCGAGAATATCGGTCATGTCCGTTCTCTGGCCGGCCGAGCTGTGGGGCGACAGGGATCTGTCGCCCCATGTGGGAACCCCTGATCGGCGGCCGATTTTGCTGCCGACCGACGGCCGCGAACGCACGCCCGTCGGTTGGCAGCACCATCGGCCGCCGATCGGTGCATGTATGGCAGGCTTAAGTCTGTATCCTATCTCTGGGACCAAAGATGGTTCCATGCCTGTATATATCCTGTTTTCTAGTAAAGTGAGACCCGGATTTAAAGCATAACTAGTGTGTGGACATTCCTTTATTAATCCATGGAACTGTGTATTCATTATATTGATCAACAACTGATTTCTGTAGAACCAGGAACTGCTGATCTGCTAGGTAGGGTGCTATCTTACCAATAATGCCCTCGCTTCACCCAAGATGGCTGCCTGTGGGGGACAGAGAAGGGATTTCACCTCTTCAGGGTCTCACCCCTGGCAGGCTTCATAAAGATCATCACTTGACACCTCAGTTATTTTATAAAAGGCTACAGAAAACTCTGCTCATCGATATGTCCTCCGATAAGGTCTTACCTAGTAGATCCTCCAATATATTCTTGAGTCATAGTTGGAATATATATCATGAGCTGTACCTTTAATGGATGAAACCAATGGCTATTACAATCTAAAGTAAATTCAAAATATTTGGCATATAATCCATATAAAGTTCAGCCAACATTTCATCTTGTTCCCTGTGGATATTATTCTTGCAAATTACTGTTAGGATCAACACAAAGAGCACAGGAACCTACATGTCACTGGCTGCCCAGCAACAATGCAGCTAACTGATAAGGCACATATGCAATGCCAATACCTAAATGCTAACCTTGCAGGTTTTTTTTAAGAACAGGTAGCTTCATTACAGTTGCTATTAGCCTTGTAACACAGAACACTTGCTGCACGGTGGACATCCACTGAGCATGAAATTGAAAGATTTCAGGCAAAGCATAGAACTTAGTAATAAATATGTAAAGTGAAAAGCTCTATACCTGAGTCTGTCTTACAGCAGTGTTTTGGAGAAAAGAAAAGTTACTTAAAATGTTGAGGCTGTCACAAAAAATGATGTCTGTCTGCCTGAAGTCATAAGACTCCTTCGTCACCTTTATTAACTGGATCAGTTCATCATCACTACCTACAATCACTTGTTACTATGGATAAGGAGTTGAGAAAAGGTCAGGTATCTCTTAATTCAAGTCAATTAGTCAGTTCAAATAAGTTAAAATCTCTGTACCAACCCAACTCTGATCTCACCTCCCATTACCCATAACAGTACTAAATATGGAGATGGAGCTCTAAACTGAAGATGTCATGACCCTATGGCATATGGACTTCCTGTACTTTAGACTCAAGAGGAAGAGCATACCTTTACAGCAGTGGTGATATGTAGGGCCACAAGTGTGGCCCTCGGCATCACTTAAGGGCCGCACATAACATTGATCCAGACCCTCCCCCCGTCGACATATCTCAGCAGGCGGTGGACCAGATCCTGACAGGCAGTCAAAACCTGACAGAAATCCCCCCCCCTCCTGCCCCTGGGTGCAGCACTCATATGTAGACCTGGTTTCCCTGGTTTTTACTGATGTAGGACCGCCACAGTTCATTAGGAAAGCTGGGCCAGCGTGTGACCACTTCACAGGTGAGTTGCTATGCCCTATGCATTACCAGCTTGGTTTTAAGGGCCGCATGTTGAGGACCAAGGAGGGCCACCGAACAACGCCCAAAGGGCCACAGGTTGGGCACCTAGGCTACAGTGTGAGAAAAAGTTCCTCTAGAAAAGCTACCTCAGGATCAAATGTCCTCATTAGAATGTTTCTTAACTGTTCCTTTTCTGGTGGCAAAATTTTAGATATAGGGGTTCAGGACAATAAGGCAAAGTTTAGATGTGTTACAGGGTTGTTTATCCTCATGTCCACAACCAGGCCACTTGGTAGGGAAATTGTCTTCTTTGTGGCGGTGATCAGTAGTTCCCAGTCAATAACTATAAATAGTGCAGCCCAATGGCTGTGTTTTCCAGTCAGTTGGGAAAGAAAAAGTGTCTTCCTAACCAATGCCTTAAGCTAGCCATACACCTTGAGATCTCTCTGTCAGATATCCTTTAGATCTACCAACAACTATGTAGTGCCGGGTCCTCTGCGATTGAACACAGGTAGACTTGATTGTTTATAAAATCCCTCATATAACATGGTTTTGGTAAAACAAAAGGAGATCTATACTACATAGTTGTTGGTAGATCTAAAGGATATCTGACAGAGATTTTAGCACAATTGATCTTCAATTCGATTTTAGATCTTGATCTTTTCATTGGTCACCGACCGTAATCAAATGCAAAGTAGTACCAGATGGAGGGTTTGATCGTAATACAATTTTCAATTTTAGTTTCGATCACAAAACACAGGAAAGAGTCATCGACCCCACAATCAAACAAAATGCTAAAATTTTAGTTCGGTCGTTGTACAATGAACTAAAATATTTCAACATGTCTAATCGGTTTTCGATCAATGTTTTGATCAGTATCGAACAATTTTCGCCGATCAAACCATGTGTGCGGTATATGATTTAAATTAGAACGATGTAAACTTTGATCATTTTAGGTTGATCGAACGCTAAAATCGAACAGTGTATGCCTAGCTTTAGACAGTTAATCTCCAAAATGAGGACACAGAGGTTCTAATCCCTCAGCAAACTATCTAAATCTGTGAGAATGTTTAGAATTTATAGAAAAGAGGAATTCACCAAATTTGCACCCAGTCAGTACCGATCCATCGACCGTGCTGACAAAAGGGACTGTTACTGACAAAATAAACCTTTTGGCAGCACAATCGATGGAGCAGTACTGACTGGGTGCGAATTTGGTGATGAATTCCTCTTTTCTATGTGTATATATGGGATGATGGCATACTCATAATGATACTTAGTATCAAGGCAATCTTTTCTTTGGTTTCATGTTTAGAATTTAGTTACAGCCTAAATTGACAAATAATCTTCAGCAAGGATCCTAATGATATATTTTAGTGACAGGGGCTCTTTAAATCTGAAAGGGACATAAAGGTAAGGTGTAGTTTGTACGTGTTTTCCAGGACATGTAACCACAAATCGGCAGAAAGGCACATTGTCAGAATCATTGCTAATTGAATTAAACCCAACATTCCATCTGCGGATTGTTCTTCTATAGATCTGGGAAGATGTTGTAGGTGCCGATGGAATGTGTAATAAATGGAGCTGATAGAATGGATTGTTTAATGACTCACATCCCCTCTCCACACAAGCAGTGTCTTGCCTTCCCCATCCTCTGGCAGGAAGACATGATTTCCTTTTGTTATACCAGTGTAATTACACATTATTTGGTTATAGACGTATTAATTGCTCCCTGAAATGTGCAGTTCACTATCTCTGATCTCTAATCTCCTGCAAGTGAATATGTGTCAAACATTTTGGCTTTGTAGAATAAAGTTAAATTATTATGTTGTTACAGGGAGTGTGGCGTATTAGACTGAAGGGCTGGGAATTTTGGCAACACTTTGCCGTTTTACATCTATTGTGTAGAAGATTAAAGTGAATGGATCACCTCCCTCTTGCTATGTATCTTCTCGCCCTGACAGTCTTAACACTAGACATTCTTTGTATTGGGACAACACAAGGGATACTAAAAGCACTTATCAGTATAATACCATCATAATAAGCACTAATAGACAAAATATGCTATAAGGTGGGAAAAACCACTTATAGCGAGAGTTCCCCCTGACCTTAGTCAGGGGCAAGGGGACTTTAACGGCCACATGTTTAATTTAAAGTAAGTTGGTAGACAAATACAAAAAAGTAACATCATTTTTATTGCGTGATTAAAAACATATAACATGGCATGGCAGTGTTGGCTGTTGGCGATACAT
>CM070033.1:156506036-156517262 GCA_036250615.1 Ptychadena robeensis
GTAATATGTCCGTGTAATGTATGTGGGGGAGGTTTTTTTTTGAGTTTACTTCCGCTTTAAGTGTAAATATACCCCTTTTGTTATTATTTTTATATTACAGTAATAAAACAGTTTATATCTTTTCACCCTAGCATGCTCTATCATTTAGGATCATGTGTGGTTTTGGGTGACCTCATATCAGTTCATCTCAGAAGGAAATGTTAGAGGCTTGCAAACAACCATGACAAAGGTTAAGTAAACCTATAACCCTTACAAAGGAACAGAAATAACTCAAGATCTCAGCTCTATGTAGAATAACGTAACTGAATGGCCACAAAAGTCCCTATAAGTCATCCAACCTGGCAATTATATTCGTTTCGCTGGTCAGCACAAATTTTGCTTCAACTTTTCAGATTAAATGACTAAACTAAATTGCGAATAAAATCATTTTTACAATAATGACCAAAGAATTAGATATTCTCTGTGGCAACATGGGTTTCTCATCAATTACAGGAAATTCCCACGCAAACCTACGTGGAACTTCATTACGATTTATTGTAAGGTTAATAACTGAACAGAGACCTTTGTGTAAAATTACTGCGTAATTATCTGGAAACGTTTCATGGTAAAATGAATAAAGAAAACACCGGAGCACGAGGGAGGTACTTGAGAACAGTTTTAATAAATAATGTGACAAAAAAATTATGTTTTGGATTATCTGATCCTCAGTATGCAAAATTATGGCTAAAAATAAGATGTTTTCTTAAATGAATAATAATAAAAACAATTATCACATGGTTTGTTCCCTTACGATTCTCGATCTTCCAAAGTGTTTTTTTTTTCTTGTTTAAAATAGAGATTTTCTTAACAAAAGAAAGTATTTCACTGCTGGTTCTTTGAGACCTTAAGGCTGCCATGTATAGAAAAAAAAGTAATGTTTTAGCACCGTTGGCAACTTAAGGTACGCAATATAAACCAGGTGTAACATTCATGGACAGAAAACATCACGTAGTTAACTTCTAGCACAAAGGTTGGCAGAGTTATGCAAATTGTGAAGAGATTTTTTTTAATCCAGTTTATATTGTGTTTTATGGCATAAAAATGTAGTTGAATTTTTTTTCTATTTATGCCATAGTAGAGAAACCGCTGGTTATTTTTGATATGGCCATTTTTTGTTGTGATACAAAGATATGATACATAACATTCTCATTGCTTGCTAATGGCGCAATAAATAAAACAAATAATTTTATGAATCAAAAGTAGTTCTTTTGTGTTTTCTTTAATAGAAAAAGAAAGAGTTTTGATTTATTGAACTAAACTTTTAATGTTCTTATGGATCGGACTGCATAGAGGTGGCCATTTTGTTTTGCCTTTTTATTACCTTAATGCGCAGTGATTTTATTGGCAAGTTCCTTACTATGGCATAAATAAATATAACAAGATGCACAATAAGCATTTTTTGTCACTACTGACTGACCCCAAAGGGACGCAATTCCTTTGGAGAAAGACTAGAAAAGATTCTTTCTAGCGAGACGTTTTAGTCACTAATAACCTTGACACAACGTATTCATGGAGACGTAGACAGAACCATATATGTTTCACCATCGACTAACTTTTAAAACAGTCTGACAATAAATTCAGCATTAATGAAATGCATTAACAAAAATAATAATAACAATAATGATTTTTTAACATTTTTCAATAAGACAAAAAAAGGTTAATAGTTGCAATGGTTTAAAAATAAAGTTTAGTGATTGTGCTTTTAAAACCAACAAAACAGTGCATTACAAAATAACCATATCAAATCAAATTTCCTGAAGTGGCACTTTTCTTTTCTCAGCGGGACTGACTCTGCGAAGAGGCGCCATCCGATAAATAACCGAAGAGGGTTAGCAGTTTATTTACTTGGTGTTTTATTACAAATGTTATACTTTTTGTTTTTTTCTCCTTTTTTTCCTACAAATGTTGTTGAATGGAAAAATAAATGATTTTCTGTAAGATTTTTTTTTCTATGAATCCCAAGACCACCAGGCATTTGACTGCTTTGACTTCCGCATGATCAATAGGATGTAATACCAAAGATACTCTTAATGATGGACAATGATGGAGACAAGTACCACAGAAATGTATGAAAAAAGTACCTATTTACAATGAAATCACCTCCATACTGCTATATAAAGTAGAGCAATGAAGGTCAATACTGCTGGACAGTAAATTCGGGACTACAATGAAAACATCCTGGGTTATATGCATTTTCACTTAATGAAACCTTATGGTCTTTTGTGAAAATTTTACACATCTGTAGAAGAATTCTCATTGTTTGAGTGGTTGCTCTAGTCTATGGATAGACATCGGTGCTTTGGTGATTTGGGGGCAACGCTCTGCGCTACTTCCCAATGGAGCTTGATAGGCAAGAGTTGTTCTAGGAAAGCTTGGTGGGCAAAAAGCTTATAATTCCAGTCTTGGCACCTTTGGCTGTCTGTTTGTCTAAAGCAGCAGTCTTGGCACCAACACCTCAAGACTTGACAACCTGCCTTTGTGGCCGGAGCAGTAAGAAGGTGCCTGGATTAAGTGCTGCTTTTGGGCTGCTGGGGAAAAGTCAGGGAGGCCTTATACAAAGAGGATGTAAACAAGTAAAGCGAAAAAGGTTCTCAGCTGTTATGTGTATAAAATGAAGGAGCGCGTACAATCTGATTGCACTGAACAGTATCTCTGGCATAAGGTCTTTCATCTTGAGGCATTTTGAGGGATTTAATATCTGATAGAATCTCCAACATCTCCATCTTTAGCTTTCAACTTTCTGTTTCCTGAAAAAAATAATGAATAGTTTGAACATATATTACTCCCCAACCAATCTTCTCTATCAGTTTTCCCCAAGCAGTCTAAATGGTCTTACAAAAACAACATAATATTTCAATTCCCAGGAATAGACAATTCATTTTTACTAATGAATGTAACCATGATAAAAATCTATGTTTATAAACTATGATTGATCGGTTTTAGGCTAATGCCTTCAATAAATAAGAGTGGAGGCTGTGTTTAAATAAGGATCAGGAAATTGAATTGCACTAGAAAAAAATCATTTCTTTTAAAAAGAACTACATTCTATGATATAAACACAAAAATAAAGCTGATCAACATATTTTTTTCTTAAAGTGGATGTAAACACACAAAAGTAGCTTTTGCTCTTAAGTCTCATAGGATAAATTATTTACAATCTGGTGGTGTCTCTCAAGATTTAAAGGCTTCTTTAAATAATATTTTTTTTAAATTTGCTCATGCAATGGTAACTGCTGGTGCATATTGGAGAGCATGTCATTTGCACTGTTTTTGTGGCCACCTTTCACAGATAAAGTGGCCTTGTTAGTTTTTGTGAATGAATGCTGATACAGCTGCCATAGCAGGTGAAGTAGAATTCCAAAATTCCAAATATGTGAGCATGTAAACATGTCACTCTGAGCCTAACTTTAGAGTTTAGGTCCACTTTATAACTAAGTTTTTGCTATCCATAAATGAAAGATAATATTAGTATTAAAAATCAACTCTGACATTGTGTCTTACAGAAGATTTGATAAGGAGATATTATTATAAGGTCATTATTGTTATCATTCAACCGATACATACTTAGGCTCCACTAGGGTGGTTTAGGGGCAACTCGGAACGTTTTTTAGATGGGTCTAAACCGCTTTTATTGTCACTTATGGAGCAGACTTCACAGTCCATGTCCTAAAAGTTTTTGGCGCGGTTTTGGCACAGTTTTTAGTCCATTGACATCAATGGGCTTAACAAAAAACGCGTCCGAAACCCACGGGTGAAGTGCGGGTAAATCACATAAGCCTAACTGAGCTTCACTGTCACTGACAAAAAACAACTCATTGTATGTTCCGGAAGAGTAGAAGTGGTCCTTAACTCGCCTTTGCCTGTCAAGCTCATCTGTATAAAACACACCCCAGTTTTAAGGGCTATGGATGGGTTCATGCAGGTCAATGCAGTTTAATAAATATTATCACTTTATGTTTACCTCAATTTCATCTTCATCAACTGTACGGTCATACGACCCTAAAAGCTGCATCTCTGCTGCGTTTCTTCTTCCTGCTGGTTGATCTGTTCTTCGTCTTCCACCTGAGCCTCTCGAAGACATAGAGCTGGAGGAGCTAGGATCTCTAGGATTATTGGATGTGGGGAATGATGGTTTACAATATGGCAGGATATCTTCTGTAAAAGACATAATGTAAAAATAAATATTCTGTTAAAAATTGTAAATAATTATGAACAACAAAACCAGAGCAACACACAAAGGTATACTCATAGCATTTCTTGCCTTTGAAGTGGGTTAATGGGTAGTAAATGAACCTTAATGTGTTTTTATTGTGTTTATGTGCTTTTTTTTGTCTGTCTATGCAGACTGTTTAATCTAAATATTGTAATAACTAGAAAGGCTAAAAGTTAGCTTTTATTATTGAAGCAAAGCATTACTTTACTCATGCAGTAGCAACCATGGTAGGATGACCTACATTACTACGACTACATGCACTAATGTCATCCATTATATTTAAATTGCATTACACTTCTTCAAAACAGTCATGGCTTTAAAGAAATATTATTCAGAGTACATAAAATAACTAGAATCCAATGAGCAGTTCTTTACTGGTGAGACAGACATTTTAAGTAAGGAACTACCAGTTGTGAAGACAACCCCACATATTCACTGTATACATCACATTTCCCAACCGTTTACAGTCTAAGTATAAGTACAAGTAAAGAACAGTAAATATATGAAGAAAATGAATAACCTTGTAATTGGGTCTTTGTTGGTGTTCCATCTTTCTTTGCTAATTTCACTCGTTTCATTTTCCCATCCATTTGTTGCTCTAAAGATTCTCTCTTCTCTCCTGGATGTGTCCGGACTTCAGCTGGTTGTCTGCTATCCACCCCATCTCTCCCTCTGTAGTTTGGACCCTTTCTCTCTGGCGGCCTGTCTAGTCTTTGCTCTGTGGGCATATACTTTTGTGACATGCCAGGACGTACATCGAGCAGTGCTCTGGATGGTCCAGTTGGAGATTTAATGGCAGGAGGCGGCAGTGGTGGAGGTGGTAAATCTAAACAGAAAATTTTATGTCAGACAGTATATACAGTTTAATTTTATATAATAATGGCTTCATCGCTTTGATCAGATATACAAATGAGACAGTTTTTGCCAAATAGTTCAAGAAAGTGAAGCATCCTTAACCTTCCTAGCGCACCGCCCGTATCGCGCCGTTTACAACAGCGCGATACGGGTGATCGAGGCAGTGTACAGAGTACACTGCCTCTCGTTTCCGGCTTCCCGCCGGAGCTCTACTCGCAGCTGTTGTCATTACTGTTGTCTATGAAGACAATCGCTGCAGCTTTCCGGGGAGGCATAGGGTCTCCCCGCCGCCGGCTTCCCCGGCGGTTGAGAGGACCCTGTTCACAAACAATTATACTAAAACCCATGAATGTTTCTATTCAAGTATGTCTCTATAGATGGTGACTGTCTTCCAATTCCTCTTCTGCATTGTCAACCTGACACATGTACCCCTGCTGGTGACTACACATACCCATGCTGACACACATTGCACAGTTTTGGCCTACTATTGTAATTTTCAGAGACGTTAACCCAAAACAATAATGTTCTGGATATGGAGTATAAGGTCAGGAAGTGGTTGAAAGAGGCTGGAGAATATAAACTGCAATTATACAGAAGGGAGAAGACCAATATTTACACTAAAGACAATTGGTAATTGTTTTTGATACAGTATACAGTGAAAATTAAATAATCACTAGTCTGGGATTACATCTACTTTAACTATTGTGGCAGTACACCTGTATCGTCTTCTTTTTAACAACGGGTTATGGGCAATCAAAATACGAGTACTTTGCTTTGAAATTCCACCCTCCCTCCTCCCCTCTTTCCATGTTTGACAGAAAACTGAGTCCCCCTCCTTAACATTGAGATCAATGGCGATGCCCCACCCCATGCCTTCCTGCCATCATTGATGGTGCCTAAAGCGCTTGGCGTGTCCAAGTTCAGAATCACCACAGGCTCACCGGGGATAGGTAAGTATTTTTTGTAAACAAACTTACCCCAAGCTACTCTCAGGGTAACCACCAAAAAGGTGAAATTATCTTCATTTTCAAATAAGGTGCAAATATATAATTTACTATAAACTCTTCTGGACAAAACGTGTGAGAACCTGCAGTGCAACGACTAGTTTGCTGCAGGATACGTAAGATTTTTCTTAGAAAAAGGAGCTTGAGCAAGATAGCGAAACAAGCAGTTGTTGCCTGACTTTGCCTTGCAATAATGGCACTTGTAATATCTAAATGAGCATTAAAATGACTAAAAGCTGAATAAACTGGAAACAGCAGCGACTAATTTGACAGAAATTCGCTATTTATACTTACATTACAGGCCTACTAATTGAAGCACTGACATTAGGAAGAAGCGGGAGTCTATTTTAGACAATATGCTGAATAAGACACAACTTATATTGATCACATATATCAAATTTACTGCGTTAATGCAGGATGCATTCTAATGGCCAATAAGGCCACGCAGCCTTTTTCCGCATTATTTTGTTATCCAAATGAGGATGGAAATTCAATAAATTTTCATTTATTTCTCTCCATTTATATTTTTTTATTATTATTTTGTGCAGGTTGTAAGGCTTAGGTTGCAAAGAAATAAAGAGGACAGAGAAATAAAGGTAAGCATAATGTTTTGTTTTACAGGGGTGTTAAATTTCCATGTGGTCATTAGGATTATCAGCCTTTTGTAAGGATGCATTAAATGTAGAGCTCAGTTTGCTTTAGGACTTGTTCACATCGGACTGAATTTTCCTGTGTTCCAGCAAAGGATAATCCCCTTCTTTTGTGGAATCAATATTAATTAATGGGCTTCCTTTACATCTGATGCAATTCAGTAATGTGCATTTACAGAAGTGTGCTGTACTGTCTTGATGACCCTTAATTTACCATCTAGGGGTACTAAAGGGGGATCTTTACAACAGGATTAAAAGAGACTTAAAACACATATAAGAACTTCTATTTATGTCCATAGTGTATACAGTATGTGTTTAGTGTGCCTATACTGTAAAAACATCTTAAACTTAATGGGATGATTGTTAAAATGCTAAAGCATTAAGTTTTATAATTTTTTTTTCAATTTTTTTGTCTTCAATTGCCCTGACTACAATTATGTTCTTGTTCAAGACTCACCAAATATAAAAAACATAGCAAAATCAAGAGATGGTCACAATGTTAAGCCTTATGTCACAACTGGACCATTTGTGAGCTAATAAAGAGCAATTACAGGTGCACCCTATGGGTGAAGGTGCTCTTGAAAAGTCTCTTTGCAGAAGGTGCCCAGACCATTAACATTTTATGTAAAAGAGGGGAATCAGAGAGGGCCAGTTCCATGTGGTAATATTTGTGGGTCCTAACATTCCGTACATTGATACCCCAATGGATAGATATGTCCATCATTCTAAGTGTTCTCATCTATAAGGTAAGTCCCAAAAGTGTCTGTAAGTAGCAGACAGAAGACTTAATATCACCTAGGCTGGCCAAAAAAGGATTAATGGCCCTTTTACATTAGTGTTAGGGCCCTTTCACACTGCAGCGGATGCAGCTGCAGTGCGATTTCTGTCCAGTTAAGGACATGGTTGGTGATAGTGGTAGCGCAACTGCCGCCGCTAATACCAGTGTATGGGAGACACTTGTGCTGCACCAGCAGAGGGAATACTGTATTGTGTGGCATTGCTCGTTACTAGAAATGCAACCTTGGGGCTAGCGTGAAAATACACAAGTTTCCTTGCGTTAACGCTAGCCATGCTGCATTGAGGTACTGTATTGTCCTTATGCATTAACACAATGTTAACCTTTTCAACCTTGCATTAATGCTAGTACACTGCAGCAGCCAAACCCATCTAGGGCTACAAGGGCGCTAAGGCTAGCACGTATATGAGAAAGTGTATTTTGTAGGAGATCTAAAGTTGATTATGTTTGAAGAGTCAATAGGGGAAACCAGGCTGTCACAATTTAATCTGAGGAGTCAAAAATATTAACTTTGGAAAAGTTCAAATTCATCTTCAGTGTTCCTCCTTCATCAAGTGTTGGTTCAAATACATTAATGAACTTGCAAGAGTTAAAGGGAAGGTGGTAAAACTATGGTATTAACTGCAACAGCAGACTATAGACAACTTTATATACTATAAATAAATATTTTCAGTAGCCAAATAGTTTTAATATCTGCCTAATGGGAACAAATGCTTCTTAAAAACCTAAAAATATATATTTTTTTCTAACATGCACAATAATAAACCTTGTAATCAGCTACTCCCACTGCAATAACCTCCTAAAATCAGATAATCCTGTAACATCTCAGTTTTGCTGACAGTCGGAGTCTGCTGAGGAGCCATTCTGTCCAGGTACACTGTCATGTTTCTGTTAAATGTCCTCTAATCTGAGATATAGGCTCCTGAGCATATACTCAAGGCAAAGACCAGATAATAGAGGCAGGCCACTCATTCCAAAATTGCTTGTGCTCTTCCTGCTGCGTGCTTTGTCATTTTTTTTCCTATCAAGTACCTGCTATTCACGGGCAGGGCAAAGAAAAAACTGTAAAGCCCTTGTGTAGCCATTGATAAGAATCTATAATATTAAGCTTTCATATGATAATGGAAAATGATGCCCCTCTTTGAAAAATTGCTGACTGGTAATGAAATTCCTAATCAGATTGCTGTTGCTAAGAAGCGGGAGGCGGCAAGAAAAGAGATGCAGGAGACGAGCGTCCCCTTCAACAAATTTACTAAGGCTGACAAGATGACAAAAAATAGGAAAACGCACAGAACATAAATTTCCAGCGCGGCTTGCAAGCTGTTTCCCTTTGAAAGGCAGAAGAGGAAGGAATGTAGCAGTTTAATAAAAAAAAAGTGCGCCACCTGAGGCGTTTTCATTAAGGGCCTTTCTCTTCAAACATAATGTTGCTCGTATTTTTCTCACAGAATTCTTTGAAAAACAAGCATTACCTTTTCAGTGGAGATCAATATTGTGTGTGAAGACACGGAGAGAGATGATTAGGTGCCTTTTTTTCCAAAAATTCTTGCAGTTGCACATTATGTAGTCACTTTACAGAAAGGGCAGTTGAGGTGGCAAAGGACACATGGAAGTAGAAATTCTAACTCAAAAACATTTGTCTTTTATATCCCAAAGGGCAACCATAGAAACTAAAGCCTCAAGCTGGGAATAGACGGTACGATTTACCGTCTATTCCTTATCCGATTCTCTGCACTAGGAGCAGCGTGATGACGTCATCACGCCCGCCTGCTAGTGCCGAGAATCCCACGTCACTCTTAATGTGCAGCTCATTAGTTTGGCTGGGGGCAGCCATCCCCAGCTGAACTAATAGGATTGGGCTAACATTTACCGTCCTGTTGGATACCTGTGCGAGCCGACAGGACGGCTGACTTTAGCCCAATCAGTTGCAGCCTCCAATTCCTGCAAGACCCGATCCTTAAGGGACGCGGGAGCGCGCACGGCATCGGATCGCGGATCGGATCGGATCGTGCAGGAATTGGTACGTGTATGCCCAGCTTCAGAGATTTAAGATCTTCCTCATCTGAGATGGCTGCCTATGGTCAACTCAGGTAAAAATATCATGTTTGTGATGGATTTCATCCAATTGTGGATGAATGAGAAGCATACAACTGGTATAAAGACCACCATTTCAGGCCATAGAGCAGGGGTGCCTAAAACGTGGCTCACAAGCTATCAGTAGATCACAAAGGCAACAGAAGTAGATTGAAAAGCCTTGGCTGTTTTTTTTTCTGCAATGTAATGGCCAAAAATGTACAGATTGTATCTTGCCTGGTTTGTAGTGTTACACGGGTAAACAATATACATTTTAAATATAAAGTATACTAAAGCCTCCCATACACGTCTAGATTTTCTGTTCAATCAACTTAAAAAGATACATTTTTGGGGGTCAGGAAAATTAGCGATTGATTGAATGTTTGCCAACATTAACAGAACTTATTAACAGATATTTGATCAACTTTTTGGGGATTGACTGAAGGCCCCCATACATGTCTAGATGTTTCATTCATTTAATTCAATACATTTTTTGGTTGATTGATTGAAAATCTATGGCAGCCCACATGGTTAGATCAACCTAAAACTATTAGAATTGTGAAAATAATTGATTGAAAAATTATTGGACATGCTGGAAAATTGTAATTGGTTGTATTGAAATCGATTACACTTTCAGTCGATTCCAAAAAAGTTGATCAAATATCTGTTACTACAGTTGGCAAACATACAATCAATCACCGATTTCCCTGACCCCCAAAAATTGATCATTGAATGGACATTCCAGGAACAGCACTGGAATGTTGGGGGGGGGGGCATTTGAAATATATTTCTCTATATTGAAGAAGGACAAATATCAAAACTCTACAAATTTCTTGCATTTGCAGCACATGTTGACAATTCAACATGAATGTATTATGAACAAATGACCCCCATTTCAGCTTTTGGACCAGACCTGATGCTAGAAAGCTATTTACAACCACTCAGCAAAATACTGTGCATGCAGTAGGCTATAGTTATCAGCTTATCTCTAGCTATAATGCTTTCACTAAGCTGCAACCCCACTTTTTCAGCTTTTTTTAAATGTCGTGCACGTGTCTTTCTATTTAAATGTGCCATTTCTGCTGTTTGGCTATAAATATTTCATCAACTTGGAAGGTGATTTGAATCTCGGCAAGCGTTCCATAGAATAAGTGTAATATGAAATAGATAAGTCATGTGAAAACATTTGAGAAGTATAATAGATCGCCAGGAAACAATTCTCCTTTTCTATATTATTTTTGCAGGGTCAGTTTAATGAAGTGTGATGTTGTATATCAGCTTTTACTACGGTATATGCTTATATACTGAATCATCTGATCTTAGGAGACCCAGTAGTCTCTGTACTTTTTGCTGTGAGCATTATACACAGTTGGCACTGGCAAGGGGCTTACGTTACATTATCAAGACTAAAGGTAGCCATACACGTATGGATTATCCCTCGATGATGAGGGATAGGTCCCATAGAGGATTGGCCGGCACTCTTTCTGTGCCGGACATTACTGCCACCCCCATCCAAAGTAATGGGATCGGACGGGAAGCTACAAACATGTTGGATCGCACAGTGATATTCCTGCACGATTCTTGGTCAATCTCGCC
>CM070033.1:156517362-156541458 GCA_036250615.1 Ptychadena robeensis
TCCCGATGTCTGTGAAGTGAAAGTAGCTGGCTGCTACTGACGACAAGTGTGCTCACTCGTGACATTGTGTATTGTGGCTGAAGTTGGTATTGCAGGGATACATTAAACACATTGAACACATTAAATAACTGTACAAAAACTTTACTTCATACACAACTGTATTACATTGTATTACACCATTTTTTTTGGTGAGCGTTTGAAGAGAGGTAGTCTTATACAGTGAGAATATACCTGACTCTATATTTTAACTGGAGAAGTTGGGGATCGTCTTATATGCCCAGTCGTCTTATACGCCGGAAAATACGGTATGTGTATTTCTTTCACATGTGATTTGGGTGGTTTTTTATTTTTTTTTATTTTTTATTTTTGAAAGATTTCCTTCTTGTTTCTATCTTTTGCAATAACAGGAAAATAACCCGCATTGATGACAGAGCAAACAGTACAAGACCAACAGGGATTTTACTCAAAGCTTACTTCT
Organism: Ptychadena robeensis; assembly: GCA_036250615.1. Lineage (NCBI taxonomy): Eukaryota > Metazoa > Chordata > Amphibia > Anura > Ptychadenidae > Ptychadena > Ptychadena robeensis. The sequence goes on from CM070033.1 coordinate 156,517,841, forward strand.
ATATTTCCCACTATTAGGAAGATTGTTATAAGCAGAGGCTAGTTTTGTATATGACATAACAAAACTATTGTAAAATAATACAACTTACTGATCAGATGTATTTTTCTATTTTGAATTAGCTGCAGCAGGGGTACTTAGCATGGGATCCCTAAGGACAATGAACTAAACTAAATATTTCAAGGGTTGCCACCAACAAAAAAAAAGTTTAGAAAGACTTTGTAAGGGGGTCATGCTGATTGTCTGTTTTAGAGAGTATTAGAAACTAGATCTTTAGAAATCTCGAGCTTTTAGAGCTTAAGTTGACTTGCTGCCTTTTTCGTTATATGTAATTAAATAAAAAGCCCAACAGGGAGAGCGAGACCCTTTTTAAAGCCGCGGGAAACGCTGCAAATAGATCTTACTGAGAATTTAAGTGCAAAGTATCTCCAAATTGTTCTTGGGGGAAAACTTACAACTTATTTTGCAAAGATATTTCTGCACTGCTAATGGAATATATTCAAATAATTGGTTTTAAATCTAAATCAATAAAACTGGAATTCAGTGTCAGCAAGTTAAGTGTATCGATTGCCAATAAGAGCGCTTTGGAAAATTCTGCAGTTCACATCAGTTGTCTATCATTGGCAAAATGAAAATAATTCATCATTATGCAGTCAATGGATTGATTTTATATAATATATACTTTCCAAGGCAAGCTTTCATTGTTGGTAATGGGCTAATTACTTCCATTAGTAAAACACACGTAATGCAACAGACTTTCCTTACATTCATTTCCCCGCATGCTTTTCATGTCAGATGAAGATAATTATAGAGGCTCTTTCCAGGGAAAGGAAGGTATTTTTATTGTATCACCTACTATGCAATCTGTCAGTTTGTGTTCATTGAAGAGACTTTTTCCTATACTCTCAACAAGGTCAGTTATAAAGTTCACACAAAGGGAATTATGTTAAAACACCTTCGTTATGTTCCTACAGAATAGTAGATTTGTTTAGTAATCTCTATACAGCTGTAATATCGTAGCCCGCAGAAATGAAATGGAATCTGGAATCCGACTGGTTGCTAAAGGCAACACACCTATTGACCTCTATGTTGGTCCTCAACCAGTTACTAACCAGTAAAGAAATCTCTCTTTTGCAATCAAAAATTACTACATGAATAAGTAGAAACCATTGTAAACATAAAGCTAGGCATAGATGGGCAGATTCCTGATCTGCAGAAAATCGGGTGCGCCCTTTGGTCATATTGACCAGGAATCTGCCGCATGTTGCATCGCACGGTGATCCGACATGCCGGTAAATTCCTGGCCGATCCCATTAGTTCGGATGAGGATGGCAGTCATGTGACGATATCACGCGCAGTCATTCGGCTGAACAGTCGGGGGGAAAACGACCCATCTTTGCCCAGTTTAACTTGTATACTTTGTATCGTTTCATCATCTGCAGAACAGTAGGGTGTGCAGTACCCTCTGGTCATGTCCAGCTTAGTTACTCAATTTCCAATAGTGTGTGTATGACTAATGTTGGGTGGTATTTTGTAAAATGTATTTATGAAAATACTAATTTGACTAGTTTATTTAAGTACTGAAATTTATCAATAATTTATTTTATCAATAATGTTGTTCAAATCATTAAAAAAAAGCAATTTTCACATGTTGCATTTATAAGCTACGGGGAATATACTTAAGACAGAAAATAAAAGTCTGTTAGTCTAAAATCCGTTAAGTGCAGGAGAACACAGACTGCAAAATGACAGCCTACATTGAAAGCTCAACAAGATTCATTAGCACGATAAAATGTGCTAAAACACATTAAAAATAAATTAGACCTCCAAAAATGTGAAACTTAGAAAAAAATTGGAGAGATGAGTTTCACGCCATATGCATTGAAATGAACTGTAATAAAAGCCTAATTGTGTTGTATTTAAATGAGTCTCACCATCTGTGTAGACGTCTTTTCTGAGTTGTCCTTGTTGGTGCTTCTGTTTTTTGGCCGGGCGACTTTTCTGTATAACAGCAGTGCTCATGTTACTATCTGTAGACACTGGACTAGTGGGCCTTTGACAGTGAGCTGGATGGAAATGTCTGCGGCCTGAAATGAGAATGTGTGATGGTAAACTTTTTTTTACTGACATATTTCAAACTCTATATAATAAACCAATTCTACAAACAAGTTTTAAATGTTTAAGGCTAAAGATCCACAAACATGGCTTGATTTTGTGTTTGATTCCTGAATGATCTATCACCATGTACATTCGCAGTAATTGATCATTCGGGAATCGAACACACCTTGTGTGTTCAATCCCTCTCAAACAAAATGTTGATCGAACAGGGATCCGACATGTTGGTAAATCCCTGTTCGACCACCCTTGCACTAAGAGCTCATTTACATGCGGTTGGAAATCGTCCATTAAGTGATCGATTCAGCTGGAACTGGGGCCTTAGTTAAGAAAGAAGGAATTATAAACAGTTCCAAATACCAGTCAATATTGGCAAAAAACCTTCAGGCTTCTACTAGAAAGCTGAACATGAAAAGGAACTTCATCTTTCAGCATGTCAACGAGCAACAGCATAAATCCAAATCAACAAAGCATTGGCTTCACCAGAAGAAGATTAAAGTTCTGGAATGGCCCAGCCAGAGCCCAGACCTGAATCCGATTGAAAACCTGTGGGTGATCTGAAGAGGGCTGTGCACAAGAGATGCTATACTGATCTACTATACCGCCAGTAAACTTTCAAGAATATCAGAAGCATCTTAAAAAGTCAAGGAATGTTCTAATTCAGCTAATTTACCAGTTGGTTATATTTTAAAATGCAAAAATACACACCTCCCACTGCGTCATGCATTTGGTGTCGTGCTACTTTGAGTCCAGCATATTCTGCAGCAGCCGCCACAGCCTGTGCAAAATCAGCATCTGTGAAAAACGAACCGTCAGATGAACTGACGCTTGATCGCCCACTGGAAACATTGTCTTCCTCAGAGGCAGAACCCCATCCATTGATCATAGAACCAGTTACAGAGCTTTCTAAGTCTCCAATGCTGGAGGCCGGGGTCTGCTCCAAGCCACGTAAAAGAAGTCTGCGACTTTGGATCTTGGTTTCCATCTCCATGTCATCACCTTCTTCTTCTGGTACATCTGTATCCATGTCAGAAACTATTGGCCCTGAAATGTACCCATAAGTATGAGGTGGAGATATAGGCCTTGGAGGTGGTGGTGGGCTTATTTGATGCCGCCTGCGGAAAATAAAATAATATTAATATTCTAGTGAATGTAGATGTTAGATTTAACTGTTGGATTGGGAGAGATAGCGATGACAACTCAGCCCGCAGATGTTAGGTGCTCATGTGTGACCCAGCCTTAACTTTTCTTGCAATCTAATAGCGCAAGAATGTGATTGTACAATGAAACAAAATGCCCTTCAGGCACATACAAGGCCCAATGTGGTGGCGCCAATGAATTATTATTAACTTTTATTTATATAGCGCCAACATATTACCCAGCGATGAACATAAAATTTAAATTGAGATACGACACAAAATAGTACACAGGTACAGGTTACAACAGAGTAGGAGTTGGGTACCCTGCCTGATCTGGCTTAAGGTCCCCAGACATGGGTCGATTTTTCGTATGATTCCCGATTGTTTGACCACCATGACCAAACGCGAAAACCCTTGTTGAATCGATCCAGCACAAAGAAGTGTTGATCAAACAGGGAACCAACATGTTGGTAAATCCCAGTTCGATTTTTTTGGATGGGTAGCAGGGTCCCCATTCAAAGAATCAACCGGAAAATGATCCACATGTAAAGTGGTGCGCATCGTTTCGCCAAAAGATCGTTCGGCGATCCGTTGCTACATCATGTCACGATCGATCATTAATTGATTGAATGGACACATGTATGTCCCCGTTTACAATCTAATATGCACAATACCAAAATGTAAACTATGCTAAACAAATAGAATTGCATAGTTATAATTTTTATCACATTTGCATATTTTGTGTTTTTTTCTGACTACACTTTTAACACGCTTTTATCTTGGTTATACATTCGTCCATTTAGGAAAAATTAAATATCTTCTGTGAAAAAGTAGAAATCAGTAATTTCCCTCTGTTAGTTTTTCTCCTAAATGCTGAAATAAAAACTATTTTGGGGTCTGTTAATTTACTAGTATTTTATGGTTATTAAAGACATCACTAGGAGGGTAAGGAACATATGTGAATGTCTGAGAAGCGTCAACCTAATGAAGTAGAACTAAAAAAATTAAAAAATTTAACATTTACAAAAGTGAAATTCTAATGGTACCTCACAGTTTTATACCTACTAAACTCTGTAACCAATGAATCAATGTGCAGAAATAGACTAACTAATAAGAGACTTGGCAGGGGATACTATCATTTAATAAAGTATTATAATGCACATTCTCATGATGTGTATGCAGGGAACTGTGAACGACACTATTATTTTTGGCACACTTGGGCGTCTTTCACAGTTCCCACGCACTAAACATTCTCAGGTGCTTACAGCGGCTCCTCAATGAATCACTGCATTCACACTAATACTGTGCTGCCATCAGTGTGACCTGCAACTGACTTTCTCTTTTCTTTAAGTATACATACATGCCCCTTATCTACTGCAATATAGAATGTTATTTGCATTGCAAATAGGCATCAAGACGCAAATCAGACCAGACAATTGTCCTGGACAATTGCCCTTATCAAAAATACATTTATGTAAAAGCTATGGAGCACTATAGTCAGGGGTGCACATAAGTGGTACTCTGGTACTCAAAAGGGGCCAAAAACTAGCTATGCGTACCGGCATTATTATTACAAAGCTCATATGCGTACTAACAACATGGAGGCACTCCGTGTCTGAGCGGCCGCAGCTAAATGTTAAATGTATACAGGTTTTTTGTCACTTGGATAACTGCAGGGAAATATGAATAACTACAAGAAGGTGTGAAATTGGGAAAAAAAGATTGGACTTCTGAGGGTGTTGGATATCTGGGGGATAAAAGAGTAGGCTTATGTAAGGTTAAAAATCTGGTTCAAAAGCCAGCTGGTGACCTGTGGATGGAGACAGCTATTCGGAGGCTCAAACAGGAACAGGGAGGCCAATCTGCAGCACACTTTACAGCTCAAGGTTAATAAATAAATCATTTTACATGCTTTACACTCTTGAACATATTGGTGATTTAAAATTTAAGGCGTTTACATTTGATACATAATTATTGAGAGGCAGCCAGAACATTACCTTCTCTCGAGGTGATGCTGAGCAAGACTTATATCCTCTTGGCAGTCTTGAAGCATCGGCTGAAGCTCCTCCTGAGGGGATGGAGTGAGTGTGGCAGTAGACTGGTGGCTGTAGGACACTGCAGCTGGAGAAGAAGCAGCCCCTCTTATTGGCGGTGTTGGGCCTCTCTCGTCTTCTTCTTCTAATTCGTCTTGTTGGAGATACATTCTTGCAGGTGGCATTGGGCATGGTAGTTCTCGCTCATAACTTGAAATAAGTTAGAAAATGTAATGAATAAAACTTTAATCTAATATATATATATATATATATATATATATATATCCTATGTCCTTAATTTATTATGACATTCCCTTTGCTTTCAGTAATAACTTTTTTCTCCTCCTTTATAAATAAGTAAATAACAAGACCACCTTTGTCAAACATCTGTGGCATTTTAGAATTTTGGCTCCTTCTGAAAATATTATTTGTCTAGTTCTTTTTGGTTTTAACAATGTCACTAACAATGATAAGCTATAGAATACACCAAATTGTATCCATTGGACAAAAGTTGTGAAGGGAAACAAAACACATACTGCCCTCAAGTCATGAATTTATTAGTTATTTATATACTCATATTTAGGTTAATAGACTGCATAATTCCAAATCCCCATTGTCTTGTTTAAAATTGCCCAATGGGTATGGATACATCTGTTTAAAGATAGTAACAGGCACATTTGCACAGGTTGGGTTCTCTACAGGTTTGGCAAACAATTTTTAAAGTTTTTTTCCATCAGAGTCCAAGCCTGTTGGTGAGTGCCCCAATTGGCTTAGTAGCTGATGATAGCTAACCAACTAATGAGAAAACTGCTCATTGTGTACAGTACATTAAAGGTACCCATACACAGAACAATTTTTTGTTGATTCACGAATGATTCACGATCCTTCACGAATTGAACACTGCCGACCTTGAGCGCTCATCCCACTTGAACTAAATGCCGCTTGAATAGGGATCCAACATGTTGGTAAACTCCTGTTTAATACCCATTACTTTCGATCCAAAGTATCAGCCAGGGATTGAGCATCCATCCATTCAAAGAATAATCGACTAACGTTTGTTTGTCGTTTTTTGCATTACCGTGTTGGGAATGATTGTTCACAATCGCACAGGAATCGATACATGTATGGCTACATCAGCAGTCATTCAGGAGATGATGCTAGCAGCATTCCTATTGTATAGCAGTTGTTAAGAGGTCACAAAAATCAAAAGAGGTTTTCATTTCAACCCCTTTTGAATGGCAGTAGTTAGAAAAGAGAGAACCCCTATAGTTCATTGCAAAATCACATTCAAACCCTTAAGGTAGGCATACACCTGTAGAGTCTCCCTCGATAAATGAGGGACGACTGCAGCGTGATGACATTATAAACGCTTCAGCCGGTCGCCCAGAGGATCAAAGGGCACCCTTTGTGTGCCGGCCATTACCTAGGAATCGGCCAGGAATTTTTCGACATGTTGGATCACCATGCGATCTGACATACGGAAAGTTTGCGGCCGAATCTGCCTATGTATAGCTACCTTAAGCCTTATTTAAGATCCCTTGAACTACACATATCTGGGTTCTTACCTTTCATCAGCACTCAGAGGATACTCCTCAATTCCCCCATGTGGTGGAGGATGGGCTGGGGGTGGTGGCAGCAAATCAGCCCAGTTCATTCCAGCTTGTTTAGCTACTTTAGGTGCTCGTGTTCCTTTTTTATGACCTTGGCTTCCTGAAACAAAAAGCATGCGAAGTACATAACACTAGCCTGGTGAGTAATTGTTATTAACATTATTTTGTTAATCTTTAGGAGAAATTATGATATAGATCTAGATATAAATTACTTAGAAACATATTTATTAACTTAATAGCTAATAAATAACTAAAATTCCATAAAGTCACAAATGAATTTTACTTGCAACACCATTTAGAGTGATCTTCCTCTTCTTATTAATTGCATTATAGATTATCATCTAAAACAAATGAGCTGTGGACATATTTTCTCAAGTGCTTTCTTTTACTATTTAATTGCTGCAGCCCAAAATACAATCTGATCTCGATATGATCTATTAACGTTTCACTGTTGCATTAAGTCATTGAGTATACATAATTTGTACTTGTCCCAAAAATTGTTTTAGGCAAAATTAAATATTTTTTTTCACTTAGGAAAGCAGCACCAGACAAGCATTTAATTGTTGCTGCAAAGCGAAATCCATCCACTTCAAAAGTAACAGTCCAATTTTGAGGCGTAAAAGAAGGGTATATATGAATATATACAAAACAGACATGTCAGGGTGCATTCACTTTAGTCATGAACACTTATGATAGTGACATTTGGCCATTACAGGAAAAAGCAACAGGTTTATTTTAACCTCCCTAGCGTTACAGGCTTTTCGCGAAATTTTTCATGGCACAAAAGCCGATTCCCGGGCAATCGCGGCACTGTACACTGTACTCGCCGTGACTGCCAGCTCTCCTCCCGGCTCACTACACACTGCCGGTGTCAATTAGATGCCGGGGGTGTTTGTGGGCAAAAGCGACACCCCCTCCCTTAACATGGGGGTTTATGGTGCCGCCGAATGCAGAAATGCTGCAGGCTCACAGAGAGCCGGCGGATGCACCCGGTCCCGGCACAGGCAATACTGGCTTTGGGTGTAACGCTCCCAGGAGGTTAATGGTATACCCATAAATAGCATTCCCTTTTCCCAAGTTCAGTTGCTGAATCACCTGGAACTTCTGGGTATAAGAATGCATGGGACTTAGGGTACCCATACACGTATTGATTTTGCATGCAAGTTCGCTAATCAAATGCTGCCCACCTCCAAGAAAATGTCGGTTAAACAGGAATCCAACATGTTGGTAAATCCCTGTTCAATCGTCATTAATTTGCATAGTGACCAAGTTAAAAACCAATGGTCCCCATCCAAATGATATGCCAGGAATCAAAGTGCACAAAGTGGCATGCATTCTTCGGGTCACAATCGTTAATTTGCTAATCACACAGGAATCGAGTCATGTGTGGGTACCTTTACCCTTCTTCTTCCCACATAACAGCATTGAGGGCTCTTTCACATCACCTACAAAGTTTCACTTTTGAGATGAGACACAAAAGTTAATGGCACCCATGGGGATCGAAAAAAATGTATCCTGCAGTGTGTTGGCCTTTGACCACTGCTCTATTCATTTCAAAGGAGGTGATATTGCATTTCAGAGTAGAAAAAATTGTATGAAATAGCCTTTATGCTTAAAATTTGCCTAGCTGGAAACCAATGATTTTGCATTGAGGTGAGTAGGGGTTAGCTGGGCAGTGTAGAAGATGTAGGGCAATTCACAATTTCTTGCTGAATTAGCTAGTTTTAAAGTAAGTTTAAACTCACCACCAACCCAGTATTTCTCAATGATGTACTTGCAGTTACACATTTAGAGTTAAGGTCACTATGTAGAGATGACGATCACTATACAATATATAATAATAATGATTGATGTCTAAAATCATAAAATTGTCAAACATTCAAACCACTACCTGAATTGCTGCTTCCTCGATCTGAGCTGTTGTATGAACCACCAGTATTCTGATCATGAGCCTGATTGTAGGGAATAGTCGATGGTATGGTATCTGTAACCCGATAATCTAAAAAAAAATAAAAAAAATTACCTGCTGCAAACAACACAAACTCAGCAAAAATGAAATTTTTACCCAATTGCAGCTAAAATTTATCAAACAACTATATAATATTGTTTCATACAGAATAGAGCAATGCTGAGTTGTCAAAAAGATCATTAATAACATAAAGCTGGCCATACTCCTTTAGATCTCTCTGTCAGATATCCTTTAGATCTACCAACAACTATGTAGTGCTGGGTCTTCTGCAATAGAACACAGGTAGACTTGGTTGTTTAGAAAGTCCTTCATATTAAATTGTTTTGGTTAAACAAAAGGAGATCTAAAGGAAATCTGACAGAGAAATCTAAAGGTGTATGGGGACCCTAACATGGACTTTTTCTGTTAGATTTTGTTGTATGTGTGGATTACCTGGGATGTTTCCAACTTCTATTGTAAAGTTCACAGCAATATCCGCATTAAAACTATTTTTACTGATAACATTCCCCACTGTTCATTGGTATCTACATTTACGGACGTCCATACTAACTATACTATATCCACCCAATCTACTAAAGCCCCCCATAGACGGGATGATTCCTGGCCGTAGTTGCGGGCGACCGATCGCCGCTCTCGCTCCCGCTGAACACATAGAGGTCAGTCGCCCTCAACTTCAGGGGAGCCCACCTTCATGGTCCGACCAAAAAAGCCGGCAGGTCGGATCATATGCGGATCTTTTTGTGGCCGATCCTGCTGCAGGCAGTTAACTCGGAGGGGGAGTCTTCTCCCCCTCCAAGTAAATTGGCTACAATCTGACAGGAGTCACATGTGTTGGTGGAGCACACAGGATTCCTGTCAGTTCTGTAGTCGACTCCTCGCAGTGTGGTGACGTCCCCACACTGTAATGAGCCTGCTACAAGCCGGCCATGGATCGAGATGTCTATGGCAGGCTTTACTCTTCTCACTTTCGAAAAATGAGCAGTTACATCAAACAATCTACCCAGACAATGGTAAGGTCTGTTTGTTGTCAAATAAAAACTGCCCACTTCAGAATATTGCCATACAGTATAACTTCACAGAAAATATTTGTAGCTATTATTTTTCTGTGATAAATAAAGTCTTACACTAAAATGTTATCATAACATCCAACAAGGCATAACAAAATCTTCCTGTGATTACCTAAGATCTTAGCCTAATCACCTAAAAGAGCTTTACCTCTAATCCCAGTCATCCGATAGGCCTGTAACTTAATATTTTTTTTATGTCTCATCCGCATTAGTGTATAGTGAGTCCGCTCTCCTACTGCGACTGATGTGATAGATATATGTGTAAAATAGCTGCCTCCTGTATTTATAATAAATATAAACGTCTAAGTTTCCCTTCTCTAAAAGTGACTTCCATAGAAGTGTCAATAGAACAACATAGGGATTTATTGGTCATTAATTACAGATTCAAGGAACAAAGAAGCAATGAAAACCGCCAAAAGTTTATTTGACATGAAGTCATAAGTGTATTGTCAAGATGCCTGCGAAATCTACAATCCTACCATTATTAATGCTAGACTCATGCAGGGGTTTGTTTGCATTTGATGATTAGGAAGAGGAAGAAAAGACTGACTCCTTGATGTGAACTTTAATAACCTTACAATAAAGCTAGACATACACGGATCGATTTTAGCGCTAGATTGACTTAAAATATAAAAGTTTACATTAATCCAACTTAAATCGTATACTGCACACATGGTTCAATCAACAAAAATTGTTCCATAACGATCAAAACATTGATCGAAAAAGTGATCAAACATGTTGGAAATTTTTTGTCGATTGTGCGATCTAAAATCAATTTGAAGATCGATCGTTCTAAAAGCGAACCATGTATGCCTAGCTTAAGAATACAACTCATACTTCATGTTGTCATTATAAACCTTATTTCTCCAATAGGCTCTACAGCTTTTGATCACATATTTATTTGAAACTGACTTGACATCCTAAGCTGGCCATACACCTTTAGATCTCTCTGTCAGATATCCTTTAGATCTACCAACTACTATGTAGTATAGGGTCTTCTGCGATTGGACACAGGTAGACTGGGTGTTAAGAAAGTCCCTTATTTTTAAGTGGTTTTGGTCAAATAAAAGGAGATCTAAAGGAAATCTGACAGAGAAATCCAAAGGTGTATGGGGACCCTTATTCTCGGCCCAGCCTTGCACAAGTTCCTTGTATACTAACACACTGAAATATGCAAATGACGTCTTATGCATGTAAGGGCCCTTCATAAGCAATCAAATAAAACACACAAACATTTCATCTGAAGCCCCTATTAGGTCGTGAGCAATCTGTGAGACAGAGAACTATCCTTGTTCAATTTCTTCTCAGCTATTGGAAAGACAAATCAAACTCCTAACACGCCGACATCACAGATAGATTTACTTCATTTATGGGAAAACCAGATCTAAATATTCCAATCAGTCACAGGGCGTCATCTGCTAACACAACACATGTCATATTATTAGGAACGAGAGACAAATAATGCCAGAGGCTGCTTGCTTTGTATATTTGCTTTCCCAGTCCATGTCCAAAATGTTTATGAGAGGGATAAATAAAACAACAGCTGGGTAACAATAAGCTTTCCAGCATGCAAGCGCATAATCTAAAACACCCAAAAAATCAAACAAATTTCAAATTGCCATTTACAGATGTGAAATGCTTTTATTTTGCAATTTGTATGTAATGCACAGGATGTAGAAAATGCCGTATGGAAATCATTAAAGAGAGCTTAAAGGGAAATCATTCCGTGTTTTCATAGATTGTCCATTTTTAGTTATTTTCGATTGTCATTTCATCTGCTTTATTTACAGAGAAAAATGTGCTCCCCTTAGTGCAGTGTGTCCAACATGGGCACATTATCACAATTCCTTCTTCTGTATAGGTAAATATTGGGGTTGCTTAAACAGAACCTCCTTCATATCCATATGCTACCCCAACCACCTATCTGGAGAGAGCACATTATCCCAATTACTGCAACAAACGCTCTGAATTTGGACCACTGTTTGTTATTATTGGTCTTTTTTGGACTGCCTTCACTGTACATGTGTGCAATTTTATAAGCAATCATTGAACCTAGGCACTTATTACTGTATTTTCTTCACTCACCATTGATAGTTGATATATACACAGGGATGCACATAACTTTTTTAGTGAGCTCCTCAGATGAGTACCAGAAGATGGTGTTTGGTACTCATCCCATATGTAGCGTGGTTTTAATTAATGTGCCGTCTTCCTCACTGTCTCTCTCACTGTCCTCTCCATAAGCTTCCTGCCTGGTAGGTTCTGCTGCAGACGGACCTCTCTGTTGCTGATTGAACTTCCGATTAGCTGTCTCCATCCACAGGTCACCAGCTGGCTTTGGGTTAATTGTAACTCTCATAGTACAACACATTTACACCCCCAGATCTCATATCTCAGTAGTACAACCCTGGAATTTTATGGCTTAGTAACTAACCCCTGAGACTACGAGCAGTCCAAATGTCAACCTTTCATAAGTCCCCCATACACCTTAAGATCGATCCATACAATTTCCATTAGATATACCAACAACTGTGTAGTATAGTGGCCTCCCTGGTAGAATACATAGTGATTGGAAGGATTAGAAAAGTCCTCATATTACATGGTTTTGGTAGAACAAAAGTTAATGTAAAGAAATTGTATGGAAAGATTGTTAGGTGTATGGGGGGCTTTAGTCATATGCCAGCTGTCACACAGTGCTTTTCTCTTGTCAGATTTTACCCTTACATATGCCTACTCTGACTTTCCTCCCCCCAGATCTCAAACACACTTAAGCTAGCCATACATGTGTCGATTCCCTCTGATTTACTTATATTTACCTATAACCATTGTGGTTTTTTTAGCAAAGTAGACTATTATTGTGCAAGAGTAATTATCTTTATGTACGTAGGAGAAAATCATGTGCAAGGAAATGTAAGTTAATGTGTTTTTCTTTTGAAAATGACTGTATATTAGGTCAACAATGTATCATTTCATGCTGTACAATTATCTCTTGTAGACTGCGAAGAACCCAACCATTGTCCAGAGAACCATTGTCCCGATTAACTGGCCACACTTACAATTATGTGGTGGACTTTTTGTAAATTATGAAGCCTAAGATTAAAAAGCCTTCAATGAAACCCGACAACTAAACCTAAGTACATCATTAAAACTTTTGTCCACTGGCCAAAGATGTTATTTAATTGGTTTTAGCCACATCCATTGGAAGTACATCATATAATAATATAATAAGTTGTATATTCTTATGAATGGCCACAGTTAATGACAGAAAAGTAATAGAGCTCCAGAAGCCATACATCCCATGCTGTTCCTGGTTACTGTTGGGAAATATTTCACAGCACTGTTTCTATAATGAATAGAGATGCAGGTAGCTGCAAATAGCTTGCGCCTTCCTCACATAAAGGTCACTTGTGTTGAGCAGGAGAGCCGGGTCACATGAAATGAGCCTCTGCGCAGCTGTGATAGGACACGGCCTTTTACTGGGGCACTTTCCGCTTTATTATGTGGTGACTCGCAGAAATATGTTTAATAGTTCAAAGCTGGCACTGATCTGGATCCTGGGGACGCCGCTGTTGCAAATCATGTTATTAAAGTGGATTGCATGCTTCTATAGCCTGAAGGTCTGAAAACCGACATACCTTTTTTTTTTTCCTTTACTTCAACATATTACGTTAATGAAATACAACCTTAAGAAGACTGCAGTTCAGCTCAGGCTTGCAGATGGCTGTTCAAAAACAAAAGGATGTGGTACTGCTGGAATTATATACATACATACAGTATATAATAGTGATACTTAGCTCTGCAGTTTACTGCAGTGTTTGTCACTATTGTGATGTTATAATAGCGGTATCCTGTAATTAGATGACAGCATATGCCTCTCAAATCAGAGAAGAGTACAGAAAACCCTAAGATTTCACAGGGGTAACACCATTGCTATCAAATTATTAATAACTTTGCTTCATGGAAAATACTCTATACAAGCTAATAATTACCAGCACACGTTCCTTTCTTTGATGTCAGCGAAAGCATTCGTACCAAATTAAGCGGCTTTTCCACATGGAAACTAAGAATGATGTCCTTATCACGTCCCTCTGGATATGAAGGGAGCCCAAGGGATGTGAAGCATGATTATATTCTAGATATAGGAGCATGTACAGAAGATATGGAAACTGTTTGTATAGCAGTTTTTGGTCAACATTGAAGATTGGAAAAGTGTGAGCGCTTATCATTTCATTTTATCTTTTCATTCTAATGCTCCATGACCCTTTGGGAATGACCATAAAAGCTCCTCTGTTCAATGGCCATAAAGAGATCTTCTGTTATGGTATGTTATACCAGGCTCAAACTCTGCTTTACTAATAAAACTGTACACATCTGTATGAATAATTCCTCCTACTTGACCTATAGACTTATGTACACTAGCACACTGGAACTGGATCTCCACAGATTTTGTGAACATGTAAGGGGGTAAGGGGTCCTTAGCAACTCATTTTAGTTTTCTTGCTTGGACCGATTCTCCCACAGATCAATAAAATGAAGCAAACATCTATTTTCTTTAGATAAATTGAATATGTCCAGCTCAACCAACCTATTCTTCCATAGAAATGGCCATGAGTCATGTGACTAAAAGCAACTCCCCTTCTTTCCAGCACAGAGACATGGGCTCTAGGTTTCTTTACATTGATGACAAATGTATGAATGATGATGTTGTAAGAGCAGCTACCGTATTTTTCAGACCATAAGATGCTACCTACAGAGACACCGGCTTCCTACTCATTCCCACATCAGGTAAGAAGGGGGCGAAGGGGGAAGCTGACTGGACGAACCTATGTGGGCACATGAGACCCCCCCAAAATGTGCTTTTATAACACCTTTGGTAAGAAGATGCACCTTCACCCCCCCCCCCCCACATTTGGGGGAAAAAGTGTGCCTTATGGACCTAAGAATTCAGCAGGTGACAACATCATTGTATAGCTGTATATATATTCATACAGATTATATGCATGGTAAAACATGAACCTTGTATCCAATTAATTAATCTCAATATCCCAGCAATAAATGGGCTCACAATAGACACAAAGATTTCAGATTGCCATCTGTGTTTAATCAGAGGTTCACCATGCAGCAATTGTACAGTATCCTCCTCATGAATTAAATATCTTGTGTTTCATCTCCCAATCCTTCATCCAGTATAACACTTAGATGAAATCTCGCCATATTAATTTTCTTTTATTTGATTTTATTTCATCTGTGGCTTATTATTTGCAGCGTTAAATTCAGTTGCAAAGGTTAGGAGAGTGCTAATTAACTTTTTGACACTGTTAATCTCGATCTCCTGCATTTACATGTATAGTAGCTTGGCGGTTCGGCATGGCTCTTGGAGACTAAAAAAAAAAGCTGTGCCTGGTTATTAAAAATATCTAAGCCTGAAATCCCAGAAGACTTCAACTTCTAATAAAAGTAATAACAAGAAGTGGCAAGCATGGAGCTCTCCAGCCAAACACTGGGGAATATATAGTTTCACTAATATGAACAAGACTTCCTAACATGCACACACATAAAAATAAATGTCTCCCGCAAACGGCAAAATGCAGAGTCCACGCATATGTGAACTTTGAGAGGGAAGGCAACAGAAAACTAAAAATAAAAACTTTAGATTTATGTTACAATAGCATCTTTTAATGCTGGGACTAAGACTAGGGATTAAAGTAAGTGAATCCCTAATTGTTAAAGAATCAGTGTGCCGGAAATGAATGTAATGATTTTTGGCAGATTGCAGAAGGTTAAAGCTAAACTTTAGGTACAAGATAAAGTTGAATTTAAATACATTCTTCAAAAGGCCTAAGACAGAAATATAAACCCAATTTGTGTTCTCCAGATGTCTTTATGAACAGAGATGATGGTAGTGGTGATATCATCTCTATGCTGAAGATGACCTGTGTAGACAGCTGAACTGAGGGGCGGGACTCCACACAACCAACAGATGTGTGAATATAACTCAATATGTACATGGCCATAGAACAGCACTGACTGGTCTTTATAACAGGAGTACAGATTTTAGGTATTAGCCTGAAGAAGGGATCTGCAACATCCCGAAAGCTTGCTTCTCTAATGACTTCCAATAAATGGTATTACTTGAACTCCAAACTCTCTAGACTTATTAGAAAGAAATTTAGGACACCAACAATACTTGATACAATAGAAATATTAAGCATATCAGTATATTAATTAACTAATTAGTATATAAATAGATGAAATGGGAACACCTCAA
This sequence comes from Ptychadena robeensis, assembly GCA_036250615.1. Lineage (NCBI taxonomy): Eukaryota > Metazoa > Chordata > Amphibia > Anura > Ptychadenidae > Ptychadena > Ptychadena robeensis. Next base: position 156,534,039 of record CM070033.1, read on the forward strand.
GAGGTTGGCATACCTAAAACCTGTGAAATTTATAATGGCAAAACCAGTTATTGGATGTAAGCCATCAGAGGACGTAGAATATACCTACAGCTAAAATGTTACTTTTGGATGAATTGACCCCTCATATAATCAATCAATAAAGTTTTTATGTGTTCAACATGACATTCCAATGTAGGCTTGGTTGCTAATGAGAACAAAGATAAAGTTTAATTTACAAGGTTTTATAGATCAGCTGACCAGAGCAGCCATTCAGATTAAAGCCAACAAAAACATCAGTTGGAGATTGACACTTTGAGGCTTACTGCAAGTTTTGAGCAGCACAGCTATTGAATCTATTGTATACAAAAAGTCTTTCCTACCTTTATTAATTTTATTTTGCTCCATGATATTGTACTGCATTGGGGCCACATCGGGCTTGTGTTGAGCTGATGGTTTCCAGTGTTTCTCATCCATGTCTCCACTTGAATTGATGTTATTGCTTATATTTGACTGAATAAGCTGAGTGGTGGCATAGGGAGTGGGCTGCCCTGCAGGAGTGACGAAGCGGCCATCCTTCAGATTCGGACTGTTGAAGGTTTTCATCTCATTTATTTTGTTGCTTAAGTCCACATCACCATAGACAGCAGAATCTGGCACCATAAGGTTGGTCTGTTTGTTGTCCAATTGGTTGTTGTAGTTTGCTATGCAATCAGCTGATCAAAAGGCAAAAGAAATAGAAATGTTTGAGTAATTACATTTTATATACAACATTTATATATATGATACAGTATGGTAGATATGGTCATCCCCAGTGGTGAGTAGAAAGAGGTCAATGAGTTTTACTAGACTAGATTTTCATAACATGAATAACAAAGATAACAATTTAAAGACTTAGTGTACGCATTTCCCAAGACATAGTGAGTATAAAGTGCTGTAGTTATGTATCCAATTGAATGTCTAAAATTGTATTATAATATAGAACTCTTATGAAATCTCCATACTACTACTAATGCTAATACTATACCTGTCAACTTAAATAGGTAAAAAAATGGGGCAAATACAGGAAGTAATGTCACTTCTGGCATTTGGAATGTTCCATGATTCGCAAACACCAAAAGTGGCATCTGTGAGGTCACTTCCGGTACCGGATTTAGTTCTCAGCTGATTTAGCAGGGAGAGTGCGTTACTCTTCATGCTAATGTCCCAACCTGCTTGTGCTGATAATGTGGGGGTTGGGGCATTAGCAGGGAGAGTAACACCCTCTCCCTGCTAAATTGACCTAATTTGAAAAGTCTGAGAAAAATCCGGGATTTGCTGAAATCAGGATTTGACCAGGAAAGCCACATAAAAACATGACTTTCCTGGCCAAACGAGAAAGTTGACAGGTATGGCAGAATAAGATAACTTACTAAGTTGTTTTTTGTTGTATATGGCCATGATGAGGAGATTTTCCCTGTTCAGGAGATACCACATGAAGTGAAAATATAGGATGCATTTCACATAAGGCAGTGGAACGGACATTGTCTTTGGGATATTTCACCTTCTGTTTACTAATGTTCCCCTAAAAAATGTTTCTGGTGTCATATACTTAATGTGTAGTTTATATATACAATGAAATACATACAGAAGTATTTAGATTATATACAGTCACAGTGTCAATATATCATGAATATGCCAGTTACAGATATAAGTATTAGAGGCTTTTATGAGACCTATGAGTCTTCCTAAACTTATACCAGATACAGCCGGGCGTATTATATCCAAATGCAAATCATTCCTAGTTTTTGGCCTGAAAATATCTGTATGTTTAACCTTGAATTTCTGTACCTTCCTGCTGATTAAATGCAATTAAATACCCAGCATATCATTTAAAAAGCACTTTAACATGTCTGATTCAGATTAACATTCCTCCATATAATTTTTCTGTGGTGGTATATTTTATAATGTTATGTGTTTCCATAAAAATGGTGCTAGTCATTTACAATATCTGGCATAGCTGCTTATAGGGACATTACCTGAGAAAATGTTAAATAAGGGCCTGCACTTTTTACAGAATGACTATGCATATTAGATTGAACGATTAATTAAAAAATCAAGTAAAAATATAGATATGCACAATTAAAGATTAGTGAGCAATGCAATACCATGAGCAGTTTATTAAACCACATGCACAAAACCTTTATGACGTTTCCTCGCTAGTAACACAGTAAATGCATGGTGACCCACAACTTGCTTACTTCATTGGCCGCCCCCCTTTTTACGCTTACATGATGTTCCTAGTCTGTCCTTATGTACAGGAAGGTTAGAACTTTCATCAAGGCTACTTGCTTGGGTGAAGTGCACAATTGCTACCCAAAGCAACCCATTTAAAATAAAGGAAGAGCAATGCCATGAACAATGGACAGCAAAACTACTCAATGAGCAAAAGTCTGGCCTTGAAATATGAGTCATGGTTTATAAAAACCTGTACATTGTTTTTAATTAGTATTTAAACTTACACACCCATCACACTTAACAACTAGGACAAATATGGTTTACCTGGTCGACTGTAGGTGGCCAGATTGTTATCGCTGCTCCCATTTCCAGAAGTACAGCAGTTAATCGGACATTCATTGTGGCTGTTTCCAGTGTTTGGCCAAGTATCAGCAAGCCATGGCTGGGTTGCAGGTTCTGCAATATTAAGGAGCCCTGGTCTGTTTAAAAAAAAAAGAAGGTTATTAAAGAACTATAGGTAAATAGTGATGAGCAATATAGGCAATATATAGGCAATATATTCACAAAGCATGGCAATTTTTTTTGCCTAATATACGCATAAATTAGAGAACTTGTGATCTCCAGTCATCATTACCTTCATTGCGCAATTGGCACTTGCACATGGGCATATTGTGAAAGCAATGCACAGTAGTTATATACCGATGTAAAAAATAATCAATTTGTGATTATGAAGAAATAGCACTATATTCAAGATCTTTGTGAATTCTGGAAGTGCCCATATCCGTAATAGAAATTTGTGATTAGAATATTCGCAATCAACACTATAGGTAAATAGAGATAGAAAGGTATTTGTGGTTTATAACCAAAATGAACAAAAATTTACTCAGAGAGCCCATGACACACAGATATCTATGTAAAGACTATATGACTCCCTCACTTTGGTTACAAAAAGATATACCATATTTTTCGGACTATAATACGCACCTTTTTACCATTAAAATCAATGGGAAAGTGTCCCTGCGTCTTAGGGTCCGAATATGTAAACAAAAAAAAATTTTTTTTTAGTCCCAACCATCCTGGAAGAAATACCTCTGCATCCCAGGAGGCAGAAATGTGTTCCATTCCCTCCAGCCAAGCCAAAAAACACTGCCAAGAAGAGATCTTATCTGCATTAGCAGTACCCAAGAAATCCCTAAGATCCCTAAGAAATCAGAGCAGCTCCACTGATACTCCAAAACCAGCAAGTTCTTGTGTGTTTGATTCAGCAAGGAAGCAATACTCTGAAATTGTTAAGTGTTGTATAAATGCTGTTCTTGGCAAACAACTTCTATTGTGCCATGTTCACATGGAGTAGGAAATTTTCAAATTTGAGTTTAAGCTTTTTTTTTACCTCAAATGGTTACCACCCTATGACAAATGCCCACTTTAGCCATATCAAGGCTTGTGGGGCAAAAAATACACAGTACTTTGTAAACCATAGGCCGCACAAAGATTGTTTAAATCTAGATGTACAATTATTCATTTTGAAACCACCTGTGAGTAATAACAAAGTATTTATGGCAGACTTCAGAAGCCCAGCATGACCTTCCTAAACATGACTTGTAAAACCACTTCCATCTACACAAATAAAATGTAGATTATACAGAAAATGGCTGGTTTTATGAACAGTTTTAGCGCAGTTCAGAAATAAATTCCCACTTTACAGGTTGCAGACAAAGCTCACCTGAGACCCAATTACAGGTACATTTACTGGCTGCAATAATGAAGGAGCCCCGCAGAGAGAACAGAATTCCTGTCTGTGTTAGACTTTTCTAAGCTTTATGTGGTATTTGTTCGACTTCATTCATTTGTGCACTTATGTCTAAAGATCAAATACTAGTTATCTGCCTGCAAATACTACCTATGGTCCCTGAATTTTATAAGGATGTTGACTGACCATGTTAGGAACAAGCACATTTAATTTTACGAAGCATAGGAACAAAAAGCAGTGGTGTTATCCGCCATGACAAATCAGATTACCAGACATGTTTAGAGCTACAAAGAAAACTGTCACCCAGAGCATGATTTCATAAATAAGGTGCATACAGTAATGGCTACAGCCTCTATCTATTAATAAGGGGGGTTCTTCTAGGCCCAGACTATGAATGTGACATTTCCCGAATGAAGTGTGAACTCTGCCAGTAGAACCAAAAGATCACTGGTCTCAGTCCTTGCTAAGCAGTATCACAGTAAGGCCAAAAACGCAGTGGTTGCATCTTTGACACGTACCCTATTCATTTGCAATGAGCGCTCACAGGATGTGTGCTGAGCTCCTACCAAAGACACAACTACAACTTTTAATGCATTTTGGCAAAAGGTACTGGCGCTTGAGCCTAAAGCCCTCCATACATTTTTAGATCCCGGCGACGTCATGCTTCGGCTGATTGCTCAGAGAATGGAAGCGCACCATTTGTGGGCGCTATTCACCTGGCGATTCTTTGGATGGAGACCCCCAAAAAAAAATCGGATCGACGTGCGACCCACTTGTGGTGCTATCCTGGTTGATTGCTCCAGGAGCCTCCTGAAAAGAATGTCTCTTTGGTTTTCCAAACCACAACTGGATAGGCATTTGTCAGTAAAATGCAGCTAGATCAAAAGGGCAGAAATCATGTCGTATAATTCAGAGTAATATATGAAGGAAGTATTGCCAGTGACCAGGTCAGGAGAACAAATACAACAGAGGGATTTGTCCTTTTTCTCAAGCTGTAATTTATTCATGTATACGATTTCACTTTAGAAAATGGTTGCACCCCAGATTCCAAGAGGGACACACTAATGCTAAAATTTCCATAGGTATACAATTCGCTAGCACATGTAATAACCAACACAAACAACACAAGCGGTATCAGTCACTTAAAGGTTCTACTTTGTTACATTGTTAAGAATCTAATTCTGGAAAGGTAAAGGGTATGATATTTCACTAGGGCTACAGTGACCAGGGATCACCGTCTATCTGGTCGGGTCTAAAGCAATTGTAAGGCTAAATCCAAATTTGTTTCCAAAACGGAACCTCAGTACTTTGAAGAGTTAAGGCTGAAATACACAGGTCGATGCCCGTAAAATTGCTCAGCCTGATGATGTCATTGTGCTGAGCATGATGTCGAAGGAGCTGGAGGAGCAGAACTGCTGTATCATCCAGCTCAGCCGATGCTTTCCATGGGGGCCCGCAATGGACATCAACCCTGATTAACTGTCATGCCCAATATCCCTGTTTTGGAGCGGGATTGATTGACAGGGATGGCCCCATAAGATATGCACTATATAGATGGCCGAGAGCGCACACGGCGCTCTAAGCAGCCATCGATCTAGTGCATTTCAATGCGTGTATGGGTACCTTTAAAGACCCCAAATACATAGTTGTAAGATCAATGTAAATTTACTTTGCAATATTAGTGATAAGGGTTAATGAAAGTCTGCCACATATTTAAACAAGCACCAAAAATGTACGAGACTAGGATTTGTTCTTTTTTTTTTACCTTTTATAAAAAATGGAACCATCATTCCACTATGAAGCGCTTTAAAAATAAATTGCCCATCAGGAGAGAAAGCCATGCTGGGTTCATGAAAAGGATTGCTGGATCTCTCAGGTCTCTCCAATATTCACAAGCAATACTCCTGATTTAAAAATCCCATTCACTAAGCAGTCACTACTAGGGCACCCTCATGAGTGTTAACGAGCTTGTGAAAACATTGGAGGTGCTCATTACGTTGTCTGAGATTTTGGAACATTTCTGCAGTCCTTCATGTTTTGACAGATAACTCGCTGTAGCCACCATATTAAAATTTTATCCAGAAGCACTAGCTGTGAATTTAAGCTCATAATGCAAAATAGGTTCTATGAAAAGTCATAACGATCAGGGTAGCTCTTATGTATTCCCTGGTGAATGTTGGCAATGTATTGTGTCAGATATACCATTGCTGTAAAATAGAAAGAGGGGGTCCTCATGGGATAGGGTAAGGGCATTTTTAGAAAATAATCACTGATGTATGCACAGAGGATCAAGAAAAAGTACATGATGATTTATACAGATTGATTTATTTCTCTGGACCTTTATGGCCTACATAGACCGTTATAATTAAACATGATCAAATTATCCCAGTCAGAGAAGGACAAATTGCTCAGCTGATCAAATTAATCACAGGTTCTTCTGCTTTGGAAGTTTTCCAAAAAGATCTTAATACCTGGATCGTGAGAAGTGCACTTACTTGCCCTGAATGGTCTGGCCACACTGATACTAAACAAAGTGTGGCAACTGAATATCCTTGTCATGTGCCTTTTTAATTAATAACAATACAATCTAAAAATGTTTATTCTTGCTAGGAGGCTAATTGTCATGTGCTAAAACACACTACAATGCATGATACGTATGTTTTCAGAGGACTCGAGTCAAGTCAAGAAGAGTAGATATGTGAACTGGTATCAAACACTAACACCGATAGATATATGTATATATACATGGGCGTTCCTAGGGAGATCGGTGCCCTGGGCACCCCCTCTGATGGCCGCCCCACCCCCCCCCTTGAGTCCATAACACCTCACAAGCACATCAACCCCCTCTGAGTCTCATCTCCCCTCACTGGAGTTGCTCGTGATGTCTATATCACCCCCTATCCACATCCTTCCTCCCCCCCAGCAAGCATCTCCACTCCCGGGTCGCCTCTACTCCTCTCTCCCCAGGCGAGTGTGCGGATAGGGGGGGGGCGTGCTGTGGGGGAGAGGGGAAGACATCCGGGCATCGGAAAAACATTTCTGATGCCCACATGCCGCCCCCGACATGATGCCGCTCTAAAACCTAAAACCACCACTGGATAGATAGATAGATAGATAGATAGATAGATAGATAGATAGATAGATAGATAGATAGATAGATAGATAGATAGATAGATAGATAGATAGATAGATAGATAGATAGATAGATAGATAGATAGATAGATAGATAGATAGATAGATAGATAGATAGATAGATAGATAGATAGATAGATAGATAGATAGATAGATAGATAGTGTGAAGTATTTATGTAAAAAGTATTTATTATATTTCAGGTTCCATTTAACCTTAATATGCTGAACACCTAGAATGCTTTGAAGCATTTTTAAAATCTAAGGACATTAGAAGTAATAAACATTTTGAGATACAAAGTTCGAACTTTTGAGGTTTGGTAGCTAGAAATCGGGGGGGGGGGGGGG
>CM070033.1:156541468-156560441 GCA_036250615.1 Ptychadena robeensis
ATTTAGGGTCATTAACCTGATGAGCCAAGTATAGAGTAGAAAGAAGTCCTTGAGTTCCATGAACCTCAGTCATTTCTTTTATAAAGAAACAGCTCCCTCCGGTGGCAGCCAGGTGATAGTGCCAGAAAACAGGCCTTCTCTTAATTATGTGCACATATTTAGTTTGGTAAATAAACCCATGTTTGCTGACAGATAAAATCAGCAACATGCTGTTTGTATCACTTAATTATGCTGAATATACGCCAGAAAAATAATAATAAATAAAATATGAGGTAGACTTGTGCAGGTCGAATCTTCAAAGGACACATAAAAGGAAGATTTAAGCTCCTCCGTAAAACACAGTGCCTGCAGCACGTTGTTCCCTATAAAAACAGAATGACAAAAGATATGTACGTTTTTGTCAGGAAATATATATTTTCTCACCTTCCCGCGCTGCTCACGGCTTCTCCACCTCGCTGATAGGCCACTGGAAAAGGAAAAAGAAAGGATACGTACGTTAGAAAATGATGAGCACAAAGAAAAAGAGGCAACGTTCAGCCATGAGTAAATAAAGAAACAAGATGGATGACGGTGATCTATATTAGCTGTGCTGTTTGGTCAATCAACATATGCAAATGTTAAATTTACCTAGCATATTCAGCATGTTATTTCCTCTCAGAATCGATTTCTTTGTCAAACACCTGATAACGGGCGCAATAAATCTTTAAGATGGAAGAGAAATGCGGAGTATATGACAACCTGTTTTGATGCAAGATTGATCGCCGAGATTCTACTGTGTCATTTCTAGAATAACAGATCGCTTGTTCTGCTCAAGGACAGCGTAGAAAATAAACAAGAATTTATTCTCCAAACAAGAAAACTGTTGCTCAGATAGGCTATTTCAGGTTATGCTGGTTGCTTAGCCTATGTGGCATTTTTATAGGTGATATTTTTATCATTACTAGAATATAGATGCTTCTATCTAATGGTTATAGTTGTATATTCTAGAGCATTTAGGCAAGCGTTGTCCCACATTTAGGCAAGTATTGTCCAACTTCAGTCCTCAATAGAGATGGTCGAATTTCTCAACTTGCTAACTTTGTGAGCTGATTGCAAAGCCTCTGAAAATGCTATCATCACCAAAATTGCTGGAGATGTAGACAAGGGTTGTGGGAGCATTTGAAAAAAGAAAAAGTATTGCTCTAGCACATGTAGTTTTGCATTAATTAAGTTAAAAAAAAACAAAATTGAAATTCCAGCCATTTTTTAAAATTTTTACTTGATTTTGAACTTAATTTGTGCAAATACTATTTTGTGTTAGACATATCCTTTTTTTTTTCTGAAGTATACCCCCAACCCTTCTCTACATCTCCAGCACGTTTGGTGATGATGCCATGTTCAGGGGCTTTGCAATTAACTCGAAATCATCGAAAAAGTCGAATAAAAAAAAAACATTTGACCATCTCTAGTCCTCAAGGGTCATATGCTTTACAGGCTCAAACTTTGTATTTTATGAGTCTTTGTAAACCATTCCCTATCTCATTTATGGCTCATTAACCCCAACCAAATAGATGAAATTCCTTGGTTGGTTTTTGGGTGCTTGCTCAACTGTCAGACATTTGAATTGAACCTTAAGCTGCCCTAAACAGGTTGATGCCCGTGCAATTCAGAAACACCATCCTGTTGCGCATAAACTTCCTTGATTGAACAGAGAATGGAGGAGCACTGTTGGAAGCCAACAGGGTTTACCCTGGCATTGTGATCGATTGTGCTCGGGTCAAAAATCAACCCGTGTATGGCCACCTTTAGAGAAGTGCAGATCTTTGCCCTTGAGGACTGGATTTGGACAACCATGATTTAGACCTTTATCTTAGGCACTCATGTTCTTATGCTTGTACAGGGTCTTGAAGCTTCCTTTTAATTATGAAAATATGAATTTCATGTTGCTATGTTGAATCCATATAGGCCAAGTTTTAAGCACCATAAGTTTCCCCTTTTTCACCAGAAAGTCAAAATGCTTACTAAAAAATATGGGATGATTGGGTAGATTCTCAGGCAGGTAAGTACCCATTAAACTATGATAACCAACTGACAGGCTTAAGTATTGTGGATGTGTCTAAGCATGTCTAAATTGACCTTGAAATCTAGACTTAGTTTAGCTGTTTTGGAGCTCCAAAAAAGATGGAGGTCCTACAGAAAGGTAACAAATATCTACTTTGTATCATGTAATAATTTATCATTTTAAACTCTATATCTATGCCAATATTTACAGATACATCGTATTTAGACACCTGACTGTATCAATCAACTGTAACTGCCACACTCTACAGAAGGTTTCTACTAACTATCCTGATGAAGTGACCTAGAAGCCAAAAATGCATTGATAATTGTTTTATTGCCACATTTTGTGAATAAAGTCTCTGTGCGCTTCTCCAAGGCTTCTTAATATTTTTTGTAAGACGGAAAAAGCTTGTACAGACTAAACAAAAGAAATTAAATAATACTTTATAATAATTAATATATAAAAAGGACCTAGCAGTAACCTGTTAGGTATTGGTTTCTCTTGCATAATATCTACACTGATGGACCTCATTGATTGCTATAGGTAATGCATTTAACTGTTCATTACACTACTCTAACAAATGTACTATTTTCTAAAAGCTACTTTTAAACTATATACATTATTAGATATGCATATCCCCCAAAATATAATATTAATGTAAGAACAAATATTATGAAACATATTTAGGTTATTTCTACAGAATAAGGAGCATATCCCTCATGATGCTAAACACTTTATAACACACTCTGTATTGTATTAATTAGAGGCCTAGTGTTCATGGTATCACAAAACAATTTTAATGAGAAGTAATATAACTTTACAATGTATATTTCCAAGTCTAGAAGAGTTATAGACTATGCAAAAGGCACAATTCAGTTAATGAAATCAGCACATAGTGAAGTGTTTATAGTTAAATTACATTGCAATGTCTGGCATAAACGTGAACAGCTAAGCCAGGCATCAGTCTCTGAGTATTCCACAGTCACTAAATAAAATGGTGTGCCTGGCTAAGCCTGGCTTCAATATTTTCTTGGAACAAGGATGCAGCAAGTCAGAAATTCATATTGGAATAGTTAGCCTGGCAGTGTGAAACAATAACTGAAACTACTGCAGCCAGACAACAAGCATTGCATAAAGACAACCAGACTACGTTTATGCACCACAAGGCCATATTTGTTCTGGTGACAAAAAATCAACAATTACTTCGGCTGCCTAAGGGTTGTTTTCATCAAACATCGGGATCCCAACGTATCACACAGACATTGCCTGCTCAGCGGATGCTCTGTTTACACATCTGCCGGTGCAGAGACTGAATGTACTTGACTACATTCAGCCTTACATAGGCGGAGCGGCTTGGCGCAGTGAAGACAGATCCTACTCCGAGCAGGTAAGTCTATCTGCCAGGTCGGGACCTCTCTGCTAAGCATATATGCTTAGCGGAGGGGTCCCAACGTAATGGAAACACTGGTTTTCTATGCCATAGATATGTATCACATCAGAGTAGCGCCAATTTCCACAAGATCAGCCACATAGGCGTGTTCAAAGGCATGTTAACATGTCCATTGTTTTTGGATGCCATTATTTCATAGGACTTGGGGTTCATTTTCCATTTGGCTTAGCATTAAAGCACACATAATCTAATTCTTCAAAACCCACCTGCACCTTTGAATGCATTAGCGCTAAACACATCCATATACCAAATGGAGACTAGATTTGAAGGTCATGAGCAAAGTGCATGAGGTACAACGTATTACAATTAAACAGTCTATCCAGTTGAATTAATTGGCCAATGCTATAAAGTGTATAAAGACCTAGTCTCCACTGCGTCAAATCTCCCACGTTTGCCCTGGGTTAATGTGTCGATTGAAAAAAATGAATGTGTTTTTATGTCATTCTTGTCATAGGACTGTATTGTCCTTTTTCCTTTACATTAACGCCACGCATTAAGTGTGCATTTAAAAGCCCATAACGCTAGGGAGGTTAACATAGGGGCTCACAATAGATCACAGAGTGCAGTGGAGACATGCCCTAACATGTCCTCAAGCCCACTACAGGCCAGGCCAAAATGTCTATCTCTGGTACCATTGTACAACAACTAATGCACTGAAATCTAAGTTGCTGGTATGAATGGACTGCATTGAAACAAGCAGCATACATGTTACCCTGCGTTGTCTAACAATGAACATACTGTAAATGAATGTTTTATGGCAACACATTTATGTCAATAAGCCCTTTATGTATGAAAATGTGTAAAGGGCCCTAAAACTACATTTATACCTCCATTGATTCTGTAGAAAAACACAGGTGGGCTAAAAGCATGGTTACAGTACAATATAAATAGTATCTAGTTATTTATTCCAACTGGGATTGTCTCTTGAGATGCCATGTGCCAGCTGTTCACTTTCAAATGAGGACATGCCAACTGAAAGTCTGTAGGCTTACTCAGGCCTAAGGAATATTCCTGAAGTTCCTTTAACCTTTAGTGACTAGTGAAAAATATAATAATAATATTATACCTATAAATTTATCAGTGTGTGTGAAGCAGGAGAATGTCGTTTTTTTTTTGTTTGTTTCCTGCACCTGGAGGACCCTCCGTAATGACAAAAACCTCTAGTTCTAACCTTAAGAGATTTCTGCACCCTCAACTGTTTTAAACCATGACACCCATCACCTTTTCTAGTGCGCTTCATCAAAAACAAGTAGCATGACTGTAAAAACATCTAAATAACTGATATTATTCACATTTCTCTGTCCAATGCTGAACCAGACGTGTGAGGTGATTGTATATACATATATACAGCATGGTGTTTGTTATTATAACTATGTATAAATCGGTTATTTGGTCAGATCCCTCTAAAGAATGTTGCAGCGAAGCATCAACTATTATAGGCCTCAGTTACCAAAATGTCCATAGCAACCAGCCTAAAACATTAAAAACATCCATAGCAACCAAATTGTTTATGTTCCATTTTGCTCCAAGCAATAAAAAATAAAAGTGTTTAAAAATGGTGTCGCTCAGCACATGTGTGTAAGAAACATGAGGAAAAAAGATTGCTTTCTAGGAGCGTAAACATTTTTCGGCCACTTTACACTTAAAAGATTAGGCTGTCATGTGTAACCCCGAAGCAACCATGCCGTTTTACATTTTTTTTCAATCCAGTATGAAGAAACGGCAGGAAAATATCGGGTTGCGTTTTCCAGACACTTTGATAAATAAGGCCTCATATGCAAACATTAGCTTATTTGAAAATAATTATTATTATATTTTTGGCATTCCATAACATGCAAGAGTTAAAAAGGGATTAGCTGCACAGAAAATGCTGATGGATTCTATAGCTATGCCTTCCCCATCTAGGCAGGACTACGTTTGAAAGACGTCAAATTGGGCCCTTTAGAAGAATTCCAAGCTGGCAGCCTGCAAAGCAGAGATAACTGCTCGCAGTGATTACAATAACAGGATTAAAACTTAAGAGGCAGTGTTAAATCTGTCACCGCGGCATTGCGAGCGATGTGAGGGCCTGCCACCAGTGAAGCTAGGGCCGTCACTAACAAAACGCAGGCTTAGCAGAAAATTTCAGATTTCTTCCGAAATACTTGACTGAAATTGCATTTCTTTAACTTTGTTCAGTAAACATGAGGCATGGTATAGGTACAAACATTCGCAGTGTACCGTAATAATACATTTCCCTCAGGGACCAGATGGTATTATTTCAAAAAATTTAGTTGTGGTTACATGTGGTATTTTCACATTTCTGTGGTGAAGTTGGCGCTTTGAAAGCAATTGTGTAGAGTAATAAAATAACAGTGATAATTATTATTTCTGAAATTAATAACATTTTATTGTTTTGTGCATGGGATTTTCCACAAAACCTTAACTGCAACATGTGTTTTATTTTTTATTTTAAAATGTGAGAAACTTTTTTTAAGTATTTATTGCTGTCTGTCTTGCCTTATGAGCCTTCTTACTGTGCTGACCATTATAACTTTGACCAATAATAAATGGAGAAAATGTTACTGATGTCCCCAGAACAACAGGTAAAGAGACATGGAGAGAAGAACTGACTAAAGGCAGCCATACACATAGATCCGCAGGTTTATTTTGCAACTGATCAGCAGATCTGCCTGCTGCCCACTTGAAGCGACTGATCCATGTGGCCCATATCGCATCTGGCCAGAGAACGAACATGTCCATTTTTCTCTGGCCGATCCCATTACTTTGGATGGAAACCTGATGGATTCTCTGAACAACCGGCCTCAGCGTCATTCCGTCACCATGCTGTTATCGGCCATTTGAGGTTCGCGCAAAGATCTCGGAGTGTATGGCCAGGTTAGGAGGGGAATTCCTTTAATTTATTGATGGATTTCTTCTATCTTCCTGTTGTCTCTTGGGACCGATGCAGGGAAATTTCCTCCATTTTATTAATCAGTAAATCTCCCTCATGTTAGGGAATGAGTACACTAATCTGTTACGCAAACTATTGGTTAATCTGTTGCTCAAAATTATGCCAAGAGATACACTTAAGCTAGCCACACATGGTTCAATTTTAGCCTTCAATCAACGTTAGATTAGATTTTTTAGTTCGATGACAAAATCGAAAATCGATTTTAATTTAATGGATGTACACCACATGGGGACTACGATTATTGTTCAATTTCCACTGAAAAGTTCATTGAAGTAATCAAAAATTGTCAATTGAATTCCTCTTAAGATTTTAGTTTCAATTGGAAGTGATGTGTTAAGGCCCCCATACACGGGTCGGATTCCGGCCGGATTCCGGGCCGACCGATTCCAGGCGCGTGCACGCGAAACGATTGTGCCGGAATCGTGTGCAGCCCACCTTGTCCGATCGATCACGTCCGATCGTTCAGGGGCCCAGAATCGGATCAGACAGAGAACCAACATGTTGGTCTTTTTGATCCGATTCTGCACACATCAGGGGGAGTTGCCATTTGTGAGGTGGACAATTGGACACGGAATCGTCCCGGAATCCGTTGAACAAGGTGGTATGCAGCGATCGGATTCTCTTAATTGGCCGATCGATCACACCTGCGATTCCTGCCAGAATCGCCGGAATCGATCGGATAGGTGATCGAGCGGCCATGGAATCCGACTGTGTATGGCTAGCTTTAAAGGGAAGTAGCCACACACATCAAGTATCATTGACTCAACCAAAAAAAAGCTGCAAGGAGTGTAGTTCGATGATTGTACAATCTACCACAATTTTCCAACCTGTCCGATAACAATTCAATCGACGATTTGACAAAAATCTTTCAATAATCATCGACTGTACTATGTGGGATTTTTTTTCAATTGATCACATTTTTCATCGATAGCTGTCGATTGAACACAAAAATCGAACCATGCGTGGCTAGCTTTACACCAGTTTAGACAAAGGGTAGACAATGGAGCGACCCATGGGACTTTATTCTATAATACCTCAATAATAGGGAAACTTTTTAAGAATCACATATAGTGAAATCTTGTATGTGTGTTTACATTTCTAGTGCAGCCAGTCCCAAAGATTTCATGCGACAGTAAGCAAGAATATCCCTACGAAGCACATGCAAGGCAACAGACAAGAAAGAGGTGCAAATACTGTATATACCTGTTGGTGTGAAGGTAAAAGACGGGACTGGAAAATGAAATAAAAAAAATGAAATAAAAATCTGGTTATTAAGCTGAAGGAAGAAGATGCACATGTCAAATTAGTAAATATCGAGCAACATACAATCAATCAGGCAGCAGCAGGCAGCCTTGTGAATGACACATGATGCACAGTCATTGCAGAGTATGTGGGCATCATTGGCCATTAATTGTTAGTTCAATCTCTATTCCAATATAAATAATGGAGCCAATAGATGACTTTGGAGGGTGATGCTGTGATTATAAATCTTTCAGTAATCAATAATGACTGCAGCAGCCATGCGTGAGCCTTCTACATGCCATGTTTTAGATTCTTACGTCTCATATGTAGACAACAAGTAGGAATCATAGCTGTCGAAACAAAAAACCCGGGTAACATACAGGATTCATTGACGTCATTTCCGGTATGCGGATTGTAGTTCTTCCACGTTCCAAATATCGGACGTGACGTCACCGATGCTGGGCTTACCTCTCGGCTGGTTTAGGGAGAGGTTGAAATTGGAAGTGTTGACAGGTATGGTAGGAATTCACAATAATACCAGAAACTGTCTATTGAAGAATGAAATGTTTTTTGAATGGGCCATGCCGAGTCTATGGAGACCCAGATTGGCCTACCCAAGAACCAAAAGATAGGCTACTTCCCCCTTATCTAATTGCATCACTCTATTGGCACAATGTTATACAATGCACCATGCAGACCAATGCTACCTGTTCATCAGCACAAGAAATTAGGGCAAATGAGACTGATTAACTGACGGACTCCTCCATTGACATGATATAAAATTCAGCTTCTCTACTAACATGGTCAAGACTGCAGGTTGTTTATTGACACCATAATCCCTGCAGATCCTGACATGGTGACAAGTCTATTACGAACAAAGGGGCTTCAGTTCACATTGACAGTAGTGCATGCAAATTTCTTTCAATATGTATGGATTAGAGATTCTGGGTGTCAATACTGACAATGCCATAATGTTCTGTAGTACACTGTAAACTATGTATGCTATATATATCAGAGCATATTAAAAAGGCCTTAGATTTTAATACTTGAGATTACCGTAAATACTGATATACTGATTTTAAGTAAATTGTATAGCCCCTGCAAGGGCGGTCCTAGGGTGATCGGTGACCTGGGCAAGCACCCCTTCTGATATTACAAAAAATAAAGTATTTTTCTAGCACAGTTTGCATAAATTATGTTGAAAGTCACTTTTTTACTTAACTTTGAACTTTATTTTTGCAAAAACTCAATTGCTAGCGCAATACATTTTTTTAAATGTTCTCACAACCCTTCTCTAAATCTCCAGCAATTTTAGTGATGAATTTCATTTATTCAGCACATTTTGGGAGCTGAAAATGTTGACTTAGGCTCCCCCATACAGGTATCCATCCCCGGTCGATTATGCAGACCACCATAAGGGCTTGTTTCCATTGTATGCCTGGACCCCTACGCTAAGCATATACGCTTAGCAGGGGTCCCGACGTATCTCACAGACTTTGCCTGCCGGCGGATGGTCTGTTTACACATCCGCTGGTGTAAAGGCTGAACGTACTCGACCGTCCGCCGAGCAGGTAAGTCTATCTGTTACGTTGGGACCCCCCGCTAAGCGTGTGCGCTTAGCGGAGGGGTTCCAACGCAATGGAAACAAAGCCTTAGTGTTCGCAACACTCGTAGGTTGCTCAGCTGCAAAACGGAGGTGCCCACCTGGAGTGATCGACCAGAATAGTACGGCAAGTCAGTCGCACGACGATCCACCTCGTTCTTTTCTGGTAGATCACTATACTTTGTATCGTATGGAAAACGATGTGTAAGTGGCACGTATTGTGATTCCAGTACGTTCAGTGAACGACCGAAAGCAGGGTGGTGACGTCAACGCGTTGTGATCACTCGCTGGCCGAACACATGGGAATGCATACGTGTATGGGTAGCTTTATACTTGAGAATATAATAAGGTAAAGCTACCCTCACAAATAATTGTGTACTTGCAAAGAAAACAGGGTTCCTTTATTTATTTTTATTTTGCAAAGTAAACAACCGTTAGTGTTCAGCAAACAATCCTTCATTTTGAATAGTGGTCAAATATAGCAAAACTTTATATTATAAGGGTGTACCTAAACAGATATATTGATAATAGACTGAACACTGCGTTGGTGTATTAGAAGGCTTTCTTGTTCACAATCTGTGTGGTCAGGTTTTGGCAAACAATACAATGTCCTCCCTGTTTTATAATGAAAATGTTCCATTTGTGTTGCCCCTGTGTGTGTATTTACAAGAGTACATGGCCATCTTTGTTCCGCTAATTGTTCCACCACGGTATGTGTATTATTCCCTTTATTAAGCTGCTCTCCTTCACTCTATTTAGCCTTATTTTCTGACTCATCCCCCGGAGCTAAAAACAAAACCCTGCCTGTGTTTATCCACACAGTGCCTTCCATTTGTAGCACCCGAGAGCCTATCGAAGGAATTCCATTTGGCCTCCTTAGCCAGTGCTTTTCACACTGTCAATGCAATTTAGCGACATCAAAAAAAAGAAAAGAAAGGAGAAGAATCATACAAAACCATAGAAACAAGCAGTCATAAAATAGACGCATTTAAGAGCAGAACTATCCAAACAACAGTGAAAAGATGTGAACATGAATTTAAAATCACAAGGCCATAGTATTGGGGGACAAGAAGATGGTTGTGAAAAGGTTCAATCATCGCTTTTCTTTCTCTTTTGACCTATTGATGTAAACATTGTTAGGTTTTCAAGGAACTGAAAAATAGATGAAAAGGGGTCAGAGAGGATGGTGTGACATAATAGCCCCGGCACATTGTAAATTCATTTACCACACGGCAAGCACCTGCGTCTTCATCTTATACAGCATGGTTTGTATAGTATACAAAGGTAAGAATGCAGCTACGAGCTGAATCTGATTACCTGTGTATTACATTAAATGTATCTACTCTGCATCACTGAGATTAATTAAATGGTGACAAAAAAACATATAAACATAACTGTCATTGGATAATACCACCATTCATTTCCCCTATAAACTCTCATTCTAATGTGAGTGCAAAAAGTTTTTTAACAAACAGACATTTGGTCTGATTATATAAGAATTGTTTATAATTTGGATTGCCTGCACTGTTGATGAGGATGGAAAGCAGGTTAGGGAACAATGCCGTAATTCCTGCCTATCTGCTTTTTCATGTGAACAGGCCCACTGGACACACAAAACATGCATTGCCCAAAACCTCCTTGGCATTATGCCCGAACCCAGTACATTTGTTCTAACAAACTGTGCCTGTGTCGTGATCCGGCAAACAAAAACATGACGCCGGTGATGTGTAGAGAGGAGGTGGGGAATCATGGCAGAGTACACACACACTGTAACGCAAGGGAGGTTAAAATGCACAGGTGTAAACCAGGAGATAATGTATGGAAAAAGTAAAGGTGGGCAAACATGGGTCGATTTTTCAATTGATTCCTGAGCAATTAATCACCGAGGGTTTGCGGTGATCAATTGTTCAGGAAACAATTGTGACCACCTTTTCTTCGAGCCGAAAAGGTTGGGATAGGTAAATCCCTGTTCTATTGCCATTACTTTGGATGGGTACCCTCGACAAAGGGGTGCACATCAATTCTCTGTTCAATCAGTGAACGCTCAAGTGCAGCATGGTGAGCTGTGTTCGAGGGTTCATCAATTGAATGAAAATCGACCCATGTATGGCCATCTTAAGATCCAAATCTCATGGTTTATATTGACTGGGAAATGAGAAGTTAACTGTAAAACATATATAAGCCTTAGCCCAAGCTGCATCACAGGCTGCAATGCATTACACTTATTTTCAGCTTAGGGTCGGCAGTTGTGAGATTTTTGCTGCACATCTTCCCTTTGTTGAAAAAGATTAGGAAATACATGGACAGCTTTAGCTATTAACCTCCCTAGCGAACTGCTGAGGTACAGATTTCTGTACCAAAAGCGCACCATAGACTTTAATGGAAAAAAAGTTTTTTACATTGTAGGCCTGTCATTTCCCAAAGTATGTCCATGCAGGAGTCTGTGCCAGGTTACATAGGAGAGCATGGGGAGGGGAGAGGGAGTGATTGTTCTCTGCAGCTGCTTCATTAGATCGGAGACACACAGAGCAGTGAGTTTGCGCTTATGTGGCTACGATCTCTGCCTGACGAACCCAGCTCGTCCACTGCTGTTCTGACAGGTCAGAGCTGGACGAGCTGGGACCATCAGAAACGGCAGGGGGGTTAAATCCTGATTATTAATTGGTTGCCATGACAGTGATCTTATTGGGTAATTTTAATGCTGGTTAAAAAAAAAATACACGGTAGCTGGTCTTAAATACTTTAAAACAAGGATTATAATATAAAGTCATTGCATTTTTAATGAACTATAGTAACCAATACAGGTTAAACAAAACAATTTTTTTAAATACCACGGAACGGTTGTTTATACCTTTTCGGATGCCAGCATAGGTACTGTTCAGTCCGCTGCGTTTCTTGCGATGTCGGTACAGCCAGATGCTGAACACCATTAAAATGATCCAACAGGCAGCACCTATACCTGCAATAAAAGCTGGTTGCTTCACCACATCTGATATCTGCTGCGCAAGGCTCACTTGGTCTGGAGAAACTGGATTGCCAAAGGAGTCTACAACAAAAACAGAAGCACAATTCAAATATGAACTAAAAAAAGAAAAAAAGAAATTCCACCATCTGTAGTAAAAATTTGTAAAATGTCCACAAGATGGCGCTGCCGCCTATTTACATTTCACCAACACTGCTATAGAACATGTAGAGCCATAATGTTAAGATCATAATTGACATTTTAAATTGCTCCTTTTTCAGTATTGAATGTATTTTTTGATAAACAATGACCCAAGTCCTTGGGTAAGAGGAGTCCATGTTTTGTCCTCATTAGAATCGCAGCAAAAATATTTTTATATTTACCTATTTCCTCGAATATAAGCTGTATTTTTTCAGTCAGATTTCCTTTGGCTCTCTCTTTGTTTTACCAAAACCATTTAAGCAGGGTACAGACGGGAAGATATGGGCCAGATCGATGGCCGCTTTGAGCGTTGTGTGCACTAATGGCTATCTATCTGGTCCATAAAATATGCAGCCATGGCTGTTTTTAAGTGGGACCAATGAATCCCGCTCGAAAACAGTGATCTCGGACATGACCGTTAATACGACCGATGTCCGTTGCTTTGCCAAGAGACCGCGGGTCCTGCAGGGAACATCGGACGGCTCAAATATCGAACTTTAATATAAGGGACTTTCTAACCAATCAAGTCTGCCTGTGTTCAATCGCAGAGGACCCGGCACTACATAGTTGTTGGTAGATCAAAATGATATCTGACAGAGAGATCTAAAGGCTTAACCATCTGGGCGTTACTGGCTTTTTGCGCCATTTTTTATGGCACAAAAAGCCATTTCTCCCGCAATCACGGCGGAGTACAATGCACTCCGCCGTGATTGCCGGCTCTCTGCCCAGCCCTCTATCGCGCTGCCCCCTTCGGCGTCACAGATGACTCCGAAGACACGGTGCCGGAAACGCTCAGTTGGTCTGCGGCTCTTCTACAGAGCGCAGTTTGATCAGCTCAATATTCTATTCCTAATAGGAATTCTGTTCACTTTGGTGATATTTCATTTTATATGCCGTTGAGCCTCCAGGGCTAGATATTAAGTTCAATGAAACGGGGACAGCAACAAAAAGGTTTTAACAAAACTAAAAAGTTTTGGCTTCGAAAAACATTTTAATTACAACCATATAAAATACATTCTACATTACAAACTGATTGTATTTATTTTATATTTTATTTATTCTGTGGATACTACTGATTGAAATGAATGTTTAATCGCCATTTGGCACATTTATATGTTTAGATCTGTATGATGCCAACACGTTGTTATTCCTGGCATGCTTTCTTCTATAACTTCTGTAAATCCTTAGTCATCTAAAGAATATCATAAACCTCCAATCTGTGGGCATCACCCATGACATACAGTACGTGTCAGTATATTAAAACCTCCAAGTTAAACCCAATGCAGCAGCCTTTGTTCTGAGTTCAATCATTTCCTTGGCTTAGGACTAGACATATGTTAAGGCATGAAAGGAAATTAAGCATTGAAAAGTGTAATAAAACATATACGACAACTGATGTTCAGACATCCAAGGCCTTTGAAAAAGCTTTTTTTTACGTCAATAACCATCCAAAGAGACTTTGAACCAGCGCCCTGTTGCATTAGCCGCTATAAGTAGATGTGCCTTACAATGTTTGTAAAGAGCATTTTATGTCTGTGTACAGGCTGATAGAACATGTATTCTTTCACAGCTTTACCAAATGCGTTTCAAGACAAATGAATTAACACGCCAACTTTTACAGATTGTGATTGACTGACCAGGCACAATTACCCGACTTCTCTGCATCTTCAACAATAAAACTAAGTGCTTGTAAATCTAAAACAGTTTATTGCAGCTGCCCGCAACCACTTAACACTTGGCAAGAGTGGTCAAACTTTGCATTAAACATTAGCAAGCCACTGCAAATGTATTTGGGAGCAAACAACATGTCCGGGCCATAGACTCAACTTTTATGAGGGCTTAAGGAAACAACAAGTTTAATAGAATCTAATGCTGGGCTGAAAGCTTAATAGATGGTGCTTAGAGCCGCTATAAAATGTTTTCACAGACAAATAATTCCAGTGTGAACTGCTTCTACACTGATCTCACAACTAGAGAAGGTTGAATTTTTTAAATTTGACTAGTTTGACGTTTTGATACCAAGCATGGTATTATCACTAAACTTGTTGGAGATGTAGAGAAGGGTTGGGGGTACACTAGAAAAAAAAAAGAAAATATTTCTCTAACACAAATAGATTTTGCATAAATTAAGTTCAAAGTCAAGTCTTTGACTGTAAACTTAATTTATGCAAAAACTACATGTGCTAGAGCAGTGATTCTCATCCTTTTAAGATCAGCGACCCCACAAAGTGTCACTTCCTGTATTTGGAACCCCAAAGTGTCGGTGTGGAGTATCACTGTTCCAAATAACTGCATGATTTCTGCATGATCAGGTAAGTCTAGTGTCCCCTCCTGCTTGTGATGATAATGTGCATGGTGGCATCAGCTCTGATGCTTTCAGTGAATGTTGCAACCCCCCTGTAAAATGGTCATTCGACACAGAGGGTGTCCCGACCCACAGGTTGATAACCACTGTGCTAGAGCAACACTTTATTTCAAATGTTCCCACTGTGGTGGGAACATTTCCCTATATCTCCAGCAATCTTGATTATGATACCATGTCACTTCATGTAACTACATGTGAACAGTCAGGTTCAATCTGCAGCTTTAACATTCACAGCGAGTTAGTGAATAGTGATGGCCAAACTGCCCACAAGGCAGACAGTTCAGATGTGAACATGGATGTTCGCCCTCCTAGCTGGCGAGCAGTACGGGTGTTAAACCAGCCCTGTTCACCGGCAAGAAGGAGCTCTCTATTCTTCCTCCAGCAGGATCAGAAGCAGCGAGATCCCGCCGGAGGAAAAACCTTTTCACTAGAAGACGAAGCAGAGAACCCGGTCTAAGAAGCCAGCTCGTTATCCGGAAGTGACGTCACATCAGGCTATCGTAACCAGGAACCAGGTACTGATGTCACTTCTGAGGTAGGGAATTTTAATCTGCCCACGAACAGGCAGACGTCAGACTTCTTTAACAGTCCAATCCAAGAGCGCTAAGTATGGTGTTTCTTTCAACCATGTCCTTCATGGAAGTAACACATAAATTGGTTTTTCAGAGGATCAGAGGATTTTGTGCAAACAGATGGGAGCACAGCACAGGCCGGGTTGAAAAGCGAAACATGCCCACTACTCATCCATACCTCTCAGGTTTTCCCCCCTATCTCATAAAGGATAACTTACAGGAAGTGAAGTCACAGTGTCACTTCCAGTTTTGGACATACAGAAGTGCTGAGGCGGAGTGCCACTTCCGTGCTCCAAATACTGGAAGTGATAGTCTGTGATGTCACTTCCAGCATCCGGTAAGTGGAATGTCCCCTCCCTAAAATTTGCTAGCTGGCAAAGGAGGGAGGGGATGTTACTATCCCTCCTAACTTCCTAACTCGCTCATCATCTACACAAGCAAGGTGGGAACTTAGAAGTAATAGTAATGCCCCTACATTACTACTGGGATTTCAGTTAATCTCAGGGGTAATGTAAAGTTACCCCTGGGATTTAGTGAAATCGGGATTTGGCTGATGTAGTGATGTAAGCAGTAACACAATAATCACGTCTGCATTCAAAGTAATGAAGATTGAACAGGGGTTTCCAACATGTTGGAACTCTGTTCAATCAAGTTTCTTTGAGCGGGATCCCACTGGAAGGAAGACATACACTGGTAGATTTGTAAATAGATTAGAGCACAATCAAGAGACGTAAGTGCGCACAGTGCTCAATTGTACTCTAATCTATTTACAAATCTACCTGTGTGTGCCCAGCTTAAAAGTGTAAACCAGCTAGGGTGGTTTTCTCCCCCCTTCAACTACAGCTGATCAAAACAGAAAAAAATATACAGACTTCTGTGATTTAGTGACTGAAAGCTAACATTTATTAAAGTAAACAGTTACTTTTCTATTTTCCTTCACCTCCAAAAAAGAAACCCATCTCTGACCATGAAATGTGTCATATGTTTAGCTCCACTTACAAAATAATCACCTGCTTGAGTCATTTGCTGAATGAAAGCTTTCCGTCTGTGATCCTTAGATTACTTTGGAGATTTAAAGTTCATTAAACGGGCCTGTGCTTTGCTCTGTAATACCGGCCTTGTATCCTCTGGGTTTACCGATTTCACAGATATTTCTGCAAGGTTACGATAGCTTGGGTCAAGTTTTACGAGAACAGCCAAATAAGGAGCTGGTGACGTGCCAGCTGGGCTTATACATATAAAATGTACCGCAACGAATGAATTTAACCTGCCAATCTATATCTCTATCTTTACCCACGCACACATGAGACTGCTAGAGGAGATTCTGAACTGGAACACATTTCTAATTTTAACACAACAGAACTTACTCCCTAATTCCAGCGGTCTTACCAAAGTTAGATTGGTTACATTTCAGCAAACACAATGCACATATCTATATAGGATATTTGTGAAACAGCAGGGTCACCCCAGCCAAAATGCTGCAGGGAAATATGAATAACTATGAAAGGTTGCAGTTAGGGGTGTGAAATTGGGAATGTAAATTAATATTCCAAAAAGACTGGACTTCTAAGGGTGTTGGAGATCTGGGGGATGAAAACCAGAGTAGACTTATGTAAGAGTAAAATCTGACAAGAGACTGTGAAAGCTGGAATAAGACTAAAAAAGGTTGACATTTGGACTGCTGGTAGTCTCAGTCCTTAGTTACTAAGCCAGAAAATTTCAGGGTTGTACTACTTAGGTATGAGATCTGGGGGTTCAAACAGTGTTGTACTGTGAGAGTTACATGTGACCCAAAGCGAGCTGGTGACCTGTGGATGGGGACAGCTAATCAGAGGCTCAATCAGGAACAGGGAGGTCCATCTGCAGCAGAACCTACCATGCAGGAGGCTGACGCAGAGGACAGAGAAAGAGACAGTGAGGAAGACCACTCTACATATGGGGTGAGTACCAAACACCATCTCCTGGTACTCATCTGAGGAGCTCACTAAAAAAGTTATGTGCACCCCTGCCTGTATATATTTACAAGAAAATCTCATTCCTCCAATTTTGGAATATCTGAGTTTGCAGGCTACAAATGATTTTTTAAATCTTTTTAGGTTTAAGCAGATTGTGGTACCTGCTTTCAATGCTTTGCTGAATTTTCAGATTATTTACCTAAATGAACTTAATCTAGAAACAGAATGATTGCATTCCTGGTAAGACAGAAATGAATCAAACTGGAATTTTTGTTTTACTTTTTGGAAGAACAAAATCATCTTTGTTCAGGTATCATCTATGGTTAGCATCTACTTTGGACCAAGATGATGACTCCATGAATAAGTACATCAAAGAACTGTAAGTTCCTTTTGACAAATGTCAGGGATCAGCCTCTGCTCTAGCTTTTCATCGTGTGAGTTAAAACGTCCTATGTACAGTTAAAGAGCCCACGGTTGTTGACATTGTGAAGGTACAAACGGTACTTTCAAAATGATAATCCAAATCCAATATTCTGCCCCAACAAAATAGACCTCAAATTAAGCAAAGGAAAACATTTTGGCAACACAATGCAGGAATGTGTTTGTAGAGACAGATTTATGTAATATCATTAAATATCCCCTCATAAAGGAGAAATAACTTTTAACTAGAAGATGAGCTAATCTTTATTTTTAAATTCATTACTACGCATAGGCATTGTAAGGAGACAAGAAAAGGCTGTAAGGAGGAACAGCAACACTTTTTCTAGGGGGATGCTGCTCTCTAGTGGTGACTTTTAGGAATTACACACTGCACATTAAACTCTGAAATATAGAATCAGTGTATTTGTAAATATGTGTGTGTGTGTATATATATATATATATATATATATATATATATATAAAAACTAAAATACAAAAGCTAAATAAAAAAGATGACTAGTTTATTGTGCAGTCATAATGAGTGGCCATTTGTTAATTCAGTAGTACATTGTATATAATCTTCCCATTAACTCTGCACAAGCATTTACCTTCTCAGGAGAAAGAACAATAATGGCTTTCAGCAAATGTGTGTGAGACACAGAGCATATAGGAAATGAGATTTCATTACACAATTCTATAACTCACCCAGCTGGATGAACTGTGGCTCACTTTTCACCCCTGGCCCAGCTCCTGTGCTGGCTGCAACCTCCACACTATACTTAATGCCGGGAACTAAGTATGGGATGACAACAGATAGGGAAGAACCCTCAACTGTTTTGTTGATATGATAGCGGCTTTCGTTGCCCAGACACCAAACCTAGAAAGAGACATATGTATATATATGAATTGAATGATCAGCTGTAAAAATGTTAAAGCCAAAGTTAATTTGAATTATTAGCATTTTACAAACTTCTTCTGTTTGTTAGAATATCTTTGACTTAGCTGCAGTATAATGAGGAAGTAACATTTATCTACCACTGTAAATATAAAATTATTATCAGTGAGGCTTTGACTCCACTATGCGTCAGGATGTGCTTGCGACACTGCATCCAATAAATGCAACCCTCACATTAAGGATGCATTAAGGGGAGTATTTTTGAAGCTTCCGTTTTGTTTCTTCATCTAGAATGCATTGATTAGAACGTCCAA
>CM070033.1:156560541-156584628 GCA_036250615.1 Ptychadena robeensis
AGAAGAGGAACCCCCAACCCCGGTCGACAGCTCCACCAACAATTTGCATAGGGCTCCTGAAAGGCTAGGCACTGTTGACAATCCTGACTCTCCATCAGTGTTGTCATCCAAGGCAGCTTTCTAGTACAATTACAAACAATTCTCATCTAGTTTACAGGCAACAGCTGTGTGAAGTTGATAACATTATATATATCAGTTCAGTGCACTGGACCTATGACTGAACCCTCCTGACAGGGAAAAGTTTTAGGGAAAGTGGATCTTTTTGCTGTAAGCTTATTTGTTTTTGTTGTTCTAGAGTGTGGCAGAGTATGTGAAGTTTGCACACACTATTTGTCTTAAACATATGTCTACTACATATTTATCTGTTACCTTAACCCTTAGACTTCATCGTGATGTTTCAATAAAGCAAACCAGTGCATGGGCACGTATGGCTTGCAGTGCACTGAACTTTGCTGAACACCACAAGGCACAAATGTCAACACTGTGATGTGGTGCTTTAAGGGACAAAATAGTGTAACAAGCGTCAGTTACACATTAATTGCTTGTGTCCACTGCTGATACATCCATACTGCGTAGGGAATCAAGGCATGCGCCAGCACATTTGCCGGGCAGATTCCATGCTGCTCGCAGGCAGTTTGCCTGTGGCTTAAGGCACGCTCCCGCTGATGTGTCCTATTCATGCAGCAGTGAAGTTGCTCGTGTGATGTTTTCCTGTGTCTTGGAGACACCTCCATTGATCTTGCGGTGCTGCTTTGAAGACGCAGAAGCCCGCAGCTTCAAAGCAGTACTGCAGGCATGCAGCTAAGAATACGCAGAGTGGACACTGTCCCCTAAAGGCTTGTGTCCACTACGTCTTTTTACCCACATCGAATGTGCGTCCAGAGCATGGAAAAAGGTGAAGAGAAGACACTTCCCATTCTGTTGAATGGGACAGTGTCCACTCTGCGTATCCATAACTGCACACCCATGGGGCTGCTTTGAAGCTGCGGGCTGCCACATCTTCAAAGCAGCGGGGTGCCGCCGGAAGATCAATGGAGGTGTCTCTAAGACGTGAGAAAACAGCGCCCAAAGCTGTTTGGGCTGGGGGAGCACATCTTGACAGAGAGCATATACTGGAAGTGGAGACCAGGGGGGCCTGGTACACACAGTAGCCTGTGTGGGTGGCAGGTTCACAGGCTCTGCTTTGGATGGGTACCGGTCGATTCAGTCTAATCTCATAAGATGTGTTCTCCCTGTTGGTCATTCTGTGCTACAGGGGGAGCAGATCTCGACGGGGAGCATATTTCCCCTGGACGTCAATCAGCATATTTGCGCTGGATGTCAATCAGCAGTGGACACATTCCCTATGAAATGCTGTCTGTGACACCTACTGTTTGAGCGCCCACTGTGGGGCGTCCACTCAATTCCACAAAAAGTGACCACTGGGCAGGGAATGAGAACCCTTTGTTTGTTTGTGGGATGGTTACAGCAATAATAGGACATTATTGTTTTTATGTTTTTTTTAAATAAAAGTATTTGATGCCATCACTTTCTGCCTTGGTGACAATAAAAAATAAACTACGGCAGACAAAATGCGTTAAAAAAAATTAATAAATGTAAATATAAATTAAGAAAATGTTGTATTTTGGAGAAATCCAAAGCTCAAGTATTTATTCAGTAATGTCAATGTTCTTTCATGACATGTAAGCCCGTCCGGGCAGGGTCCTCTACTCCTCCTATGTCATACCTGTACCTGTGTGTTATTGTGTGTGTTGTATCTCTAACGTATTGTACGGAGCTGTGTAATATGTTGGCGCTATATAAATAAATGATAATAATAATAATAATAATGACATAAAACAGTCATTTTATTTTTAACGTGAAAGATTTCCTTCTGCATTTTCCCCACTAGGTGGAGACAAACAGCCATTCATTGCTTCTGTTACAATTCAAACTTCAGATTTATTTATTTTGAATTCTCAGAAATAATCCTATTCATTTTGAAGCATTCTGGTGTATTTAGCAAAGTTCAGTTTGCCAGGTCTATATACTTTGTGTTATTTCTGAGTGAAGCAAAACATCACTAATATCCTTATTTGTTAGTATGCTATAAAGCCACACATTTATCAGCCTGATAAACATAAGTTAATTATTATAAAACAATGATAAAAAAGGTCTTACCTTGTATTCTTGGACCAATCCATTCTGGTTTTCTTCTGGGGGAGGCAGCCAACTAACTACAATTGATGTTCCATTCCCTTCACTCTTTGTAATAGTAACACTCTGTGGAGGGGCACTGGGAACTGCACAGGAATACATTAAAAAGAAATTAGGCTATTGCTTTAGCCCCCCATACACCTTTAGATCATTCTATACAATTTCCGTTAGATCTACCAACAACTATGTAGTGCCGGGTCCTCCCTGATACAATACATAGTGATTGGAAGTTTTAGAAAGGTCCTCATATTACATTGTTTTGGTAGAAGAAAAGTTGATTGTACAGACATTGTATGGTAACATTGTAAGGGCCCTCATACACCTAGGCACGGCAAGTTTTACTGAAGGAGAACTCATGGAGAAGCACATAATAAATATGATCAGCTGATTAGATTGATCTTGCCTGATTGGTTACTAGGGGTCATTTGATCGTGTCTCATACTGCTTCACATTAACAGCTTCCTTGGCAGAAGAACATTTTCTATGAGAACTTGCCATATAGTTCTGCCATATAGTATAGTATGTGTCTAGTAGGATAATTCATATAGACACAAGTTAGCCATGTCTGTGTGACCTCCTTCTTTAACACATCAACTTCCATTACATAGTATATTTATGATAACAGTAAAGGTGCCCACACACGCATAGATATGGGCTAGATCGATGGCTGCTTTGAGCTCACGGCCATCTTTCTGGTGCATATGAAATGTGGCCATCCCTGCCTTCGAGAGGGATCAATCAATCTGGCTCCAAAACAGGGATATCAGACATGACCGTAAATCACGGCCAATGTCCATTGCATTGGTTGGACAGCTTAATTTATGAAAACAAATAAAAAACATTATGATTCTAATTCTTCTCTACTGTATAGACCAGCATCTCTTCTTCAAAGAGACAATGGGCTGGATTAAAAAGCTAACAGAGCCAGATATGGCCCCCAGGCCATAGTTTGCCCATGTCTGGTATAGATTATACTATATGAATTTCATCCTATATATTACAAGGATCAATACACGTCATGTGCAATAACCATTTCTAGAAGGTTATTGAACACTGCATATTCTAATCAGGGCAATCTGTATGTTGCAGTTAAACATTGTGCAGTATACCTGTAAACAAATCACAGCTCACAGCTTATTCATTATAAAATCTTTTATCTGTAATCAGAAAAGTGACTTCCTAGAAAAATCTGCTTTTCATAAAAAAATATAAAAACAACATTACGGAAGCAATCAGCATAACTTAGAGAACATATGACAGGAGCTACCTTCTTCCAGAGTCTTAGCAA
Organism: Ptychadena robeensis; assembly: GCA_036250615.1. Taxonomy (NCBI): domain Eukaryota; kingdom Metazoa; phylum Chordata; class Amphibia; order Anura; family Ptychadenidae; genus Ptychadena; species Ptychadena robeensis. The sequence goes on from CM070033.1 coordinate 156,564,026, forward strand.
ATCGCACTTCGCTGTCGGCTCCCTGAAACTCATTAAAGAAAGGTCTGGCTTTGATCTCGTAGTTCACGCCTTTTCTAAGTTCCAGAATGACCGCGCTATTTTTGGCAGGGGTGCGAACTTCAAATATCGACCAGGCTGACTCCCCGCGATTCTCTGGACTCGGCCTGTAGAGAATCTTGTAGCCTTGTATGTACTGCGATTGCTGGTCCACCTGAAGAGAGACACAAATGTAAATTCCCTTATACATGATTCCAACATAGGTGTCTTCATATGCAAATGTTACAGAATTGTTTAAGTAAATAAAATAAGTTCTAATGCATTTATTTGGGCAATTAAATCATTTGAATGCTATCAAGGACCTGACCAAGCACTAGTATTAGAAGGGAACAGCAGGCAGTTCAAAAAATATTATATATATAAGTATGTATATAATAACTAAATACAGTAGAATGGACTTGTATGGCAAAGATTTGGGCTACTCAACATTCTCCATTATAGTGGAAATGTAGAACTCATACTGCTTCCTTGGCTGAAGAACATTTTATAGGAGAACTTACTATCTAGTTAATATGTCTAGTAGGATATTTCATATAGACACTAGGCTAGCCATTGGTTAGAATGGTGAAAGTTCACGTGGGCAATTCAAAAAATATTATATATATATATATAATAGCTAAATACAGTAGAATGGACATGTATGACAAAGATTTGGCCAACTCAACATTGTCTGAGATCTAGCTGGAATAAGGATGAAGAGACCCTCTCCTGCCCACTGCAGGAGGTAGGTGTGGAAAGGTAATCGTTTCACTGCCACCACAACGTCTTTATCCAACATCTTTTCAATGATCGACAAGGTCTGCTTTATACATTTCCAGGGCATAAAACTAATAGTATGGTATAGATTGTATGGTTTATGTAACATAAAACAGTCTTAAATAAATGAAAATGTTTAATAAAGTGTAATAAGCCTGCAAATGTATTTTACCAGGCCTTAAGCAAGATGGCTTTTTTTATTTCTTCTATTTTCAGCCAGTAGTCCTAAAAATAACACACATCCTGTCCCAACTACTCTGCTATGTATGGAACCATACTTTCAAACATGTCATATCAAACATATCAGCTTACAAGAAGACAACAAGGCTAATTCTCTGTTCTTGGTTTTGGGGTAGCCTACCCAAACCACAACAAACTCCACAACCAATCAAAATTCTCAGATTAAAACGGAATTCAGACACAGTATGCAGGAGCCCAGTTTGATGGGATGGTGAGCATCCGTATTCACTTACTGTCCAATGTACTTCGATGGAAGAAGATGAGAGGATTGTGGGATTGTGCAGGTGTAACACCACATCTCCAAGTTCTCGTTGGACTTGTTTATGATCCACACCCTGAGCTGTAGGAGGAACATCTGGAACAAAACAGGAAAATGGATCTACAGTTACAGTACAGAAGGATTTATACTGCATTGAGTCTCAATTATGCACCTCCTAGGGACTTCTTTAATACCAAACCCATGATCAGATCATCTTTAGATGGCCAAAAAAGTTACACATTTAAAATGTACCCCCTAATGCCAAGGCATTGCTCCCGTGGCCAAAATAGAAGGGAATTGGGAGCATGATTGTAGAGTTCACGGTGACTGCCTGAATAATGTTCTTCTACTAGCCAAGATTGAATGGGTAAATTTTGATTAAAATCCATTTTTTTTTTAAAAAATCAGTGGGCTCTTTCACACTGTACATGCTGCATTGCCAGTAGAGATGGTCGAATTTTTAAAAAAATATTTGACGACCATTTTGACAATTTCGAGTAAATTGCAAAGTCCCTGAACATGGTGTCATCACCACACTTGCTGGAGATGTACAGAGGGGTTAGGGGTACAGTATTAAAAAAAGTATGTCTCTAACACAAATCGTTTTTGCACAAATTAAGGTCCAATTCAAGTAAAAATTTCGAAAATCAGAATTTCGACTTAAATTTTGACCTTAATTTATGCAAAAAAAATACATGTGCTAAAGCCATTTTTTATGTTCCCACAACCCTTCTCTACATTTCCAGCAATTTGGTGATGATACCATTTCAGAGGCTTTGCAATCAGCTCACAAAGTTAGCAAGTTGAAAAATTCAACCATCTCCAATTGCCAGTAGCGTAACACAGCATTACCGCATGGCAGACAGGTTTCCATTGGATATGTTGTGTTATACCTTTCCGTGCAATTTCACGCCCAGCACAAGAGCTTTCCATACTCTTGTCAGGGGAGCATGCCCAATGCCTGCTGTATATGCCAAGCAATGCCCATTAGCACCTGTGTTGCCGGTATACTATATACCTGTGTCAGCCTTTGTGTATGAAAACTGAAGCCATAAATGAAAGATATTGACAACCTGCTAGAATAGTTTTTCTAGAAATTGCTCAGTTTGATTCCTGAACAGGAAAGGAACTCAGGAATTCTCTAATCAGTATCAGAACATTTACTTTTTCCACTGCAGGAGTTTTCTCTATTAAGAAACATCCTTTTAGTAGATCTGGATTGCTGGATATGAGGATAAATGACATGTAGGAGAGAGGCAGTGACATTCCTCCCAGCTGCACTCTGTCTGACCCGTCCAGAGACGTAGTATGGCCAACAGGAATTCTCTATCTCACCGTGACACCTCGGAATAGGTCAGCCTTTCTGGGAATTAAGTGAAGCTGCAGAACATGAACAGTTGTAGAAAAGAATGGTTTGTGTGAATTCGCAGTATTGTTCTCTCTCTTGTTATAATATATATAGACATCAGAAAAATATAATGATGAACTCAAGGCAAATAGACACAGAGTAATGTATCATTAGCTGCATTAAATATATACTTTTTGTAGGAATATTAAAATAACGAATCTCATCTACAATCTCATTTACAATAAAAGCTCAGAGTGGAAAAGTAAAAGTCAGCTATGAACAATAGAGATGGTCGAATTTTTCGACTTGCAAAATTTGTGAGCTTATTGCAAAGCCCCTGAAAATGGTATCATCACCAAACATGTAGAGAAGGGTTGGCGGAACATTTGAAAAAAAAAAGTTTTGCCCTAGCATATGTAGTTTTTGCATAAATTTCAAAGTTCAAAGTTAAAGTCGAAATTCCGATTTTCGAATTTTTTACTTGACTTTGAACTTAATTTGTGAAAAAAACTGTTTGTGTTAGAGACTTACTTTCTTTTTTGTAGTATACCCCCAACCCTTCTCTACATCACTAGCAAGTTTGGTGATGATACCATGCTCAGGGGCTTTGCAATTAAGTCGAAACCGGTGAAATGGTAGAATTTTTGAAAAAAAATTCGACCATCTCTAATGAACAAGCAAGAGACATACTACGGAAAATTATTACCAAACTTACTGTAATTTTCCTTTACTGGCATCTCCTCATGATTTACCAAGGTACCACTATCATGAGGAGTGCCAGGAAAGATAGATAAGAAAGAAATGCAGATCATTTTATACAGTATTTTTTTTTTGTATGGAGTTCTTCTTTAAAAATTGAAGGCTACATTCACTTGGTCGACTGACAGCAGCCCAGAAAAAGACTGGGCGCTCCTGACTGCTGGGAGCATTTAGATGACACCCCCATGATAGGTCTATCGGGCAAAAGCCCGAAAGCTGACTGGCAAATGCCTCATGTTGTGTTCGCTGGGCAGTTGTGGTAATTGCTCATTTACTGGGTGGTTAATAAACGCTTGTGTAAATGAGCCCTAAGCAGTTCCACAACACAGATTTACACCTTTCACCAATTAGGACTGATACTTGAGACACTGATAACTAGTGATGGCCGAACATCGGCCAGGACTGTCCGCGTACGGGCGGGTTGGACTTCTAAAGACGTCCGCCGTCCGCCTGTTCGCGGACAGATTCAAATTCCCCGCCTCTAAGCGGGGAATTTGAATCGGAAAAACCGGATGTGACGTCAGTGATGTCACATCCGGTCCCTGGAACGCATACTGGAACGCATAGTTCCTGGTTCCGGGAGCCGGATGTGACGTCACTGACGTCACTTCCTGCTCCGACCCGGTTTTTTCACTAGGAGACCGGCTTTATGCCCGGTCTTCTAGTGAAAAGATTCTTCCTCCTGCACGATCACACAGGTTGTGATCCTGCCGGAGGAAGAATAGAGATCATCTTCTCGCTGGCGAATAGAGCGGGTCAAACACCCGCACTGCTCGCCGGCGAGAAGATGGGCGAACATCCATGTTCGCTGCCGAACTGTCGGCCATCACTACTGATAACATTTAAAGAGCAGTGGTTTATAGATTATTGGGTGTACATGGACTACACTCTTGGTACAAGTCACTGCATAGCTCCCCACATTTTTCTGCTGCTTTTTCATTTCTTTATTATTATCTTTTATTTATATAGCACCAACATATTACACAGCACTTTACAGAGCATATATAGTCATATCACTAACTGTCTCTCAAGGGAGCGCACACTCTAATGTCCCTACCATAGTCATGTATATGTAACTATCATAGGTCACATGTAACTATCATAGGAGAATCTTTATTTGGGGAAGCCAGTTAACCTGCTGCATGTCTTTGGGGTGTGGGAGAAAACCTGAACACCCAGAGGAAACCCACGCAGACACAGGGAGAACATACAAACTCCTTGCATATATTGCCCAGGCCAGGATTTTAACCTAGGACACTAGCACTGCATGGTCAGAGTGCTAACCACCGTGCTGATTTCTTTCAAGCACTTTTGGTTAGTATTATGATTCTAATTGCTCTTTCTTTTTCCACAGAAGGAGGTTTGGCTAAAATTTCCGAATGTGGCAAGATCATGGGGCATACTGGAAGATGGAGCTGCAGAGGTTCCAACAGGCTTTAAATTGCTTATTGCCATAAGGATACATATATTACATAAAACAATCTCTACTGGATATCTGCCTATATGATTGGCTATTGCATGTACCTTGTGTTTTTACAGGATCCGATATCGGACTTGGATCACTCAGTCCGTACGCATTTGCTGCCCTTACAAGGAAGAGGTAGATTGCAGTGGGCTTCAGCCCCTTTACAGCAAACTTTTCAGTCTTGACATTTTCCGCCACTGTCTGCCAGCTGCTTCCAGATGCATGACTGAAATGAGAAGAGCAAATCCAATAAGCAAAGGAGATACAAAATGGCCCGGCCAACTATGTCGTGCACATAACGTCCATGTTACCTGAAAGCCTCGATGATATAGGATGTTGGTGTTGCACCAGAATTCAAGTTTGGCTGCCAAGAAAGGGTCACTGTGTTCCTGCTGACATCTGTGACTTCAGGTTTGGAGGGGGCACTTGGGATGAGGTTGGGGTCAGTAGCTCGTGGAGGTTGTACTGGAACACCAAATTCTAGAGAAAATTATTGAGATATTGAAAATTAATGTAATCCTAATGAGTAATCCCTTCATTTTTTATCACACCTTTTGTACAAGATGAGTCTTTTTAAACATATATTCTTCATATTTTTACATGTAAGTTGAATGTGATAGTATTCCTTTTTTTTCGCCAAAGGTAGAGCTTTGTTCCAGTACCATAAATACACAAAGAGAGTCTTCAGTGTTTTAGTTAAGATATAAAATATGACAGAATATTAAAATGTACATCTTTTGATGTTTGACCTATAAAGAATTTAACAGGTTCCTATTTTTATATTACTGTAACAAAAAGGTAACATTTCTTTTTTCACTGCCAAAAGTCATCTAACAGGGGAAGAAAAAAAATGTATAGATACAGCTTTCCCTGTATAGCCAGCTTGATTGCTATGACTGTGACCACATGGTCAGGAAAAACACTGGTTGGTTCTTGGCCATTATTATGGTAACAAATAAAGGTGGACATGATTGGTTGATTTGGCAAGAAGACACCTATTTCATCAGACACTTTACCAAACATGTAGGTTGCAACTATGGAATTTGAGCAGGTAAAAATTCGATCCTAATTACCAATTTCAGAGTTGCAACCAATGTTTTTTTAATTTGAAGAAATATCGAGTGAAGAGGGAAAGGGGTAGGAAGTATGTTTACAGTGTCGTGTGCCACGTCCCCAAAAATACTATAGGAAAACACAAAAGTTGGTGGTAGGAGTATGCAACTCCATCACCATTGGGACTTTCAAGGCACTGAAGACATACCAGTATTTCTAAAAAACTAAATTTATTGTAAGTATATCAAAAAATATAAAAGTGCAAGTACATCACAATATCGGTCAGAGCCTCCAACATACATAGGGTTGACCTTAAAGTGCTTACAGTAACATGACATACAGAGTAAAAATGTATTTCAATTATGAGTAACACAATAAAGCATATCTACGATATAGGCCAATGGTGTATAAAGATTCCTCCGACATGTTTCGCCTGGACGGCTTCCCCAGGGAGATGACTGAATCAGAACACCAATGTAGCCTGGGGGGGAATCACTCACACATAAACGCTAAGTATGTCAACGAAGCAGGGAGAGTTTCACAATTCAACATCTCAACACAGCATGCGGCCAGCTCACAGAGGTCCCAGAATGGAAGCAAGTACGGTCCGAGAAGGGGGCACAGAGTGTCCCCCAACAGGGGCCGCAGCGTAGTCACTGCACAGAGTAACCAGCTCAACAAAGTATAGTGGACACCAGTAGTGTGAACAGCAGATAGCATGGATGGAAAGCAAAAACGTCCTGTGGGTAGATGGGTGTCTCCCAGCATGACCGATATTGTGATGTACTTGCACTTTTATATTTTTTGATATACTTACAATAAATTTAGTTTTTTTAGAAATACTGGTATGTCTTCAGTGCCTTGAAAGTCCCAATGGTGATGGAGTTGCATACTCCTACCACCAACTTTTGTGTTTTCCTAATGTTTTTTTAATTACATTCTTACGTTTTCAGTGCATATTACCAACCAGATAAGCAGGACATGCACCTGGTGACAGATAAAATGGCTGATACTTATACTATATAAGCATATTTAAAGTATCAGAGTAACCATGTTCTTAGGGAAAAGCATCTCTGGTTGAATAGCACTCTGGGGGGTGGTACTGGTGAGACTTACAGACTCTGTCCCGAACCGCTGAACAATCACCGCCCCCACCCTTCCCCGGTCACTGATGGTGAGCTCTCCAAGGTGGGGGTTGGGTGTTGCTGGTGAGTCCTCCAGATGATCTTTTCTCTCCGGGCGCACAATTAATAGGCTGGCGCCCTGGGGGAGTTGTAATTTCAGATGCCACCCACATTGCCCATACCACTGTTCACAATAAAATTATGCAATAAGGGTTTACATGTGCCGATTTTTTCGTTCGATCAACGAAGAACGAATGATTTTTTGGTTGATTTAACAAAAATCTAGAATGGCCAATTTGTTCGATGGGTACATTTTGATTGACCTCGAACAATAAATTGTTCAAAAGGTCATCGAACATGTTGATAAAGTTGTAATTTCAAATGGACGAACAAAAAATTGAATGTTACATTCGATAAATGAACGAACAATGTTCGGCAACAACATTGGCAGTTTATTGAAGAAAAAATCTAGAAGTGTAAACCCACCTTTCTAATGTACAGATGTAATGTACATCTGTAAAAAAAAATCAAAGCAAAAAACCAATGTAACATTTTTTCATTGGCGGTTGGTACCTTGAATCTCGATGTACGCACTCCAACTGGCTTCCCCACTTGGAGTGGATGCAGTGCAGGTGTAGCGGCCTGTGTCACTTAGCTGAAAAGAAAGCTCGGAATTAGTATTTGGGGCGGTCAGAAATGCATTGGGATGGAAAAGCAATTACCGTTCCATCTAACAGAGGATGCGCTTGGCTTTGGTTGGAGAGCTATTAGCTGTTCCTGGGAGCCAATTTGTTTCATGACTTCAAAGAAGTGGCAAAATACATTACTTTATTTGTCGAGCAGAATTAATAATAACCTCTATCAGTCTAATTACACAATTACACATGCAAATATTTGCTGAAAGTAAATTCATGTCAAAGGACAGAAGTGGAACAAGTTGCCGGATTATGACAATCGCTAGCTGGCATTTAAACCGCAGAATGAATCATTTTGTTTTATTTTCTGTGTGTGCATTCGTCCCGGCAATATCAACATTGTGCTGGTAACAATATATTCTGTGGGTATTACAGCAGGCACAATAAATAAATACTCAGGAATACATTATAGTGCTCTGGGCAGAATACATACACGAAGAATGGGGCAGATCTACAGGAAGCCAGAAGTAGTATTTTATTGTCAATTGTAACATTGTGTATGCTCAAATGTGTTCACGTCTCGTACATAGTAAAAAAAATGAAGAAATAAAAGGCTTTTGGGCTCATTCAAAAACAGGTCAATGCCATTCACATCTATGAACAACATACATATAGGAGGGCAAGGAAACTTGTTTGGTAGTCCTCTCCTGGGGTAATGATACTGCTCTTTGAAATATACTGTACACTAAGTTGACACCTTGAGGGAGGAATTGTGTTACCTGCTCACCCCGCACAAGTAAGGGTAGGGCTTGCAATATACGCTTCAGTGCAAGCCTCCCTATTTGCTCCAGGTTAGGGCCATGTTCGCACACCCTTAAATCAATAGGGTGGCATAAGATGTGTCCATTGGCAGAGTCAGTGGTCATGTCATAAGTCAAACCACCGAGCTCAGCATTGACAGCCCTGTCATAGCTCCATTGGCGTAACTGGCGGGCTTGCGCACTACAATCCCAGTGTTCACCGCAGGGAGTTTAGTGCAAGTGTAGCCTAAGACTAAACCTAAGGCTATGTTCCCACTTAGGCGATTAATGGCCTGCACTGGCAGTTAATCGCCTGAGGTGGTGATTTTCAATCCTATCAATGGGGACAAGCCCATTAAAAGTAGTGTAGGCAGGTGATTCTACAGGCAATTGAAAATCGCCAGCTCAGGCGATTAATAACCTAAGTGGGAACATAGCCTAAGAAAGACATTTAACCAGTACCACAGCCAATAGGGGGGAAATGAGTCCATTTTTGCTAGACATTGTAGTCATGTTGACCCCTAGCTTACTGCAGAACACAGTGGTGACCTTAGGGAGCACCCACAGGAGATATATGCTATATGACACAGAATTTAATGCTCTTCAAAATTTGCATACTGGAATGGAAATAATTTATAGTTCCTTTATAAAAAAAAAATGTTCAAGTCCAACAGTGTCACCTTAAAGTGAACATGTAACCATATTAATTAAATGAACCTTTAATTTAAAACCTGAGCATTGTCTATACTCCCAATGTCTTTATGCCTTGCAGCGTACCTTAGCATATCGGATCTGTAATGCTCCGTTGTCCATCAGTTTAATGCGTGAGTCCTGAGTTGTTATCAGAATGCCATCTTTCCTCCAGTGAATTGTGGGAACTGGAACTCCAGTAGCGATACAATCCAAGACTAAAGTACCATCCACAGCTACTGTCTGGTTCTGAGGACCCTGGCGGATAACTGGAGGAGGACGGTCAGCCACCACTGCCAAAGTAAACAACAGGAAATAGATGTCTGCAACTGGAAGCAATTTTCTAATCCATCAAGCAACAGTAGTTGCTGTAGGCTTCAAAACAAGCTCGAGATAATTAAGCAAGTAATTAAACCAGGAATCATGCATTATTCAGGGGGAATTTTCATGATAAGCATGACACAGAATACTGAAACGGTATCTCTTGTTTGAAGCGAAGGATGTTCAGGACTCGCTGGCATTATTCAGGCAAAGAGAGGAAAAAAATGCAGAAATGGAAGAGGAATTCTGAATTCCCTTCCAATGATTTAATAGCCGAAAGTGCTGAGTGGTAAAATATAGAGTTTCACTGTTCTCTTCCACAGAAATGACACAGTGGGGTGAAAGAACAACATTAGTTCATCTTGGAAAGCTCCGATTATCAGCTTTTATATTAGTGCAAAAACAGATGTTAGCATGGCAAGCCAGAGAGGAACTTCAATACGCTTCTCATATATACTCAATCTTTAGGCGACCATCTTGAATTCACATTCGGCACCGGCCTTTAGTAGATCCTCAATCTTATTAAGTCTGGTATTTCTGTTTCAGGGGGTTTAGAGATATATTTAGGATGGATATAGATCTAAAGATCTAGATCTTTAAGGAACAGGTGCACTTAACTAGATGGGCAGCAACGGATGATGTAGCCATATAACCCAGGATACATGAGTCAAGAACAAAACCATGTTGCAGTAATTATTAACAATTATGTTTAATTCTGCTTATGACTATTTAAAACTTATTTTTGTAAAGTATCTTTCTGGTGTTAATACCAGATTAGGATTTTGCATGTTGGATCAGATTGGATTTTTTTTTATCCCTCTGCCTATGAACCCCCCCCCCCCCCCACACAGTTCAGGTAGTCATAACAGATTGGATTTCCCGTCCACTCTTCCCCCCTTTGAATGACACCGGGGATGGGAGGACCGAGGGTGCCCATCACTGCATTTACATGCAGCTTAATAGTGTCCCCCCTCTATATCACTGTAATCGCTGACAAGGTCAGGACCTGAAAAAATTTAATGACTGGAATGGAAGCCTGGGGGGGGGGGGATGCAGTAGACACAGAAACACAATGCAAATGTTTATTTCTGGATACTTCCAGCTAGCTGATTTGTGAGCTAATTGCAAAGCCCCTAAACATGGTATTGTCACCACAGTTGATATAGATGTAGGAAAGGGTTGCAGGATGTTTGTTTTAAGGTATTGTCATGTTTGCATAACATAAGTTCAAACTTAAGTTGGCTTAAAGTGTTTGGACTTGACTATGAACCTCATTTATGCAAAAACTACAAGTGCTTGTTCAATACTTTCCCCCTACATACTAAATTTGATGATGATACCATGCACGAGTGTTAGCCAAATAAAAACTGCCCCCCATTCAAAGTAATGGGAACTTAGTGGCATGTCAGAAGTGGGCCGGGAAAATAATGCCCGACACACAAAGGGTCAGCTTAGAGGGCGTGTATTGACACCTTGACAAATTTGGTGCTTTACAATTCACTCCCAAAATAAACTCAAAATTTTGTGAGGAACTCACAAGAGCACACCTAACTAAACTAACTAAAACTAAATTTGCTTTTTATTATCTAATCTCTGCCATGTTCTACTCAGCTTAAAACCCATTTACTAATGACCCTTGCTCCATAGAGGTGGACATACCTTGTTTAAATTTATTAAGCTGTTGAATGTACTGTTGATGTTTTGTTATCCCAAATTCAGAATTGTCCATTAATATACTGTAAAGAGTAAATATGGTAAAAAAATTTGAGTTAATTGCAAAGCCCCTGAACATGGTATCATCGCCAAACTTGCTGGAGATGTAGAGAAGGGTTGGGGGTACACTACAAAATAAAGTATAGCTCTAACACAAATAGTTTTTGCATACATTAGGTCGAAATTTTGACTTTGAATTTAATTTAGCAAAAACTACATCTACATCTCCAGCAATGTTATGTATACTCATCCTAATAGAATGAGCCAGCATATCCACTGAGCTCAGTCAACAAGTACACACATATAAATGTGCAAACCAAACATAGGTTTCCAAATGTTTTTTAACAATGGAGCTCAGCTATAGGTTAGTTTGGAAATGTGTTCTTAGGTTCAGGTACACATTCATTCTTGCTTTCCTGCTGATGTTTGTTTGTTTTTTTTCAAAAATAAGGATGGCAATGAGAGACGTAAATCAAAACCACACTTGGCCCAGGAGTTGTGGAAAAGTTCACTGCTCCTCAGAACGGTCACGGTGACTTTTAGAAGGAATCTTATTGTTAACAAGATGTCCCTTTGTAACTCTTTTCCTCTATGAAAGATACCGGTGCCATGCTGGCTATCCTGTTGCTAGTTGGCACTGATATAGAAAATCAGAAATCTCCTACAGCTGCTTATCTCTTTGGTCTTTGGACTTTAGGCAAAAACACAAAAGAGGCAAGATATGTGATTATAAACTGGGAGCAGAGACACTGTTCTTTTATTTCTTGATAATATCTATAAAATGAAATAAAAAGCTCTATCAAAAGTTTTTACAATTCTTACAGCACCGACTTTATTTGTGAGAATTCTAGCTCCGTTTGCATCAAAAGAGTAAAAGCAGATCACAACTCTACAGGTAACTGTCAGATCTGGCTCTCAGTCTTAAGACATCTGAACAGAACAGCTTGCTCAGGGTACCTGCATCAGAGACTAGGAACTGGATTTGTCTTTTTATTTAATAAAGCAGAAACCTACATAAACGTTGCTACCAATAACAATGCCCAAGGCACACCGCATATTAATTTTAACAAGTTTTGTGTAACCAAACCAGACCTGTAGGTATCAACAAAATACCCATTGTTGCAGATTGCCACTGTGATCCAAACCTGTACCCCTTGGGGTCAATACATAGAGTGGTCATAGCTGAGCTGAATTTTTTATTATCCTGAAAACCCTTTTTCATTATGGTTTTGCAAATTCCCTTTGCGCTTAATCACTACAGGTTAAACCAGTACTCATGTCTTTACGGCTCACCGAAACTTGCCCAGAGGCTTTTTTATGCTTTCCTCTATTGATTCTCTCCATAACTGAGCAATGCCAAAACCACAGTGTGACTTATGTGAAGAACGCATTCTGCTGGCATTCAAACTATGCTGCAATCCATCCCAAAATGTATTCCATATAAGATCAATAAACTATTTTATCACAAAGGATAATTCTTTCCAGACCTGATGCTGCTAGTATATCAGTAATGTAGCCGTACAAATGCTGCACCCCAGGCTCCAACTATGCACTTCGGGGAGCCAGAGAAACCACGTCTGGCCCTGACAGCCAATTAGAAAGCCCAAACAGTGCTAATTAGAAGCATGCTCCTCACACTAACTTGTAAAACAAGGAAAAGCTTGGAACAGCTTCCCTTTTTGGGGCAGAAAGGAACAGAGATAAGAGAATTGAGTGTCTATGGAAACTACAGAATCAAAAACTGTTTGCACTTTACCATCTGTAACCTCCAAGAAGGCTTTTGTTGTGATGCTTCCAGCCACATTGAGGGTCTGGCAGATGTAATAGCCAACATCGGACTTCTGGACATTTACAATTGTGAGGTCACCGGTCTGAGACACAGAGAAGCGACTGGATGACTGTGGGGGTTGGTAGGAGAAAAGCAAATTCTGAAAAGCAAAAATATAAAATTAATAACATGAATTGATCAGCAATTTTGTGTCAGTAAGTAAACAACTCACATTATGCAGAACTGAGTTCACATGTGTCAGGTTCTGAGAATCCACTAAGTTCACCACAGTCTGATTATTATATTAACCAGTTCAGCCTAAATGGGTGCTTCTTATACAGTTTTTGGGTGTTCCGACAGCCTCCTATTACATGATCCTGTGTTATACAACAGATGACTTGTTGCCTCATCTCGAACACCTACTGAATTATACTGGACATTATACCTGTGTGATGTGAAATATTCAGTTTCCTTCAATTGATGTGGGTTGAAGGCAACTGTCAATCATACCAACAAGAAAAAGAGGAAGATACTGGTGCTTAAAAAACATTTTGCAGACTATAAGACGCACAAGTGCCTGCGCCTATGGTCCGAATGCTAGATTCCCGCAGCCACTCGGTGTGCCTTGTCTCCCGGCCGGGAGCTGGAGGAGCTGTCAGATGAGAGATCCACCCACGGCCGAATCTCACATTTGAACGGTATTACTTATACCAGAAGAGTCCTGCTGGTATAAGCAATGAAGAGAGAGATAGATGAACTCCTATCTATCTCTTTCTCCCTGTGTATGAAAGCTACAATCACTCTGCAGCTTCCATGGAGGAGAGGGGAGAGACTCTGCAGCAATTCCCCCAGAGGCCCCCATTCTTCCCCTGATCAGTGAGGAAGATGATGTGTATCCCATGATAGTACTGCTGCTAGTGAGATCTATTGGCGGAATTTGGTATTGCATTGATCCAATTGATTTTAACACTTCGAATATTTTTTTCTGGTTTTCCTGCTCTGAAAACTGGGTGCATCTTATGGTCAGGTGCATCTTATAGTCCAAAAAATACCATACGTTGTATCTCGATGCAGTAAAATAAATCATTTATATTGAAAATTGTCCAGTTTAAGGTGAGTAAAGTTGGCCACCTAAAAAAGATTGCTTTCTACTACATTCAAAATTGCTTCAGTATACTTTTGTCGAATGCTGTGATTTGGGATCTGGATTTGTATCTGCACCAAGGCCCTCTATATTCCCAAACGCAATAGGACTGGCATAAAGAAAGAATAGTAAATTGCCTAATCATTAGTTGAATCTTGTCTTTCATTCACTAACCAGTACTGGTTGAATGAAAGCTAAATTTGGATTGCTTGTTATTGACAGCTCTTTGACTTTTTTTTTGTTCAGGATGCCAGAAATCAACTTCTATTGTGGAAATGCAGTTATATGAGAAAAGTAGAAAAACAATGATCTCTGAATGGGGTACTATGCAGGAGCCATACAATATCAGTTCCCTGTATTTAGAATGAAGATATCTGAGTGGACAATCAGTGATACATTATATTGCTGCCTGGGATCCTGGAGTTACTGCCCCTTGTGGAAAGCTTATTGCCTTATGATATGCTGCTTGAACATTTTAATAATACAATGCTATAAAGAAGCATTTTGTGCTATGTATTAGTCAATCAATATTCAGCCTCGTTTTAACTGGAGAATATGGGATTAATCCCAATAATAATAAAGAAGCATGTATAGGGTGCCCAGTGTTTGTTTTTCAAATTTATTTGCATCGACGCGTTTTGGTGGCTAATCATGCCACTTCTTCAGGATGAATATATATATTTTTTTTCATGTTGTCTGTTAAAAAAAAAATATTCAGCCTCATCTCCTTTTGACAACAACAAACACAAACAACGCCGAAAGTCAGTTTTCCATGTAAATCACCCTCACTATAACATGAAACATCTGTCTATCACTAGTTCCCTGTTAACAGAAACTTCCATTTTCATTACATGTTAATTGATAATTAAATAGATTGCCTCATATCTCCCAAAATACACATGCGATGCTACCATATTCTATATTTTAATCTAGCAATACATATCCTGAGCAATAAAAATTATTATTATGATGTGGCTTGGGTTGTGTTTTGAATACTATATACCGTATTTTTCGCTGTAATAGACGCACAGGCACATAAGATGCACCCAGTTTTTTGGGCAGGAAAACCAGAAATATATATATATATATATAAATATATTCAGTGAATGCAATAGTCAGTTCAGCCAGCAGGTGTCACTAGCAGCAGTCAACTCTCAGCTGAACAACGTCATCTCTACAGTGATCTGCAGGAGGAAGGGGGGGGGGCTGGGCTGTCTCCTTTCCTCTCACTGTGTCCGTTAGGAGTGATTGCTGTTCCCACGGACGGAAGAGAGAGGTACAGATGATCATCTATCTCTCTCTCTTCATTACCTATGCCAGTTGAGGCAATTGCGCAGTTCAGATGGGACAGCCGGACATCCGCCGAGATCTCACATCTGACAGCTCCTTCAGCTCCCGGGTAATCTCCGTGCCGGCAAAGCTGGCAGGAAGCAATGGTGTGACAACCGGCGGCCGAGTGGGGGTGAAAAGGTGCGTCTTATACGGCGAAAAATACGGTAATGTCTTCTTGGTAATCATAAGAAACTTAACAAGAGAAATATGACATATAAAGAACACTCACCTATTTATGGCATACCATAATATTAGCCACCCAACCTGACTTGAGATTCTTTACAATGTGATGGCTATATCCTGCACTTGGTACATATCTCGAGTCAAAAACCTTTTCAATGGTATTTAATGAGGTGGCACACACATCAGCAATGCCTTGTAGCAAATTGAACGGAGGTTTTAATGTTGCCTTGTGTTAACACGTTCATTAAATTCATTAAAAGCATCAAAAACTTTGTGTTTTTGCTGCATTACTGCTATAAGACTGTATTGTCATTTTTTCATTGCATAAAAAATGCTTGCTATAATGCTAAAGCTTGACACTCCATTGAAAAAAAATGGAGACTAAATCTTAGTGTTAATGTAAACCACAGCCACCAATAGGAAGGACAGATGCCAAAACCGTGTTAAGTACAAACAGATTCTAAACAATACATTCCAAATCATTAACAGTCAGACGGAAGTGAGAAATAACCCAACCTCGGGGAATGAACAACCAGGAAAACCTGGATAAGTAGCAAGGCTGAAGCAATGGTCTACTAATGAGGGCAGCAAAGGGCAGAGCAGACCTGAGATAAAGTGCTGATTAACAATGAGCATATGGTACAAATTCAAGGCTGAGGATTATTTGTAGTCCTTCTCAGATGAACTAAAGGAGAATATGCTTTATATGCTGAATTTGTGTAAAACCTTTTATTCATTTACACTCTTGTGGAACTTCAAAGGTTTGGATAGATCATACATTTTTTTCCTGGACCCACAAGTCCTGAAAAAACTACAAGGGGTTTCCTGTATGACGATACAGGAAACCCCATGTAGTTTTTCAGGACTTGTGGGTCCAAGTAGGGAATGGATTTATGTAATTTACAATAGAAGTCAGGTCTCTTGTCTGAAACAGTTTTTGCTAAAGGGAAGTCTTAAAACATATTAACTGTTTCTTTAGGATATCTAAATGTATATTCTAATTTGGTCCTTAGTTCCTTAAAGGTGGTCTAAAATAATTAACTAGCATTGTTGAACGATATGCCATCATATATGTTTCCAAGTTAATTTAGCATTATTCAAGTTTTATTGACTCCATAAAGCATTCTATCTACAAAGTCCACAATATTCTGGAGATTACAAGCTTTACTCCTGAGTAAAAAACAAACTATTAGCATGAAAGGGTACAAAACTTACTGTTGTGATGAAACCCAGTTGGAAGCCGTGTGATAAATGGATGACCTTTAACTGATGTAATCAAGCCATTATTTATCTCAGAAAAACATGCGTTAAACACATAATAAATTGTACTTGTCAGATCATTTATGGATCTGCTGCTGTTTGTGACGTATGCAGATTCTTTAATTGATGGGAGCCATTTTGATATCCAGATATAAAATGCATTTGTGTCAGCTTCTCAGCTACAGATGAATGAATATGGTTGACTAACCTACAGAGATTCCATGTATCCATTTGGACATTAATTTGCTGCACATCATAACAATGTATTCATTGTATAGTACGGTACTGTACCTGGCTGCCCTCTTTCTGCCAAAAGATGGCTGGCTGTGGATTTCCTGTTGCCTCGCACTGGAATGTGACCGTACGTCCTAAAGCCACAACATGATCTCGAGGCTTTACCACAAAATTGGGAGGCTCTAAGAACAAAAAAGACAAAGCAACAATTAACAATAATATTTTCATTATCTGGTGTGAGAAAGGATTGGCCTCTCCTTCCTCATCTGTTGATTCGGAATATTATGTAATCTTATATCTTCATGGACTGACAAGTTGACCTTCTGTCAACTATCAGTTCATAAACAATTTGACTTCTCCAGGTTCCAGATATAATGGAATATAACTCTCTATGCTGCAGGCAGACAATTGCAGAAAACACTACCAACTGAAAGGCTACTTATCTATGTGGCATAGCGTAGCGTATACTCATGCGACTTATTAATGTAGCGCTGCAACTATAACAAGAGCAGCTCACATGGCAGTTATGGAATGACAAGACTCAAAGTTAGCTGGCAAATTATTCCCCTAGAGAGATTTTAGATATACTGTAAATAAAAATACAATCTATATATAGATGTTTTCTACAATTTCATCATTGGCAACACTTTGCTTATGAAGCCTACCAAAACAGCTCAATAAATACAGAGTTCATTATAGTAGGGTTGCCATGAAGATGTTTGCATCAGAAAATGACAACTTGACTTTCTTTTCTTTAACCCCATCTGCCCCATGAAAGCAGAAGGTCAACACAAACATAACTTTGTTGACTTGCAGTTTTCCATCCATTGGATGGAACTGTTGGGCAAACAATGGATTTTCTGTTTCTGGAAAATATCGTACAATGCATCTGGTGAGAATAAGCCCTAAATAGAAACTTGGGAATAGCAATAATACATTTTATTATCTGCTCAAGCAGAATGTTCACGATCTACCAGCTTGTTCCTCTTATGCTGGTTTATACAGTTTGTATGGTCACTTCATCTAAGAGTAAACAGGATGTGTTAGAAACCATATGGTATATGTTTATGGAAATATACAGCTGCACCTGGAGATGAAATACATGAGGTTTCAGCAAATGTAAGGTCTATGCAGAAAACAAAATAAATTTTCTGCATCAATTAAATTAGTTGCCTTTATTAGTGAGTGATTTGTAGGTCATTATTTTATAATAATAACAGCCAATAATGGTCTAAAGTTTACTTTTATGAAATATGCTTGGATTAGGTTATGTGGTCCATTCAAATTCATATAATAATCACATTCTTTTGTTAACTTTTACCTACTTAGTAGGAACAACCTAGAAAGAGATGACAGTGCAAGATGGAAAATGGAAGGAGAAAAAGCTTCACACACACACACACACACACACACACACGTATATAGTCATGGAAAATTAGCTGCACAGTGGAACAAGATACAAGCCAGGAAAACGAAGTCACTGCCATAATGGGTGTTTTGAAGCCCAAAGCAAATGTCTCTGTATAATCAGCATTGATGCCCACCCATGCGGAATCATATGCCTCTATACTGTTTTACTTTTCCCCAAGCGAAGCAAAATATGTACACATTGGAGCCACCAAGGGATTCTCTAGGCTAGAATACATATTTGAATTTAGTACAGAAGTTTAGGTTGTGTTCAAGTGTCACTAAGATTTTTTTTCAAGTATTGAGGACTCATTTAAATGCAGAATGCATTTTAAATGAGGAGAAGCAAAAGGACTAACCATTATCCATTAAGAATAAATCATAATAGTAGATAATCTTTAGCCCCATAAAGTAACCTCATTTGGGAACCTCATTTTACCTGGATCTGGAAAGACACACTGCTCAACACAAAAGTTAAGGGGCATTTTGCACTACCTGTTCAGCAGCTCAAGTGCGTTTTTTATAGGCAACCAATGCTTGAGCATTACCATGTTCATTTCCGGTAATAAAACCACACTGTGCCACTTGTATAGGAGGTGTTTGGCTGTATCCTGTGCTGCAAGGCATAACTCAAGGTGGGGGCCAGTGTAAACGGTAGAAGAGGTTTCCTATGGCAACGTGTACCTTGCATTAACGCTACCATGGTGCATTGTGTTAATGTGACACAGCACAATTGGTGTGAAAGGGCCCTGAATGTGATAATGTGGACCTGTACATAGCTCCTAAGCTTAACTGGGTGACACTAGATTAAAGTAGAATTACATTCTAGCAGTACATTTTACTTCAATTGGTGGTGTATCAACAACCCTAAACAGTTCCTAAATTCAGAGCAGAGTTTCCTCATGTATTCTATGGCTGCTTTCACTACACTGGACAATACTGACTCACAAATCTGTGGTTACAATTATCCCTCCTACAGTGAGCTGCAGTGTTGGCTGAATATGAGCTACTACTAGAGTTCCAATCACTTTTTTGTTATATGGAAAATTTATATGGATAAAATGTTGCAGAATTCTTAAGTATAATCATTTAAAAAGACTGTTAAACCTAAACTACTTAGTTGAATTAACAAGGGCTCATTAGCGTATGTGTTGTTACACAATGGAGAACATTTAGTGTCAATGATTCTTTGTATCCTTGAATAATACCCTTGCTATACAAACTGTAACACACCCACACTGATATGTTGTTTCATCTGGTGAAGCCAAAAGTGTGTGAATTTTCATCAGCAGGCATGAAAATAAGATCATATATTATAGAAAGTAAGATCACAAGTTTAGTAAACAAATCTAGTTGGAGATATAGGAGATTATTTTTTTTTTGGTAGAAAGGTTAATACAAATGTTAGTCGGAAGACTTGGCACAGCCGGTATACCAACACTGTCTCCGGTGTATTACCTTCTTGAGTTTCACACAGTTACCAGTGTTTTGATGGTTGTTGGGTAATGGAGGACAATGATGAGGAGGAGCTGGAGGTTGTTCCAGTCATGATAATGTGATGCATGTGAAACGGAGAGTAATAAAATTCCAACTTACCAAACTGAACTAAAAAATAAAAAGGAACATAAAAAGGAAAAGATGTAAAATTATAAATAAAAGAAAACAAAATGGCAAATAGCATGCATGTATGATGATTAACTTAAAAATAAAGAATACGTGATAAATAAAATAAAAGTGGAAATAATCAACAAAATAATGGCGCAGCTATTATAAACCACAGCTATTATAAAGCGGCAGAGCACACAGGATACCCAGCATGGCTAATATATGAAAATATGTGAAAATAACCCATGTGTTCCATAAAACCAAAGGCCCTTTTTCATTATAGTAGAGGATTATTTTTTTAAAAATTACCGTATTTTTCGGACCATAAGACACCCTTTTTCACCCCCAAAATTGGGGAGGAAAAGTGCCTGCGTCTTATGGTCTGAATGAGCGACCACCCGCCGGCCGATCGGCCGCCGGGTGGTCGCACATTGGCTTCCCGCCAGCTCT
>CM070033.1:156584728-156632589 GCA_036250615.1 Ptychadena robeensis
CTAAAAACTGGGTGCGTCTTATGGTCCGGTGCGTCTTATAGTCCGAAAAATACGGTAAACGGTTGCTGAGGGCAACATCACAGGGTTTTTTTTTACACTCAATTTCCCAAATGTTTCCCAGTCTTTGTTGTAATGCCTATATACAAATAACCTGAAAATAAAAACAATTTGAGGAAGATTTTGCCACCGCTCGACCACAGTCGATTTGGCACGGAATCCGATGCAAATCTAATGCTTAAAAGCTAAATTTGCTCTATATCGGCCGAGAAATCGGCCTAAGAAATGACGG
This sequence comes from Ptychadena robeensis, assembly GCA_036250615.1. Taxonomy (NCBI): domain Eukaryota; kingdom Metazoa; phylum Chordata; class Amphibia; order Anura; family Ptychadenidae; genus Ptychadena; species Ptychadena robeensis. The sequence goes on from CM070033.1 coordinate 156,585,018, forward strand.
ACCTTCCTCCTAAAGCCCTCACTCAACATACCTTAGATCAGGGGTGTCAAACTCTGGCCTGCAGTATAATTATATTTTGCCTACAGCATTTTTTTTTACATTTATTCAAGAAATGAATTGGACACGTGTCTTTAAATTGGCATTTGATATCTTATATTGTGTAGTAGTATTATACTTTGCATGTTCCAGATTCAATGTTTCAGTAAAATTTAAGTTTGTTTCCATATGAAAAGGTTCATCATTGTATCTGGAAAAACTGTTTCAATTGTAGACATGTTCTCAATACCGTATATTCTTGAATATAAGTCAAAATATTCAGTACCTGTAATGTGCTACAAAAATTTAATTTGGCTTATTTTCAGGGCAAAAAATTTAGATTGTGGACTTTATGAGTGAATTGCAAAGTAATGCTATCATCACAATTTGCTACAGATGTAGAGAAGGGTTGTGGAAACATTAAGTTGACTTAATTTTAATTTTATCATATGCTAGAGTAATACTACTACTGCAACGCTTCTCTACATCCAGCAATGTTGGTGATGATATCATGTTATGGGGCTTTGTAATTAACTTACAAATCTGCCAAATTAAACATTAATATCTCCCAACAAGAGCACAATGGCTGTGTATTTCTGAGCCCTAGCTGATGCATTTCCCCCCTAGGCTTATAGTTGAGTCATTCAGTTTCTCCATAATTTTTTTCTATATATTCGGGCCAGCCTATACTCACATATATACGGTAAATACAGTAAATATCAAGGTTGTTCCATGACTTTGTCCAAGTTATTAATTTGAGTTTGACACCCCTGCCTTACATTGTTAAATTCGTATTTAAGGACAACTATAACAAAAATTCCAAACCCATCTCTATTTTTTTTCGAAAGAGTAGAAAAGGGAAAAGAACGCTGGTTAGGTTTCCTTTTTAGATTTTTGTTTGCTATCTGATGAAGTTAAACATGACTTAATTTTCTGGAGTTAGAACAGGAAAAATGAAAACTAAGAAATAACAAGACTTCCCAACTTGAAAATACAGCAAATGTACCATTTTGGGTGGCAAATTTAGTAGTGGTGACATGAGCATCTCATACACCCCAAGAACCACAAGCTTCTAACCCATTACTGCCCCTCATGCAAATGATGGAGGTGATACCCAAGCTTAAAACTGACTATGCTAACAAGCAATAAAAAAAGACAAATTAAAGGACCGGGTTTGTTTTTACAGCTAAAAATTTCAACTAGTATGTCAACACAATGGAAAGTGCACTTATGTTAAAATAACAGCTGCCAATGTAATATTATTTTATATATGAGTAATATTTGGTGATGTTGAGCTTTCTCACCACTACAACATAAAGGAAAGTTGTTGAACTAACTTGTGAATAATACACATCAGAGACAATTCTGACAAAAGTCTAATGAAAAACTGTAAAATATTTACAGCAGTAGAGGTAATGTGCCAAAAGGACAAATTAAAATAGACTTCCCAAGGACAAAAAGACTCTCAAAATATTGTTTCACATATTAAAGTGCGTATCTGTTTCCCAGCTGTTCATTACATATAAACACAAGGAGATGAGGGAAATTTGCAGGGCTCTGAGTTTGGGCTTTTACTTACACTTTTACAAAAACATTGCTGAAACTGCAAAGTGTAGACAAATTTCATATTTCTATCATCTAGCCATGATTATTCTGATATGCCAACATGTTTTTTTCTCCTTGATTGTGTGAAGTGGATGATTAACAGCTAAAGTGCCTATACACGGGAAGATTGATGATAGACGAAGGATTGACTGCAGCGTGATGATGTCATCACGCTGCAGCCAGCCTCTCAGAGGATCGGCGGGCATCCTTTGTGTGCCGTCCTCATTCAAAGTAATAGGATCGGCCAGGAATTATACCGACATGTTGCATCACCATGCTAACCATCATGCGGGAGGATTCTGGTCAACCTGACCAGGTGGGTGCACCCGGTCGATCGGCAGGCAATAAGCCTGTGTATGCCTACCTTTAGGCTATGATATCATCCTATTGTTCAGTTCACATATACATTTATCTACCACCACAAATAGCCTTAAAGTAGGCATGCACCGGTGGATTTTTCAAGCAATTCCCACATTTGCGGTTATCGAATGTTGGGGAATCGATTGTGGCCCCCCTTTCTTCGGATCAATCGATCCTTCTCAAAGAAAGCTTTATCGAACAGGGTAAATCCCCGTTTCATTGTCATTACAATTAGGATCCCGTTCAATGCACGAACGCTTGAGCCTGACATCATTACGCTGCGCTTGAGGGTTCCACCCTGCATGCCCACCCTTAGATACATGCAACGTGGCCATCATATTGACCGCACATTTGTTGGACATAACAAAATGTTGTTGAGGTGTAGTGGATCTATATGCAAACATTAACATTAATTTTGCCAACAGATAGACAGAAATGCCCCATTCTGGAGTAAATATAGCCCCAGATTCTCTCCAGGTATATAACCATAACCTAAAGTTGGTGGTAACTGCTCATCTGAAGGAAGAAGAAGCTGCAGAACACTAAAGCAGGGAACACACGGCTTGATTTTGGAGCCTTCCGATGTTCCCTGCAGCAGCGTAATGATGTCATCACGCCGCTGTGAGATATCGGAGGATATGGGTCTGTATCTCCAGCTCAGCCGATGCTTTGCATGGAGACCCGTTGTTTCCATGCAAAGCAGCAGACATCGACCATGATTAACGGTCATGTCCGATATCCCTGTTTTCAAACGGGATTGATAGGTCCCGCTCGAAAACTGGGATGGCCGCATATGATATGGGCCAGATAGATGGCCGTGAGAAGGCATGACGCTCGAAGCAGCCATAGATCTGGCCCATATCTACACATGGGTACCCAGCTTTATTCTATCTTTCAACAGAACTCTCATCACCAGGCTCTTAAATGTTTGGTAAACAAAACTAAAGCAACTCTCCAGGATAATAAATTATTTGAGACCTTCATTTATTCATTAATAAATGAAGACATCACCTTCATTTTAGTCAAAAGGTTGTCTGACTACCTTCATACATAATCAATTGCTGAACTACTGAGAGATCAGAAATAACAGGAAAATACTCTAAAGGCTGTTATCTTATACAGGTTTTTTCATCTTACAAATACAACACCAGACTATGCACTAAGGCTAAACAATATACACTGTACATCAGAGCAAAGTCTACAGTCTGTTTGCTTGGGAGACCCCATCAGCATGAAAGAAGAGATCACTGGTAGCAGGGACATGTGAAGGCCGTGTATATCCAGGTCAAAAGTGTACTTCTTTTCATGGCTCTTTTATCATGAGGAATCAATATGAAAAGTAAACACTGTTCAAGTGATGAAAGTTTAAATCCCACTAAACACTAAACCTCAAAGATACACTGCTCTTAACCCCCTTTGAAGAAAAACTATAGATTACAGTCGGAAGTCCAGGACAAATAACTGTGCTCCCGGTAAATACACAGATGTCTTTTTCCCATACAAACATTAATATCCATATGTACTGTGTGAGGTTTAAAAAGAGCACATTATGTGAACACTTCCCAGCTTCCAGGATTCTTCTGCAAGTTCTTTAGCTGCAGGCACTGTACAGAAATGCATTCTCAAAATGAACAGAGGCACTGAAATGAACAGCTCTAATGTTAGAAACTCCAAATCACTGTCTCCATTTATTCTTCCACGGTGAAGTAATCCATAGCAGTGATCAGTTGATATTGATATTCATAAACCTCATTTACCATCTAGCATTCAGAATATGTTATTTTGTCACACTTTAATGGGCAGAACCTGGCACACCTTAAAAACCTTGGCTTGTATATCATTTTTAATTAATTCCAATTCCAATAAATTGCATCTCCCAACATTACATCTTCTCCATCTATAGCTACATGTGTTGTATTCACATAGAAAAACTGTTACTTTTTCTGTTTGAATAGGATTCATGTATGTAAAAATACTACAAATGGAGATAATCGCTGTGGCATATTATAGGTAGAAAAGGCACTGCATAAAGATTTTACTGATAGAGAAACATAATCCAAAAAGGAGGATTTAACAGGCTATGTTCCCACATTGTAACATCACGCCCATGTAATTGAATCGGGCTCTTCCCCTTCCCAGGAGGAGCCGAGGCCAGACCCCCCCCCCCCCCCCCCCCCCCCCCCCCCGAGATGCGCCTGAATTATAGAAGAATTTATCACTGGTAAATGCTGAATTTATTGGCTGGAAACCCCGCCAAAAACAACAGAAAGTAACCCCAAAATATCAATATTGGCATCTCAAGAAATTCTCAGCTACTAAAGAAATACTTATATTTGCAAAATTTCAGTGTGAAATTTTCCTTAAAGAACACACACAAGTTAACAAGACATACCTTGGACGGTTAGTACAGCTGAAGCTTCCGTCTTGCCGACCATATTTTCTGCAATACAAGTGTATGATCCCATGTCCGATGCCGTTACCTTGCGGATTCTAAGTGTATGATCATCCCGAATTTCATACCTTGAAAAATATAGAAATTATATTTGTTGGATGGCCAATGAAATGTAATCCTTCAATTTTTTACATATATGTGACAGTTTAATATAAGTGTTGAGCAGCATATGGTATATTTGAGTTTGTGTCATTTCACGAATATAGTAAGGAACATTCGAAATGCGTAAAATTGTGTATTGTGTATATCCATTCGCAATGCGCACAAATATGTGCATTATATATTCCGGCAAACAATGTTGAAACATAATATGACAAATATCCACCATTGCGAATATCCGAGGACACATTTGCAAAATATTGTGAATTCACAAATATCTGATATTCGTCTAATATATTTGAATTTCAAATATTCTTACTCAACACTATCTAATATGTTAAATAAGCTTACATTAGTGCTCCTCATTTCTCCTCTAGACTTATATTGTAAATATTCTCTCTATGCAATGAGAACTGCTCAACTTGCATGATATTGTTTTTTAGTGGGAGCTTGTATTTATATATGAATTTCCTAGATCTCTTTGTGAATAAAGGTATTCAGATATATACAGACATTCATAACAAGGAGCTAAAGTGAAATGTTTTCTCTTGGGTAAAATAGGTAATTCAATATGGAGAATGGATACAATACCAAAGAATAGAAAATATTTTATATTGCTTGTTAAGTATTTCAAATGATAAAAGTATACCTTGCTTTAGGAAGATCCCCATCATCTTTCCTCCATCTCACAGTGGGAACGGGATCACCTCTTGCTTCACACTCAAACTCGACACTATCATCCACAGTCACCGCCATGTTACTTGGCCTTTTCTCGAAGGATGGTCTTTCTACAAAGCAAGTTCATGCATGTCAATTGTCTTTGTTGTGCATTCATAATATATGTCTTGAGGGGAAAAAAATTATTTGATGTCAAAAATATATTTTTAGAAAAATTAACCCTTACAAGGAGGTATGTGATTGTAAATGGTTACAAAAGTTGTGTGGCTACCAGCATTCCCTTTACTTTTCTTTGTAGTTGTTCTTGTTGCTTTTTGTGCAATTCTCTATGAGGACCAAGTTGGTTAAAATGTTTTATGTATCTATAATATGATGATGTTGTTTGTTATAAAACATACCAACACAATTTTCTAAAAGTCTATTTCTAATAGAATATTTTTTTTCCAGAATTCAATCAGATCCTTGATATATAGTGTGAGCGAAGAGAAGGGGGAATCTGACTGGTTCCTGAGAGCTGACAATATGCTAGGAACAGATTTCCCCTCTCTCATCTTAATAGATGGCAGAAACAGAAAAACGTCACATCTACTTAATAAATGAGCAAAGAAATCCACTTCTGAACACTGCTCACGAATCACAATCACTTTGTGTATGCTTGAAGATGTTTGTCATTGAGGCATAAACATGTTTCTTAATATACTGTAGAGATTGCTCAGAAACAGGGAAGTATTTTTTAACCCAAGCATATAGTTAATTGGGTTTTAGTAGTATCTAAATAATTTATGTATAACTTTAAAACCTTTGATTCCATCAATATTTGGTCGCAATATGTCTACTGATCATTACCAGTCTTTTGTATTTATACAAGTCACAGTTTTGACAAGGTCTAAAAATACCAATTTGCAGCCAATTTGGGTGACATTTGGCAATGACTGTTTTGTCTGTAGCTTTGGCCAGCCTCAGGGGAACTGACAATGAGCCTGGTTATTTTCTCAGGGTGTAAAGTCTCTACTACTTCAATGTCCTATTGCAGTGTAATATCTATAGTCAGCTTTCCACGTGTTTCCTTAGCTGCTCATGCACTTTTGTGGTAAATCTATTCTTATTACCATGGAAAATATGTAATTAGAGAGGACATCTACTGATGGGCATCTATTATCCCACGGTTTTTTCCAGGGGCAGTCTCCTAAAGTTCAGGTCATGTGGTATCTTTATCTAATTAATTCTTGGGAGTCAGAGCTCTGACATTGGATTAGAATACTGATCTTGATATTTGATTTCGGTTACAGGAGGGCCACCTGTTCTGCAGTTGTTCCAATTTGCCTCCTATACAGCTTACCAGTTAAAATAAAATAGTAAAAGAGAACTCTGCTGTCTTGCAACCGGTGCAAACGTGTTAATAGTTTACATTTTTATTTGTTTTTAAACATACAGTTTATGTATATATGATGTATATATAATGAACAGAATAAGTTCAGGCAATTCTTTTAATGGTATATTTTACACTATACAAGGAAAACATTGTAAGTGTTAGCATACACAAGGAAGAAATACATCCTAGCTGTACATTATTGGTCTATTGGTGACATTGGCTTAAAATGTATGTATTTTGAGTATCGACAAAGCTGCATGCAGTCTTTTAGAGTACACGGACAACATAAGAAATCAAAAAGAGGTATCAAAAAGAGTGTAGTCCCTCTAGAATCATCAGGGCAGAATTAAATTAATGAAAGTAACCTATTCAAGGAAAGTTAACATTCACCATATAAAGCTGAAATGGCAACTGTCAATTAGCCCTACATTTGAAAATCCTAATCATTATTGTTTTCCCATAAATAAACCTTTATCTAAGATTTAATGTTAAAAAAATTTAAATGCAGATTTTATTATTGATGATTAGAGATTGTAGAGTTTTTTTCTTTAAACTTTGACATACACCTTTAGATCTCTCTGTCAGATTTCCTATGGATCAACCAAAAACTATGTAGTATAGGGTCCTCTGCAATTGAACACAGGTAGACTTGATTGTTTAGAAAGTCCCTCATATCACATGGTTTTGGTAATACGAAAGGCGATCTAAAGGAAATCTGAAAGAGAAATCTAAAGGTGTATGGGGGCCCTTACTGGATATATAGAGAAGGGTTGAGGGTATACTATAAAAAGAAAGAAATTTCGACTCTGATGTTGAACTTTATTTATGTAAAAACTACATATAATAGAGCAATACTTTTTTGATATATATTCCCACAACCCTTCACTACATCTCCAGAAATGTGGGTGATGATAGCATGTTCATGAGCTTTGCAATCCACTCAGCTAGTTGAAACATTTTGACCATCTCTATTAATGAGAGCAATATGAGCACTGAGATTCTTATGAACAAAGGTAGAACGTATGTTGTTCACCCTGAAATGCCCTCCATCCTACATATTAGTAAAATAAAACATTGACAATGTCTCAGTGATAACATGGTACCAACAAACATGGCCAAATCAAAATCCTGGCCCTTTAACTAAACATTTCCAGCCAAATGCAACTGCCTCGTCTGCATAATCTGTAAACGTTTCCTGCTATTTCTGATAAATACCGATATCAGGGAACACTAACAAATCAGAGAGGCAGTATCTCCGCTCCCATTTATTTTTAAAAATATAATTGCCATCCAGTTATCTACGTTTATTCTCACCATGAAGAGAATGTGAAAAATGATGATTACTTACTTTCCAGGATTAGTACTCTTTAATACTCCTCTTCACAATATATAATTATAATGACAGGCAATCACTAAAATGTTCTCTCTCATTTATTACAGCCAAAAATAACAAACAGCACCTGTTTCAACAAAAGCATTTCATCCCATGGGACTTTTTCTTTTTGCGGTGCTATATTGCAGATTAAAGCAAGATTTCTTATAAAAAGGGCTAATGCTGTGTTTATCTGTTGTTGATAGCTCGGGTTTTTCTGTAGTTTATTTTCAAAACCTTCAACCTTTGTAGCTACAAGACTGTGGGCCAAAATATTCAAAGAGCAAAACATTCGGTAGTATCTCAGTTAAAAGGTTAGTCTATCTAAAACTGATATTTTGTTTACTAAGTAGGTACTGACAGGTTGAATCATCAAAGACGGATCATCCACAAAGCAACTTAGGCCGTAGCCTACAGCCTGGTAGATGTCCAAGTGGCCCAAGCCAACTTTCTTGTTACGACATCAAAACAGGGAAACAACACTATTCTTCAATTCTTTATAGAGAGCTGGTAGATACCAGTACTGTCTTCTGGCTCCTTTTTTCCTTTACTGGCGGAAAGGCGAAATCACCAGAAATTGGACCAGTTGGACGATTTTATCACCACCAAACTAGCTGGAGATATAGAGAAGGATTGGGGGTATACTACAAAAAAGTATGGCTCTAACAAAGTAGTAACAATAGTTTTTGCATAAATTAAGTTCAATGTCAAGTCAAAAGTTAAGATAACACTTAAATATTGAGGGTACTGTTGTGGGGTTTATGTTAACCAACTAACATCCAGCTGTTCCTTTGCTACAATCACATCTCTACAATTCTTGTATAATACAAGTGCAATGAAGTAAAATTAAGACACATTTTTACATACATATGTATTAGGAAAGTGCAGATTGCTGGAAACCACAACATATATGTGCTCTGTACAGCCTTACGTATGATGTACATTTGAAATTTCAATGTTATACTGATCCCTTTGAGTCAAGTCATTGATATTTGGCTTTATGGCTAAAGACATATAGTTCCAATCAAGGGGAATGTAAAATGTTTCTTTGCATCCATGTTAACTTACCTAGAACTGTAAGTTCTGCTACTTCACTGTCTCTTTCTCCCACCATATTGGTACCAACACAAACATATTTTCCTGCATCAGTTTTTCTTGTGTAGGTTATCATCAGTTTCCCTCCTCGTACCTAGAAAGAAATATTCCAATTATAAATTATTTACTTTATAAGTGGGCACACAGCTAATCAGTTATAATGTATAGTACCATTGTGCTTGAGCATTTGTTTGAAGTGCAATATCAATAGAGTATGCTATATCAATAGAGACTGCTGAAGCTTTCGAATCAGGGCAAACCAATACTTATTTTTCTCCCTCAGGGTATATCCCATAAATTACAGGGTTGGCGAGCTAGAGATTTTATAGAGATGGAAATTCCACAGGGAAGGTTTCCTTTATGTTTTGTCCTGTTGGCACACAAGAAAATGAGATCATATCTTTCCACAGGAAGGCATATCCATATTATTACTGGTAAGTGTCCCTAATAGATGATTTTCCCTCTATTACTGGCCTAGTGACAAGTCAAAATTTTCAACAAACAGGACAAAGAATGTGATTTTTTTACCTTTCCTACTTTATTACAATTGGCTTTAAGATACTGTCATCATTGAATAAATATCTGACCTTTAGAAAATCAAGTTAGAAACTGTAGACAGATGTGTCTCATGAATTTTGTGATCAATAGTGAACTCAACATATCTTCATTCACTTACTTAGGAGAGTTAAAACATATAAAAACTTGCTGATCTTCTTAAATTGCAAACCAATCCGCTCGCCGCCTCTGATAAAGTAAGTACTTGCAACTGTCTGTCCTGAGAAAACCCAGGAAAATATAAGATTTCTTGTTTTCCTGGAAACATTCCCTTAAATCAGTAGTTTGATACCATGCCTTTTTTTAAAACCAACAGGGAACCGTGTTATACATTATCATCTGCCATGTCTGTACTTATGGAATCTATTAGGTGACTCTGATAAGATATGACTCCATCTGAAGCCTAAAAACCATACATGGCACCTATTCAACTTAGAAGTAATTGTAGATGTAAGTCCTATTCATGGTACTCTCATTAAGAGACGGTGAAATAATTCTTTTCACAAGCATTAAATACAAAAGATGACATCTCGGAGGAGTAAAAAAAGATTAAGTGCTAAGGTATAGAAAAGGTATGAAGTTTCAGACATAAGACTAGAGAAGCCTACGGAGATTTGCTGAATTGTATTATTTTCACCATTTATAATGATTAGATGTGATGCTAGAAGAACCCTTTATATACAGGCACCACTAAAATGTATACACAGAAGATAACAAAACCCTTTGGATAAAATTCTGCTTTCTTTTTAGCCAAAACTGAAAATGAAGCAAGTGTGTACGCAAAAAAGCATCTGGAAAAATAGAGAAGTAGCATGTATTGTCTGTATTGATAGACAGCAAATTCTTAAGAGTAATAGGGGGTTTAGTATATTAATAAAATAGGATAGGAAAGACAGCCAAGGTTACCAGCATATTTTATGTGTGAAGTCAAGTTCCTGTTTAAATAGCAAAGTCTTATCAGAAGAAAGTAGGCCGATTTACACAGACCGCATGCATAGAAATGGGGAATTGTTGTCTAGGAATACAAGTCATATACCAGTTCTCCCTTGTTCAACGTATTCTCTTTTTTTGGGCCCCATTGGCAATACTGGACTATTCATGTTAACCCCTGATTGAGTTTAAAATATAATGCTCTTACCGCTATCACATGCAAATATATTTCACGTAGCATGTTTTTAAATTTGGAAATTTGGACTGAATGGTGGAGACCATATTTATACCACTTCCCTGTAGGTCATGAACACGACCCAAGCTAAAGATCTTCATCCCTAGCGCACAATGTTACTGTTCTAAACTCATTTTAATTACACCCATGACATATTTTAGCTTCCAATAATTACCCTTAAATAGGAAAATGTTTACCTTTTGGACATGTTTTTGACAAAATACTTGATTTGGATACACATTAGCATAGATTAGTATAGAATATAAAAGGGATGAGTGTGCCTGAAAGTTGATTGAAATAATTTCCAGCAAACACTTTAATTCTTTAATCAAAAGTATTAGAAAAGTGTAATCAATTATGATTCTTTCTGACTGACAAGAACCATGGAACATTGGAACAGGCAAAAAAGCAATGCCTTGCCATCTTAAGTACAAATTAAGCCCTATCATCTACTGACCCTTAGTTATTCAGTTTCAATCCTAAATGGGCAGAATGCCTGTAGTACTTGTAGTAGCAATATAACTTTAAGATGGGTGGGAACTAACCTATGTTTTCAATTTGTGGAGTTCCCCATATATTTAGAGGTCACTTCTGATTAATTTATTTGTTCTAGCCAAGGGTTAGGACATTTCTATTCACTTTGACACCCAACTAAGGTCAATGTTAGTAGCTCTAGTCATCCAGCATTTACCAAATGCAGCAGGCACTCCTGTTTCGATTTATTTATTTATGGTTTATGGAGTCAGTAGCAAATGAAAGTGAACATGCCCTATTGCTTTATGCTGCATTGGCAAATGAAGAAAATTACTATAATCTGGCTCTTTGTAAATTCAATAATGCCTTTACAGCTGTAAAACTAATGCTCTTAGCTTATGTCTTTACAAAAATACTTTAAAATATTTCTATGATATCAGATCCTCAAAGAAGGCATTTCCTTATTTCCAATGACATTATCTAGAAAAATTATTATTCACGTTCTGGTACTGAAATAACAGTTTAGATTTAGAAGATATTGCCACATAATGCAGAAAATAAGCAATTAATTCAATGTCTACAAGACCACCATCTGATCCTACAGAGAATAACCAACCTATTGACTTAGTTTTGACACAAACAATTGTGAAGACATATGTTAATTAAACACAAGGGAATCGTTTTAAATGCCCTCTGTTAAGTCAAGTAATTAAAACACTGAGCACTGTTTAAAGTGTTTAGATGTGTCAAGTGGTACATGCTTCATCATCTTAGCTTCTAATGATACACCTACAGATTCCTTAGGCTTAACCCATTTCCCTTCGAAAGTGAAATATATTGTACTCTGATAAATGCATGTTTAACACATATAAGATCTTTAATGTGTGAAATGCATCTTTTTTATTTAAACACCTCTCCTCTAATATTCTGTAAATTTACATGTTAAATGATAAGTGTTGGTAAAACATTGCCCACATTCATTTTGGTTAAAATGGAGAGATTTTGTCTGCAACGTTGTTGGGAATATTACATTTTACATTTTCTAGGTCACCAATTATAAAATGAAGGGATCATCTTAATATATACAACAGTACAATTATTCTCTCTTATACTGCTTACATAGGTAGTTGGCAGAATTCTCTAAACGATTATAACAGCAACTAAACACTAATATATGTTGGTGGATTCACAATGTTACGTTAGTTGCTTTCATTTGAACTTACAGGACTAGGTCTAGCAAAGATTCTGAGTAATGTAAGTAAAGTATATGTTGATTTAAGAAAAATGTAGAATTGTTAAAAGAAAATGTGTTTATCATGGAAAAATAGAAGTATAAAGGCCAAGTGGCCCATCAAGTCCACCATTCATTTATTATATATATTATTAACTTGTATTTAAATACAAGTTATGCTTTGGAGAGTTGCAGAAACCCATTCAGACATGGGAAGCACATACAAACTCCTTGAAGATAGGAGATCTAAACCTGCGACAACAGTGGTGCATGCCAAAATTATTGATGTTCTCCTTTCTATAACATCACCCCAAATGTTCACCTTATTGGTTTATACCATAAGAGATCAATACTGAGATCTATACTTAGTTTAATCAAAGGTAAAAAAATATGTTACCTTTGTTTTATCATAGTGTATATCTTGGTTTGTCTTGGGAATGTTTAATAGTAATGAGCAGCATAGACAATGTTCGTATTTGCAAATTATCGCAATTATTTCACCTAACATTCGCAATAAATATGTAAATTCAAGAATTTGTGATCTCCAGTTATTTTTACCTTCATTGCACAAATCAGCACTTGAACATGCGCATATTGCAAATGCAATGCACAGAAGTTCCAGGTACTGATGTAAAAAATCTCAAATATTCGAGCTTCCAAAGATATAGCACTATATTTGAGATTATCGCAAATTCTCAAAGTGCCAACAGTCGCAATGAAAATTCTCAATTACAATATTCTCGATCAACACAAATGTTTAGATCCATCAATTCTTATTGGCTCTCCAAGCTTGGTTTCAAACTCTTCCCCTGCTAGTTTGGCAACATCTTCTTGAGCTTTATATTGAAGATCCAGTGAATACACTTTGTGCAGTATACCTTTATTCACATGACTGAAAACTATGACAATTTCCATATCTACACATAAAGCTAAAGCCCAACTGACATATTTTAGCCATCTGTGAATTATTATTTTAATTAGTGTTTTCAAAAAGTTTCATTCCTTACTTGATAGCTGAAGTTGTGCCGAAATAGCAAATATTTCTGGCGCATGTAATAACTTGAATTGTTTGGACAGAGTGGTATTCATGATGGTATATGTGAATCTAAAGAGCAGGTGTTCAGTATCAGCGTTGTTCTCTCGCTTTGTGAGGATAACACACAAGAACGTACTCAATCCCAAGATAAGCACTGTAAATACAACTCCTGTTCAAGAGTAGGGTCTATTTACCACCATATAATAGTGGCAGAAAAGTTTAAAGTAGCTGCTAAAACAATTTCACACAGCTTGCCTTTAAATAGTCAAAATAAACCTTTGCTATAATAGTTTTTTACACAGCCCCTCATATTTCCCCTTATTCTCAAAAATAAAAGATTTATTGAACTAGTTTATATTGCAGTAAAGGTGGCCATACACAGGTCGATACTCGTTCAATGGAAGAACCCTAGAATGCAGCATGATGACATCACCATGCACCGTGATGACATTCGTCGATTGAATGGAGAATTGATGTGAAGCACATCTGTGCAATCAATGCCGTTTGATACTTTCGATGAAGACCCTGGTCGAACAGGGATATAGCATCCTGTTGGTTTCCTGTTCGATCAAACTTCCTTCGAGAGAACGAGCATGGCAATTGATTGTGCTCAAATCAATTAAAACATCGACATGTGTATGCCCATGGTAAGTTTGCCATTTCAGATATTCGATCATAGTGAGCTGATCACTATAAGATCCCTGAATTCATTCCAAACAATGCTATATGCCTGGATAAAAGGAGATCCTTGTATTAGTCATGCATCTGAAAACAAGCATTTCGATGACTTTGGGAAATTATGTGCAGTGAGTAGCATTTAGATAACAGTGAGTGCTGTCCATTTCTCTCCAAGGAACATGTCTAAAGTTGGCCATACACATTTAGATCTCTCTGTCAGATATCCTTCAGATCTACCAACAACTATGTAGTATAGGGTCCTCTGCGATTAAACATAGGTAGACTGGATGGTTTAGAAAAACCCTCATATTACATGTAAAACAAAATGAGATCTAAAGGAAATCTGACAGAGAAATCAAAAGGTGTATCTTTAAGGGGTAAAGAGATAAAAATTTACTCACCTGCACTCCTTCTGTGACTCCTTTTAAACTAAAGCAGGGAACACACGTCTCGATATTGGAGCCGTCTGATGTTCCCTGCAGAAGTGTGATGACGTCATCACACGGCTGTCAGATATCGGTGGAGTTGATGCTTTGCATGTTGATGCTTTGCATGGAGACCCGCGGTTTCCATGCAAAGCAATGGACATTGACAGTGATTTACGGTCATGTCCGATATCCCTGTATTTGAGCTAGATCGATCTGGCCCATATCTAAATGTGTGTACCCAGCTTAAGACTCCTAACTCTTTGTCAGAAAAACTAAACTGGTTTAGAGGGTTCTTTCACACTAGCAGTGCTGCAAAACAATGGTATAATTGACCCATAGAACAAACGTTAATACTGGCCTCAAAATTGTGTTATGTGCTAATGCAAATGCCCTGAAGCACACATTATTTTTATCACAGTTGAGTGCCCTAATGTATGGTTTTCTTTGCCTTCAACGGTCATGTTCATGTTGACGGTACATACTGTGCTTCTACTATGAAAAGGCCCTAAAAGAAAGGAGTCCACACTGCAATGGCTGACTAAAAACGTTGTGCTTTAAAGGTTAAACCAGGACAGCAATGGCAGGTCACGTATCCCCTAGAATAAGATCCTCTTTAAGCCTTATGCCCAGTCCTTTTTTAAGATGTAGAGGAGGATACTGTTTGTCATCCATTCCTAGAAGAAAACAGTGAGGAGAAAGTTTCTGTTCTATATAATGCTAAAGAAATATTTTGGCTGGACATAAACCTAAATAAACATTTCATAAAAGTCTACTTATATCTAACAATGCAACCAGTTCTCTTCTATATAAAAGAAATGTTGTTTACATTTCACAAATTAGCTGTGGAAATCTGATAAGTATATATTGTATGCATTTATGCCGTCCAATTTTGTGGAGACCCCTAGGGATACCAAAACATACGTTAACAAGGCATTTAAAATGTTACGAGTCAATGAAAAAGCAACAGCAAATAAATGAGTAATGGGTTTCATGCGCTGGATGACTATGTCCCATTACAATGCAGCATAAAAATGCCATATTAGTACAGCGGTACACAAACCACAATGGATTCCTTTCTTAATTAAGATCCTTTCTGCTGATAGGCAAGGTGTGTTTTCAATAAATCACTGACAAAACCTAATCAGCCAACAATAAATTATGGAAAGAGGAAATGAAACAGAGTTTACATATTCAGTAAAATAATGCAAGGGTATTTACACATGATGTTGTGTTACAACATTATGCACAATAAGTTCTAGAACATCTAAAGCCATAAAAATAAGATTAAATACCAAAATACCAAATTATTCCTAAGCAGGCCACCTCCCACTGTGATAAAGCCCCACCCTCTGCTGTAAAGCTCCACGCCCTAGATGCCCTATCCACACCTGAAAACAACATCCCTGCAGTGTTTCCTGACCCCCAAGAAAGGCAGGCACACCCAAGCCAGGCGATGAGGGAGCATTTCCATGAACAGTTCCTTCCCTACCAGCCACAAGAGCACCTTCCTGAGATGTGAATTTGGCTCCTCTGTTATCTAACAAGGCATGTTTCTATTTTGAACTATCCATAGCCATCACAGGAAATGTGCCCCTTAAGTATCATACTGCTACATTATACAAATGTAGTTTTAAGCTCAATTGATTGGCAAGCAAAAGGAAGCATGTTTAGGCCTACATCTCCACTTCAGTAGCCCAAGGCCTTCTGCTCAGCAAAGCTGGGCAAACTTAAGAACCACTGAGGGCTCGTTTATCCGGGCATTTTTTAATCTGCGTTCGTCCCCTGATAGACCTGTCAAAGGGGTGATATCTTAATGCCCCCCCCCTCCCAAGAGCCTGCACAGGTTTGCAGGTGCTCACAGACAGAAGCTCCCTGCCATTTTCTGGGAAACAATTGTGTAAACTTATCCTACAACCATTGATTAGTAGTAATAATGGCAAAAAAATTCTGTTTCTGCTAACTTTTACAAAGCTAACTTTTTTTTGTAGAATTTTCTACTTTTCTAAATCTACACACGCTAAAACATTATATTTTTATGTTAATGGCCCCCTAACCCTTCCCTACATCTCCAGAAACTATGAAGATACCATGTTCAGGGGCTTTGAAAATAAGTTCCATATAAACTTGTTGACATTTTGCAACTGTCTCTACTTTTATAGCAAACCTGTCTCTGCCTGTGCAGGGCAAAGTGACAAGTTTGCTTTATTCCCTGACTCCTCCAGCAGCAAACAATTTTCTGTAGATTCCATTCCTCTGTTATTCCATTCTGCTTTAGGGAAATGTCATACATAATACTTTCAGATATAAAGACATTTGTGACTAAATGTGGGCATACACACATCATTTTGTTCTATCGATCTTAGCTGTGGGACGGTTTATGTAATTGAAATATCAGTTGTCAGTCTATCATCGATAGATCACTTCACCACGTGATTGATTTGAACCCAATCAATTCTTTCCTTAGCCCTGTGCTCATGCTCCATAGTATAATCCTATACAAAACCATTGAGATACCTAGTATCTTGAACAATTCACTAAAATTCACCAACATTTCCTATGATTGCTCAATTGCTTTAATTTTTATTTCAATCACTTTTGGTTGACAAATGCAGGTAGGAATAGATTATCAATCGATTGAAACAAATAATGTTTGTACATAACATGTGAACTGTGTATATCCACCTTAAGTCCATGTGACAGCATTTCTTTGTGTACAGGGTTTAAAGCGATGCTTCCAGAGTTGTGGAAGAGCAAGGAAAGGGTTAATAGGATTTAGGCAAATGTATTATTTAATGTAAAATGTGATTATCTTCTGCAAAATAAAATTCTCAGCTGTGAATGATTTAGAATTTCTATAATCAGACTCAAAAAGTTGACCCTTTTGACTCATATAGCGATTGACTGATGAGATTTTCTGCAATATACAATTAGAGGACTGCATGATCACGCATAATAAATCATAGAACCATGGGTGCATGATGGATTATCGCTGGGCCCCCATTCTTGAGGTAACATCTATGTTATAGAATACATTTGTGCCACGTGCTTACTGGAGAATGCAATGTTTTGTTAAGCCCTGGGTACTGCTTGGGGAAGTTCTGTTTCCTATTTATCAATCAAGACAAGGAAAGCCGCCTCTTACGCCTCTTTACAGCTGAGATCTTCTATAATTCCCTAATTATTTCCACATGGGACTCAGACAATGGTTGAAATGGATGAAAGAACTATAGATAAATGAATAGGCTGTGCCGTACCTGTAAGAGTGCTTGAAACCACTAAATAAAGTATAACCAGTAAACTGCTGTACAGTAGTACAAAGTCTACATGGTATCATTAAAAAAGAAATGAGAAGGCAAAGCATGTACCCAGCACCTATACAAACTCCTTATCCAAACCTTTACCTAACCATTGTGATTGGCATTGCAAAAGGGTCTCCACCAACATACTTTGTTCCCTGCACAATTATCCCAAAAAACAAAGACATGTCCGATCGCCTCTTTTTGGATTTTTTGTTCGATTTTGGAAGGTCAATTGAACCAGAGGGGCAGGTATCGATCCCCGTTCAATCGGCCTCAACCATACCTGTCAACGCTCCAGTTTTGGCCAGGAAAGTCAAATTTTTTTCATGTGGCTTTCCAGGCCAAATCTTGATTTCACAAAATCCCTGATTTTTCCTTTTTTTAGTATAGGAGGGAGGGGGCATTATTCTCCCTCCTAAGCTACTCTACCTAGTAATGTACCATTCCGCATATCATCTGCACAAGCGGTGTATGACATTACTAGGGAGAGTAACGCCCTCCCCCTCCTAAGTTAGGCAGGAACTAAATAGGAGGGAGGGGACTTTATTCTCCCAATACTGGAAGTGACGCAGTATCTGAAAGATTCTGATCACAAACCAGAAGTGACGTCACGTCCTGACTTCCAGCCGCTGAAATCGACAGCTATGGCCTCAACAGATCAATGTCCATGGCTACCTTAGGACAAGATTATAGCAGTGAGCGCTCAAGGGATAAGAGCACTCTACCCACAAAATATTTCCCCAAATTCTTTTTTTATTTCATTAGAGTTTTATTAGACAAAATAGTACTCAGTGAAATTCTTCTTACAGAGAGAAACGGTAACATGTTTGCAGCTTAACTTTGAAAGTGTCTCCTGTTTGAATGTAAACTAAAGTGAAGAGTTTCCTTTGAAGTTCACCATCTCCTGATCAGTAGTAGATGAACTCACACTGAACTTGCAGTCTGGCATGTCAATGTTTCTATGCCCCTAAGCATGTCAGTTGATTTAAATGATTTGATACACAGGAAGTCTTTCAAGACTCATTCACCACAATGGTGTTCATACACCTCGGAGGTTATCGTCCTGAAGCAAGTGAAACAGATTGTCTGCGGCACACATCATTTATCCACGAGGAGCGCAAAGGAAACTTCTGCCTGACCAAAGTCACATTAACATTCACATCAAAACCTTTCTTCTTAATGCAAACATGGGAAGACTGTTTAATCAGCACACAGTTCATAATAAGTGAATAAGAGATGCACCTTCAGGCTGATTAAGTGTCTTTTAGAGGTTTCTTTGTGGAAATATTAATGATACAGCAGAACCATCTTTCACAAAAGGTTTTGCTTCTGCTCCATACAATCACCACCATGTCTCAAACTTATTTTCAAATACTGCTGAAAAAAGAAAAGGCTTCAGGGTCCTTTCACACTACCTACATAGTGTTGCCTTTAGAGCATCACGTCGTGCTAGATTTACTGCATGGTACATAGGAAAGCTGTTGTACTTAGCATTTCTGTGTGGGCTGTGTTACACATTAATGCACAATGCAGCAAGCAAGCATTTTTATTACATACACTGGTATATGAACCACCATGCCAGTCCCACCCCCTCCCACCTATTGTATACCTTGTTCACCCACCTATTAGATTGTAAGCTGTTCGGGCAGGGTCCTCTACTCCTCCTATGTCATTACTTTACCTGTGTGTTATTGTGTGTTTGTATCTCCACTCTAATGTATTGTACAGCGCTGCGTAATATGTTGGCGCTATATAAATAAATGATAATAATAATAATAAGCATACCACAGTGCATTGCAGTAACACAATGTTTATGCAAGACAGCTATTGATAAACGGCCCTCACAGAGCTATACATGGTAGCATCATGTGGAAGTCACCTGATTTTTAGGCACACCACATGACCATCAGACTCAAACAATAAAATATAACAATGCACATGAGCTGGTAATTTCAGAAGGACCTGAATGTAAAACCTCCTACAAGCAAACTATGGTGAAATTAGTTTAGGGGTCATCTAAACAAACCATGTAAAGCCGGCCATAGACGTCCTGATCTATGTCCGACTTTTAGCAGACTCTTCACTGCGTGGTGACGTCACCACGCTGTGAGGAGTCGGCTACAGAGAGGACAGAAATC
Organism: Ptychadena robeensis; assembly: GCA_036250615.1. Lineage (NCBI taxonomy): Eukaryota > Metazoa > Chordata > Amphibia > Anura > Ptychadenidae > Ptychadena > Ptychadena robeensis. The sequence goes on from CM070033.1 coordinate 156,605,091, forward strand.
CCGTGTGTTCCACTAACACACGGGACTCCTGTCAGACTGTAGCCAATTAACTCGGAGGGTGAGGAGACTCCCCCTCCGAGTTAACAGCCTGCAGCACAGTCAGGCAGAAAAAGTACCAGCAGGACGGATCTATGTGTGATCCGACCTGCCGACTTTTTTTCTACGAAACTCAAGTTGGGCTCCCTCATAGTTGCGGCCGATCAACCTTTATGTGCTCGGCGGGAGCGAGCATGCCGGTTGGTCGGCTGCAACTATGGCCGGGAATCGGCCTGTCTATGGGAGGCTTAAGGCTGAAAGAGGCTTGCAAATCATTTGGAAGAGAAGTACAACAATCATATTGTGTTGGTAACCATTAGAGATGGTCAAATTTGTTTTAAAAAATTCGACCATTTAGACGGTTTCGAGTTAATTGCAAAGCCCCTGAACATGGTATCACCAAACTTGCTGGAGATGTACAGAAGGGTTGGGGGTATACTTCAAAAAAGAAAGTATGTCTCTAACACAAATAGTTTTTTCACAAATGAAGTTCCAAGTCAAGTAAAAATTTTGAAAATCGGAATTTCGACTTTAACTTTGAACTTAATTTATGCATTAACTACATGTGATAGAGCAAAACTTTTTTTCAAATTGTTCTTCCAACCCTTCTCTACATCACCAGCAATTTTAGTGATGATACCATTTTCAGGGGCTTTGCAATCAGCTCACAAAGTTAGCAAGTCGAAAAATTCGACCATCTCTAGTAACCATTGTTCCTAATACAATAAGTAATGAAAATACTACCCCCAGTGAATAAAAAAACAAGTAAAACCTGACAGTGATTGTAAAACTTTTAAATGAAGTACTAGAATTGAACATTAGTAGTGCTTGAGAATTGCTAAATCCTAGCAATACATTTGCTGGACAAGGTAGGAAGGTTGTGAACTAAAAAATGTAACAATGGGAACTCATTGTGCATCAAGCTTCACCCTTCTCCCCTCAGAAGAATATAAAAGAAAATATTCACAATTTCAGAAATCAGAACATACTGGTGGTCCCATCTGTTCTCGGCAGTGTCTATGGTGTATCTTGAACTGCATGAAAACCATTGACAATGAGTGTCCTCGATCTTGTGGTTTTAAAACATCGCACATTGTTGACAGGAATTTATTCATGTAGAACATTTAAGCTGTACACTAATAAAATAACATGAAAGATGTTTGTATACAAAAGGTGAAAAAATGCAACACAAAATGTGTTTGAATCTTTGAAATTCATTGCTAAATAACCTTCACGAAGGACACGGGAATAACTAACTGCATGAAACATCATTTTACCAAACAATGGCACAGGCCTGGAAATCTAGTCCATCTTCCAAGGAAATATAAAAAAACATTTGACAATCTAAGTTTTAGAAAAGAACCACCGATATAACTGAACTCTTAAGAGAAATCTAGTAGCAATATGTCTTTGATTTTGGGGGGGGGGGGGGGGGGGGGGGGGGGGGGGGGGGGGGTTAGAGAAATAACATGGATATAATAAAGCCTCCAGTAGGTAGTGAGTAAGAGTGATCCAGAGGTGCAGTCAGAACCCAATGCCACTGCTCCTAGGGTTGTTAACAACTGTCAAAGGCCTAGTCTACATTGCATTAAAATTACCATGTTTGAGGCATCCGTATTTTAACATGCAATGTCAGCGATGTGATGGATCAATGCCAATGGACGGGACACTCTGGATTTATGCATAGTTGCGTTACAATGTCCATTAACTTCCTTGGCAATTTACAAAACAAACTGTGCCCGAGCTGGGATTGAGGGGCGGCACTATAAACCTCCACGTCATTGATGACAACGACGATGTGTAGAGGGGAGGGTGGGGATTCACAGAAGAGTAACGGATATACCACTAGGAGGGTTAAATAAGCATTTCGTCCAAAAGCGTCCACGGTACATGACTACAGATGTAGATGGGTATTATGGGAATTTTGAGTTTGAAGGGTTTTTTTTATTGCTCATGCTGATGTATTGCGATAGGGTGTTGCACCCAAAACCCTAGTGGGGAATAGCTTAACTTGTCTAATAATTAGGAATGACAACCCCTAATGACTATAGGTACCAAACTAAGCCATTGGTGGTTGCAACCACATTTATAATAACAAGATGTTTTTGTATAATATTGGAATAAGGCAACCGACACAACTGTTAACCGGCTGCTAACCTTTCAGAACACTCATTACTTCATAGTGGAAAGAAAGGTTTGAAAGCTCACTGCGGCCACAAAGAGCTACAACTCTTCTATATTTTCTTTGTCTCCGCTAAACTGTTAATGCTATCTCTCCCTATAGCCCATAATGAAAGTTATTCAAATGTTAATAGGCTTTGTCCTGGAGATAAGTCAGTGACATATCAGAAGGTGAGAGCAGAGGATAAGAGAAAACTGAGTCTGAAGAGGGCACAGCAGATTCTTCTAAAGCTGGTTATAGCTTTGTGCAGGTTGTGATTAGAGATGGGCCGAACTGTTCGCCGGAGAACAGTTCGGCCGCGAACACGGCATGTTCGCCGTTCGCCTCGCCGGCGGACAGTACGGGTGTTCGACCCGTACTGTTCGCCGGCCAGAAGAAGGTCTAAATTCTTCCTCCGGCAGGATCACAACCTGTGTAATCCTGCCGGAGGAAGAATCTTTTCACTACAGAAGCCGGTCTTGTAGTGAGAAGACCGGCGGAAAAACCGGATGTGACGTCAGTGACGTCACATCCTGCGGCCGTAACCAGGAACTATGCGTTCCAGGTTGCGGTCCACGGACCGGATGTGACATCACTGACGTCACATCCGGTTTCTCCGTTTCAAATTCCCCGCCTAGAGGCGGGGAATTTGAATATGTCCGCGAACAGAGCGGACGGCGAACATCTTTGAAGTTCGACCCGCCCTGTTCGCGGACACCCCAGGGAGGGTTCGCGCCATCACTAGTTGTGATCCAATTCAAATGCTGTCAGATGCAAAGCACTGTTGGATCCATTAGCATGGCATGGATATCACAGAGCAAGATCAAATAATTCACCCAAGCATGAAGCTTTCGCTGGTGGAATGGACTGCTCATAAAACAGGGTCTACAAAGGGGTTACAAACTCAAAGTTAAACATCCATCTAGCACAGATAATGTGCCGGTTTATAGCAAAGGGACAGCGGTCTGTTTTTTTATGATCAGTAAAAAAAATTTACGAGTTCATTTGTTTTAGCATCGTATTATGTCAGATTCTGTAGATAAGCATCTTTTCATCTTAGATAAAGCAGCCCAAGAGTCAAACACTGTAAAAACGAAGCAAATATGTCACTTACAACTAGAGAGTTTGAGTCTGTGTCTTTTCTTTTTCATGAGTACCATATATTCCAACATCTAGATGTCATAATTAGGTGACATTTAATGTTGGTGGCTAGAGATAGCCTCGTAAGAAGATGTGTTTCGATTTTGTACAAAAGTGGTGCCTATGATCAGGAAAGCTGCCAGGCTCCCTATACTTTAAGATCTTCAAGACTGCCATTGAAGTCTTCATCCTAAAAATGCTCAGACTGGGAAACTGGGATGTATGACATTTTTGTTCTAGGTTTAGATACACTTCAATAATCAATCAATCCCACTTAAAGAAAACTCAATCAAAACCAACAACCAACATGTTGGTAAACCCATGTTTGGTTGACAACGATTGCCATTATTTTGTATGGGAAACGGGACAGATTGTGCTTCTTGAACTCCTGCGCCCTCGATCTCATTAGCTTGATCGCCCTTGAGGAAACTGATGGGCACAATCAATTCAAGAACAATCAATCACTGCAAACGCTTACAACTATTGATTACCTTGATTGATCGAACCTTGTATAGCCACCTTTATGTCCTGATGTGCCCCAGTGTTTTTTCCAGGTCAATGAAATAAAAGCCATAAGTTAAGCATGTCCAGGAAACTAGAGTTTTCTGGAATGGCATCTCTGTATCTCTAAATACTTGTCATATATATATACACACTACACCCAAAATTTGGTGAACGCTCATGCAGATCCAAACCTTCTTCTGCGACCATTCTAGCACATTTGATAAAGTTTCCCTATTAATAAATAGGACATCCAACATTTTTAGATACTTAATTCCATTCCTAATACTTATAAATACAAAAAATAAAATTCACTGCCACATCTAAACTAAATCTGCAACATCAAAACCAAAGCAAGCATTGGATACAGTAAGTCCTCAGAGATCCATAATGCCTGAAACGTTACCAGAAGCTCTTTTTCAAACTTCAGGGACATTTAAACCACCCAATCTACAATAGATCTACATCCATAATTACAACTGTATTTCTATTTTGTGAATGACATCATTGTAACTAATATGGCTTCTGCATCACAGTTAAGGCTAGGAGAATTAGAAGCAGCACAAAGAGCCAATAAATATTTTTTTTTAGAAAAGCATAGCCATTTATCAGACTACAAGTGCAGGAAAACATCACATAAATAAACTGGAATGCAAATAAACAAATCTAAAATATATCCTCAGTGCCCATATATATTAAGGGGCAACAGTCCCATACACTGAAGTATACACTACATACCATACACCCTGATACTGATACTTGCACATCTGCCACTCAATGGCCCAATGTTGTCTACTAGCAATACAATATTTTATAGGCATACACGTATCAATCCCCTCTTGATAGATGAGGGGTCAACTGCAGCAGGATGATGTCATCCCACTGCAGCCAGCCCCTCAGCTGATCGAAGGGCACCCTTTGTGTGCCGGTCATTACTTTGAGTGGGCACTTCCATCCCCATTCAAAGTAATGGAATAGTGCGGAAATTTATTGTCATGTAGGATCACCGTGCCATCGAACAATCAGTGAAAATCAGGCCGTGTATGGCTACCTTTAGTCAGATAGGGAACACTTTTTGCATTTGTAGGTACAATGTTGATGCATATATATTTCTTTGTGCATCCGAGGTCCAGCTCCAGTCACTTAGATTTGACAAAAAATGTAAAAGACATTAACCTCAGTCGATCAGGTCGATCATTTTAGTATAAAGCACTTTTGAAACCTAAACATTACTGTGTTTTGTTTTTCAAATTGGTACTTATGCTGTATATTTGTATATTTGCTTTATATGTTTTATCAGATCAATGTTGTATCAGTATTTGGACAATCACCTTCTGAAAGGTATGTAATGAAGATGTATTTCGCTAAATACTCCTTATGTAGCTAGAAATATGATGGCATCGTACTGGCCACAACCATTGGGCAGAACTGGGAATTCTGGATGTCTCATTATTATTGTTTTTTAATCCCGTATGTAGTTAAGTTTTGTAAGTAAGCAAGTGTAACGTAAGTATACATTTCCAATAGAATGCAAATAAACTTTCAGCCCAACAGAACACCACACAGAAGGTTTCCAGAGAAGTGAGATTGTCAAAGCAGATTCCGCACTCCACAGTAGAAGAATGTGTTTTGAAAGCTTTAGTTCAACAAAGCATAAATCTTACCCACAAAGAACTGTCTGCGCTTGTTCTGCCACTGAGGGACTTTCCAGTTTATTAACTGGCTGTAATTAGTTATCTTATGTTCTTATTTATTTAACCCTTCCTAGCTGATGATTACTGTCTCAAGCCTTATCACGTAGTTAATGTGTTGCATGGTGTCAAACAAGATTATGGAATAATGGAAGAGTCCAGAATAACAAAGCAAAGGATTAAAACACATTACTGAAGGAGTTAAATCAGATTATTACAGGCACAATAGGCCTACATTTACATTCTTCCAACAATACAGGTGTTGTGAGTGGCACATTTGCCTTTGATCTAGGTTGTGCCTTTGTTCTAGCAGGTGGGAGAAAAACTCTTTTTAACCTCATTACAGTAGAGAAGCTAAACCACATTAGAGAAAAACGAGGCTGGGAATGTTTACATACATACCTTTTAAAATTCTTTTTTTTTACTTTATCAGTGATTTCTTTCTGACCTAAAGCGTGTCTATACACTATCACATAATATTGTGGTGAATAATGGATCCTAATGGTACTCTTTAACGTACCATGGCGATACCAGTACCATTTCATGTAGTCAGGAAATGTTATGGTTGTAAGCATTTATATAACATAAACTAAAGCTGCAGGACAGATCCTTAAGTGAAACAAGTTAAAGATATTTAAAGAATAAAATGGTTTTGCCTATTTCCTGTAATCCTGTGATCAAGTGTATATTCACACACCTACATTTGTAAAAACAAATGGCCCCAAAACTAGGGATTTTTTTTTTCACATTTCGGTACATATATTTCGGTACAAATATATTTGGCGAATATCAGCTATTCGAGAATTCACAAATTTTGCGAATATGGCAGCGGATATTCGCAATGTCGAATATCTGCATTGGGGTGCTTATGGACATGGATTGCGAATATATATTCACAATGTCAAAATAAATAGCACGTGTGACCATTCATTTTAAAGATAATTACAAGGCGATTATAATTGCGAATATTCACGAATATAGAATTGAATATTAGTAGAATTATTTGCGAAATATCGCGAATTCGAATATTGCCTATGGTGCTCATCACTACTAGGATTGGCAAGTTCTAGCAAAAGTTTACTGCAGGAAGGATGTGATCAATTCAGGGGATCGGGATAATCTTTCCTGATATGCTGGTCAAGATTTCAGTTTCCTGTGCAAGCTAAAAAGGGATCAGCCAGTACTTAATATGCAGTCAATCAAATTAATCATGTGCTCCTCCATTAACTCTTTTGCTGCAGAAATTTTCCTGAAAGAAATTGCCATTCCAATCAGGAAATATATTTTTCTGTAAATGAAAAATCAAGACATCATCAAGAACTGGAAAAACGTTGCCACCCACCACCAATATAGAAACATAGATCCCAAAACTCGACCTGTCCAAAGAGCCATCCACGGCCATGCACGCGGTTCGGGAAAGGAAAAGAATGGGTTATGCCCTCAGGTACTTGTAAGGGTTAAATATACTTATCCTTTTTTGATTGTCTATTCCTTACACAAACTATATAAAAAGTCAACTGCAGCACATCTATATGAAGCCCCCAGATCCAGATGAGAACAAGATTATAGTGCATAAGTAGCTGGATTGTGGGATCATTGATGAAGTGTTTCAGTGTTCCTTTTTTTTACCAATTTGAATTGATCGATTTAATGACAACCATTAGCATTTGGCTAGATTGAGGTTAGCATTGTAGCTTCTCTTCATAAGAGAAGAAAAAAAGTTTTTGAACTATCTACAACTGCATAAGAAGCCCAGTACCCATTGGCCCCAGACTGTTGAGTGGAAAAGAGTAGGAAAGTATATTTGGTGACACATTTATGAATTACTGCTCTGTTCAGCTGTTATGTGATATATATACAGAGCAGTAAAAGTCACAGGATTCCCCAAGCAGCACATATTCTAATTAAAATGATTGAGAAACTCCAAATCAGTGACTTGTCCCTTATCAGCAAAATGAAGTAATGCTGTTCGTAATACCAAGACAGATGGTATGAGCAAAAAAGCACAGTATTAGAGTCTGCAGTTTTCAAAGCATATGGATTAACATCTTGAAGCACTGTTTCCGTATAATCAAAAATACTTATCAACAAATCAGCACACTCACACATTTTCCCATTTAATTGCATCACTTCTAGACTGGGAAATTGTTTGGCATAATGAACCCCGTAAAAGGTTACAGTCAGATGCTGTACTTTTCTACAAAAATCCCCAAGAAAAGTTTTTTTTCATCATTGAAATTCAAAAAAGGCATTAAATACCAACTGTAAGTAACTAGATTTGTTGAAGCCATATTTTATTATTAATTCAAAAATAAAAGTTTATAAAATAATTAAGCATGTTAAATACTTAAATAATTTTTTGTGGTTTTACATTAATGTAACACACCTCTATGGTCTTTAAACTAATGTTGCATGATGAAATATGGAACCATATCCTGATGTTACATATTCCTTGGCTATGTTCCCTCCCTAGCTTACAACACTTGGAAGGATACTTTAAACTCTCAAGTAGAGCCATTAACTTACTCCAGTTGTATGTACTGCACTGGGATTTTCTAGCAGGGGACCGGATTATTGGGCATTTATGACTTAAAGTCATTAAAGTTAGCCATTTTTAAAAAAAACCCTCACAGACAATAAAACCTAAGCACACATACTGTATTACTTACTGTTATTCTTTCATCTTTGTCATTAATTGGCGTCCCGTCTTTTCTCCATGATATTGTTGGCTCGGGATGACCTCGAGGAGGCTGACATTCCATGACTGCTGGTTCCCCCACTGCTACCATCACGTCCGAAGGGTTTTGTCTGAAGTCATCTCTCAAAACTGTTGAGAGGAAAAAAAATTATATTAGCATAACTGTAACATTCCACTAGAAGAGTAATTAGGGCTTTTGAGATAACTGCCATCTATGTGTGTTTTTAATTTAGTACTTCAATCCTGGAACAAAAATGGGCATGTCAGTAAGATAAAAGACATATTTAGTTTGGCACGTACGTGCAGTTATGGTCAGTTATGACAATCCTAATGTAATACTAGCTAACGTTCACAGTTGACATCCTCAGACATATTTGTCCTTTTTCCGCAGTCTGTTCTTAAGATAATTTAAACTGGCATGCAGATTTACTGGTATATGAAGGTAAAGGAAAATAAAATATTTTAAAGTGAGAGCACAAAGGAATTTCAGAGACTGTTCAATCTGAAGGTGAAGATGATGGACTGCAAAGGTGTGTGAGAAATGCAGGTAAAAGCCAAGGAAACGAAAGTGTACATGAGTAAATTCTCATAGAAACATGAGCATAGGTTACTGGTTACCAAACTGGGGGGCACAAAGGTATTCCAGGAGGGCACTGGTCCACATTCTTTACCTGTGTTTGAATGGGGAGTAGGGGGGTTGATAATGTCCCTAAATAGAAAAGGGGGGCCCTGCAAGGAAAGTTTGAGAACCACTGGCATAGGTCATCCTAGGGTTAAGGTAATCTTACCCTATGTGGACGACAGTATGGACCAGACTGCTCAGGGTTTCCGAGAAGGATGCATAGTCCGTGGTGTTGGTGAGTTGGGGCACATTCATTTTCTATCCCTCGCCAAGCTTTTTTGGAGAGGTTCATGCTCAGATTGTCATTTTGTCTGTGTGTTTACCATAGATAACAATGCTGTCTATCAAATAGTCTCCTGAAGAAGTGATTTACATGGTAAAACATGTTGAGCAAAAGTTTGAAGGACAAAGCATGTGAGACATCATTGGACATGGTCTGGCAATATATTTATTATATGCTGCTATGAAATAATATCAGCTATGCATAATGGTTTCATGTTAATCATATGTGTTGTGATTAGTACCTGCTTTTAATTTCATTGTACATTGCCTACAAAATCCCATCCTCACCTAGGGAAAAGGAAATTATTTAGTGTTTTGTATTGTCTAGAAGTCTCCAAATGTTAGTTGGTTTTGATTACTATATTTCTATTTTTAATTTCTAATTTTCTATATTTTATGTTTTTCCTGAACATTAGTTATTTGTGTCATTAATTGTTCAACTAGCTACAAGTCTTAAACAAAGGGACCAATTGACCAAGGTAAGTTGTCTAAGTAAAGAAATATTTTAACATTCATTTGTGGCATGTGCTAGGTGTGTGTTAAAGCAAAATATGCAACCAACTAAGTCCACCCTCAAACTTTGAAAGTTTGGGACTAGCTCTGCAAGTGAACACTTTACACCTAACTAGTGTCACTTAAGCTGTGTGATGTTAGAACCTTGTTTTCCAAGACTATCTACCTTGGGTGAATATCTAGCATCTGTTGTTTAGCAATCCAACGCATCTGATCGCCAGACTACTGACCTGCCCTGCCCATGCTCTTTCCTATGGAAGAGGGCACAGCAAGTTGCTGACCACTCATCCTCCCCTCTACTCTACAATGTACAGCTTTTGTCTGTACAAATCTGTAAGCTCTGTTCAGCATTACATATTTATCGCTTGTTTCCTGTACTGTACTGAAATACCTATACTGCATGCCCTTTTAGCGCCAACATACTACACAGTGCTTTACAGAGCATAAATATTTATATCACTAACTGTCTTTCAGAGGAGCTCACAATCTAATGTCCCTACTATAGTCACGTATATGTAACTAACAGTCATATGTCATATAAGAGAATCTTTGGGGGAAGCCAATTAACCTCATCCAACAACCTAATCAACATCAGAATGTTTTTGGAGTGTGGGAGGAAATGGGTGCACTCAGAGGAAACCCACTCACACATGGGAAGAACATGCAAACTCCTAGCAGATAGTGCCCAGGCTGGAATTTTAACCTAGTACTCTAGCGCTGCATGGTCAGACTGCTAATCACTTGAGCCACTGTGCTGCCCTAAAAAGACTGTATTGACCCTGAAACATTAATTAGAACATCAGTTCCCCATTGGACTATTTGTCTATAATACCATGAGTTGTAGTTGGCCTAGTAGTAATGTTTGCTTGAAGCCAGTTATATGCACTGTTCAATTCTTACAAATGTAGGAGAGAAAAATACAGAACCTTAGTAATTAAAAAGTAACTATTTAAATTCCTTCTAAATAATAAAGGGTGAAATTAGAAGGAGAAGGCGAGTGGACCAAATCCAACCCCTGAAAATGGTTTCTGAGATCAGAAAATCAGAAGAAGCCATATTGCGTTCTATATGCCCAAATCCACAACTGGTGAAAGAAGACAAACTGAAAGCTCATTTGTATATCACCTTAAAGCAATGCAGAGAAAGTAATTTACAAGAACTGTTTAATTAGAATTCTGATTAAATTATTCCATGCATGTACACCATGATATATTACAGTGGCAGGGAAGGAGCCAACTGGCACTGCCAAATATGTTCTATTTTTCCTCATATTTCATTCCTACATATTGCTGACAATTTGCATTAAGCCATTCATTACTTAACTGCTAATATAGTGGGCTTCAGAAACAAAGTTACACGAAAAAAAAATCATTATTTGTCTTAATCTGTAACTTGTGTAATCAATATCATGGGAGGAACTCTCTTTTAATAGAGGATGTGCTAATATTTTAAACAACACTTTAACAATATATATGTACTATGTTGGTTTTCAATTGCACCAACAACATCGATTCCTCCGGTGTTACCTGTACAATCTTCCAGAATGCAGCACAATCACATGATGACATGATTATATACAAGCAGATATGTCCATCATAGAACTTAATGTACCATTCCACTCAATGATATATAAGCAGGTAATAATGTTTAAATTATCTCCCTGACCAACCAAAAAAACACCCTACACTGTTCAATAATTAGGCAACCTATGTTTTTTTAAGGTTCTTACACATAATTGCTTCCTTAATTAAACGACTTACTATATATTTCTAGTATTGTGATCCTCAGCTTTCCTGGTGTGAATGTCTTTAACACCACCATCACTTAGGGGCCATGGGCAGAAGCCTTTGAGTAATTTGAGTTTTTTGGCTTTTTATTCAATTCTGCATGTTTTTATGATGGTTAATTTCCCATTCCTAGAAGGAGATTGGGGGTCTAATGCATGAGTGATTTTAATGCATGGTCTGCTTTTATACAATGGTATAAATATGGTATGTAAAAAAATCAATATTTTATAATGTTGCGTCATTACTTATGCATAATCTCTCATTCTGATGATTGTGACAATTGATGTGATTTTTTAAATTATTTGATTTTATGAGATGCTGATCTGAAACAAGTATTCAGATCAGAAATAATGACTTTACCATTTGTAATGTTGATGCTTATTTAGGACTTAGAAAGTGCCGGTGTCACAGACAACCAGAAAGATTGAGTTCTTGGATAGGAGACAGCATTAGCAGTTAGAATGGTAGTTTAGGCCTTGGCCACAAATGTGCTTTTATTAACAAAGTCTGCTGACCTTCAGACCTTGGGGACATTCAGTAACCAAGATGAAGGTCAATGGCTCTACAAACAGCTGCAGACCAAACAGTGGAGCCAATGTTTGGCACAGCATAGTGTTATATATTTATGTTTAAAATAGTCTTTCCTTAATTTGTTACTATGTATCAGATGCCTAATCACTATCATATATGATTTTACATCATCTTTGGGTAGGTGCCAATACCACATGTTCACTTAAAAATCCTATAAAAAACTTTATGGCACTATCCCTATAAATATGTTATATTCGTGCAGAACAAATGTCCAACCATATCACAAGTAACCTTCCTTAATTTATAATTATTAACATTAAGCAGTTGATAATGTTAAGTGCACAAGTTTAAAAAAGGTACATTTACTTTTATGTGATTTTGGGCAGCATGACTAATGTAAACACAGGTGTGAGACTCGCTCTAGGGTCCCACAATTCTGTGTAAAATAAATATACAGTCTTCCATCTGAGTCAATTTAGCAGTGTTTGCGATGACTCCTGATTTTTCACAAGTCATGCCATTGATATAGCACATGCCATAAGCTTGCTGGCATCCTGAAACAACATTCAAATGTAATGGACATTTAAAATAAAAAGCATTTTGCAATGTCAGCTGCTTACTGGTCCCAAGGGACCACTGTTAAAGCAGTTAATATTTTCCTAATTATAGGTTATTAGGCACCTAAAAAATAACTAGTTGCTATATCTAGCTTTATTAAGCACAAAATGTGATCTTTATTGCTTACATAACAACTCTGCTAAGGAGTGTTATATTCTGTCCAAACGACATCACATGGTTCAAGTCATAAAAAAAAAACAACCATTTGCGTAACAAATTTTTTTTTCATGGTTATAATCATCAAGCAACCTCCCTATCATTCATGACGAGCACAGCTCGTTTCTGTGGTTTTACGACAGCCCTGATCGTGTCATGGTGACGCAGAAAGGGAGGGGGGGTGCGCCATAGATCTCCATGTTAATGGAAGGGTGTCGGCTTTCCAGCCCACATAGCCAGCTTCATTAATGATGCCGGCGATGTGCACAGTTGCGGGCGGGAATTTTATGTAGTGTACACTACCGCAATTACCTGCACGGTGCGGGCAGAATGCTAGGGAGAATGCTTAAGGAACAGAAAAACTGGGACAAGCGTGTGGCCTTTGTAGGTAGATAGGTATATAGAAGACCAGATATCTCCTAGATGACAATGATCAGGGAAACCACTTTTGGTCATATTGGCACCCAACCAATGTACTCTTCTGGCAAGAGGCAGCACATTTGTGATTTGCTAAGTGGTACAATTCCACTGAGTCTCTCTGATTTTCTAGTGATTTGTTTAAATAAATGATTAATCTTTACATTGAAAGCTATCTCAGGCAAAAATATCTATCTAGAGATGAATCTTTGTCCTTATGTAAGGATATGTAAGTAGAGATGGTAGAAAAAAAAGATTGTTCTAGCACATGTACTTTTTGGATAAATGTATTTCATAATGTGGTTGGAATTTTGTCTCAAAAAATTTTGACTTGACTTTGAACTTATATGATGATATCATATTCACGGGCTTTGCAATTCACTCACAAAGTCAGCTGGAAATTAAAAACCAAAAAGTTGATCATCTGAAGTAATGGTGCTGGACATAGATCAGTGTTGGCTTATTTATGGCCAGTCATAGGGTAACCTTAGAAAAGATGGCAGCCACTTAACTGGATGTTTTCTTTTTTCTTGTTTGTTTGCTTTTACTTTTCCTGGTTGAAATTTTCCTTCATTTGTGCTGCAATGTTTTAGCAACAGAAACAGTTCTGTAAACCTAGAAAGCAGTGCAATGGACAAGGTGTGCTCAGGTGCTGACTGACATGCTACAGGCCTGCAAATTACCAATAGTAATGTCGGCAATTAAGACCCCTTCACAATGATGTTTGTCATTGTAGAGTAAAGTTAGCCTTGCATAGTTCGAAATTTTAGTTCGATTGACAAAAAAATCAATCTGTTTACGTTGATTGAACTGGAATCAATTCCTGCCCGTCTGATAAGATCGACTCAAATTGAGCTTTCCAGGTGCCCTCTTGTGGCAGAAATTTGTAATGAAGCTTTAAAAAAGAGGATTTGTTTGGAAGATCGAGCACACTATGTGGTGGTACAATCGTTTGATGACAGTCGATATTTATTGAATCGACAAACAATAGTGCAAAGGTTTATGTGTATGGCTACCTTAAGAAGGCAAATCCTACAAGGGAGTGGCACCTTAGACAGAGCAGTGCTGGATCACACCAGAAAAGGAGGCTCTATGTATATATAGCTCTAGAAATGACAGGTCTCAAGCCCTGCCAGAAGGAGCTATCCTCTGTACATCTCAGAACAGGATGGACAAAGTTACAAATCCTTTGGCAGGAAAACCAGCTGCAATATATGTTTTACATCTGTGTATTTAGCTGTTTGGCTGGAATTCATCTTATACAGAAGAGAATACACATATATATTGTATTATTGGATTACTGGATGGGAAATCAGATACATGTAGAAACATACCTTTCCCTACAACTTTATCTGAAGTATCTTTGGTCCTGTTAAGGTCCTGAAATGCTGAAACAACTATTTTATAGGTCTGCGCATACTGTCCACAGCTTTTTAAATACAGTTTCTACTTTCAAGATCAATCTTTAAAAAGGATTTACCAAAAACCAACTATTATAATAAGCTTTGACAGAATTCTTTGTACTTCTCTCATTCCATCTAAGAAGAATTCAGTGATTGAAGGAAAATATAAAATTAGGTTTTGGAATGTATAGCTGAAATTTTTCGACTTAAGGTTTACAAAGACACTTAAATACACTGCGGGAATGGCGGGTGCATTTTTTTTTCTTCACAAAGCTCCAAGCAACGTACTACGAAATGTGACATTAAAAAGAGAAAAATTGATTTCATAATGCTAACTTGGTATTCCAAGAAAAAAATAAACTATCTATCTACATATAAAATCAGAACTCACTTAATGACTGTCTGTTGTCTTACAAAGGAAAATGCCAATTTGCCTCGGAGACACACACTCCTAACCAGAAACAAATGTATTCAATTATCTGTACAGACTTTGCTCCTGCCAGGAAGCATACTGCCTTTCTTGATTCATATTATTAAACTTGTTTGACATGCAGCAAGCAAACACATTTATAATAGTAGCCCGACAGAAAGAAGACTACCAAGACAAAAGGAAACGCGCGGATGTGGTTAAATCAGCTTGCAGCGTAGACGAAAGCCAGATTTTTTTACTTTACATATTTTAGGATGCCTTTACTTCTTCTGCTATTTTCTCTTAGCTTAGCTGACATTTTAAATAGCACAGAAGAGATTAAGATACAAGTATTTCAAGAACCACTCCACTAAAATAATGAGGGAAACTGCTAATGTTGTTTGGGTAACACAGCTACTGCCCCTTCAGTTGACTTTGATTATTTTTTATTGTATTTTTTGTTTCAATAATTTTTTATTCAACAATACGTAATAGAAAAAATTTGCATTTAATTGTTAGCAACAGATAAACACTTGAAAAGTAATAGAAGAGAAAATTAACCCGTTCACCGGCAGGAAGAAGGTTACTATTCTTCCGTTCGTCCGGATCAGGATTTTTTTCAATTAAAATTTCAAGCAAATTTTTATCTTCCTGCGAACAGGCGGACGTCTGACTTATTTAAAAGTCTGATCCGCCTGTCTGCAGACAGACCTGGCCGAAAGTTTGGCCATCACTACATCAGCCAGATTCGTCCGTGAATGGGACTTTTAAAGACTTTTCATGCCCGGTCTTCTAGTGATCTCCGGCGGGATCTCGCTGTTCCTGACCCCCCCTGGAGGAAGAATAGAGAGCTCGGGGCAGGTCAAATACCCGTACTGCTCGCCGGCAAGAATGAGGGCGAACATCTGTGTTCGCGTCTGAACTGTCCACCTTGAGGGCAGTTTGGCCATCACTAATACATGATTACAGATTCCTCCCATTGGCCAAAAAGCCCTGTGAGAGTTTATTAAGTGCAGTACAAGAAAAAAAATCTACTTACCTCTGAGCTGTCAGAATAGTCAAAAATCATAAAAATATACTTACCTACTGTGCTCTAGTCTATAGTAGTTGCCGTGTTTAATCTACTTTAGATGTTAGCCTTTCTGGAGTTTAAGGGGTTAATGAACTGCAGTAACGAGTAGTAGTGGCCAGTAGATGTGTTGTATAATGGTTTTTACAGGTACAACATAGGTTTGCAAAAACGGCCATGATTACACTTTGCACATTCTGAAAGTATGTGTGAGAAGCACTCACAACTGTGGATTTTTCTAAAGAGAGGGGGGAGAAGAAGCAAGACAAATTGCCAGTAAGGGACATAAAATTAATTCAATAAGTTTAGGCGTGGTTTTAAAACATTCCTAAACTAAGACATATATAAGGGGATGACCTACATGATGAATTATATGTCTCTATAAAGACCATGTCTTAAGTAGTAGGTAAGTGTTTGTAGCACAACTCTCTCTGCAATATACAATGGGTGAAGCTGTACTGACCTTGGAGGACCTAAGAGATATTGAAGGCCACAGTGAACTAAAGGTCACACACACATAACTAGCGGGGACCGACAGATGAGCTGTGGAATGCAACATTATGATGTCATCACGCTGCTCTCCATCGCTCACAGTATCACTCTTTGTGTACCGACTGTTGGTTTGGATGGGGACGCCATTGTCTATTCAAACTAATGGCATCGGCCAGAGATTTACAGACATGTCCGAGCTTTGGGGCGACAGGGAGCATGGGCACGGCTTGTTACGTGTGTGTTATGATCCACCATAGAACCTGGATTAGCGCATGGGTGTCAGGAGCAGGGAGTCTATGCCAACCGAGGGTCTTCTCCCAGAGCCCCCCTAACGGGAGATAGGCAGGGATCCCTTGAGGGGACCCTGTGGTCTTTTCCCGCACCCGGTTGGCAAGGTCCTGCTTCCCTGACTTACCCCCCCCCCCCCAGGTAGGTGTGGTACGAGGTCCTAGGAGGAGTCCCTTTAAGGAGGAAGACGGAAGGATAGTCGGGGTCACAAGCAAAGGTCGAGGCAGGCAGAGTTCGTGGGTAGTCTTTAAACAGGCGTAGGTCAGGGCAGGCGGCAATCATAGCAAAACCAAGTAACGAAGCGAAGGTCGGGGCAGGCGGCAGGCAAGTAGAGGAGTCAAAAACGGGCAGAGGTCAGGGTTCCAGAAATCAGACGGAGTCAAAGCCAAAGCAGGGTCAAATACCGGGTGTTCAAGTCCAAAGATAGCAAGCTCAAGCATGGGTCACACAGCAAGCTGTAATCATCCTGCAATGACTGAGTGGACTGACATGGCTTTTATAGGAAGTGCATCCCCAGCACCACCAACCCTGGGAGGAGCGCACTGCCTGGGACACACCTCCTGTCAATCCATTAATACTCGGGTGATGTTTCTCGCTCGCGCACGCGCACTGGGGCACGCGCACGCGAACGTACAGGAGCTGGGCGGGATGGTTGCCCAGAGGGCCCCAATGAGACCGTGGAGCCCCGCATGGTGTCCCCATGCGAGGGACGCCGATCAGGTGAGGCCGCCAGCGACTGCGGGGGCGACAGGGACCTCTGCCGAGCGGGGACCTGACAGTGTGCGCGGAACCTAATGCTGAACAATTATTTTCTTCAAATCCTTATGACAGAAGGTTTGTATGATGTTCAAATAAAGATATGCACAGATGAATGTCTGAATAAAGTGCTTCATAGTCTTGGTCTCAGTATCACGTTCCATATTATAAGATGGCTAGAGATATATGTTAGAATCTCAATATACCATCTGGTCATGTTGGATACAAAGAGCTAGAGTTCCTCCATAGCATGCTTGTTTTCTGGCTGTTTCTAAAACAAACAATTGTGGATATTTGTCCCTGATCAGTAGAATGCAATTCATGTAACTATTCATGTAATTAAAGGATGTTTTGTTTCCTTCATACTGCAAACATATAGCATACATATATATAGCTTTGCAGGCACATTATATCAGATTTTACGGCATTTTTACATATTTTAACAAATCCTGATCTGAAATTTGATATATAAAAAAACAAGAAGGGACCTGACTACCACCATAACCTTCCATGCTTCCATGTAACAGATGCCTAAACATTGTGAACAGGCAGATAACATCCGTTGGTTTTCCCAGAAATATGTATACATAAAAGTGAAGTATGTTCTGTGAAAGCAAAGTAATGCATGCTAAAGGCAGCCATATACACTGCTCAAAAAATAGGGAACACAAAAATAAGACATCCTAGATCTGAATGAATGAAATATTCTTATTAAATAATGACATAGTTCTTTGTAGTGCTGACAACCAAATCACACAAAAATTATCAATGTAAATAAAATGTATCACCCCAGGGAGCTCTGGATATGGAGTCACACTCAAAATTAAAGTGGAAAAAACACTACAGGCTGATCCAGCTTTGATGTAATGTCCTTAAAACAAAACAAAATGAGGGTCAATGGTGTGTGTGGCCTCCACGTGCCTGTATGACTTGCTTACAATGCCTAGGCCTGCTCCTGAGGGATCTCCTCCCACACCTAGACTAAAGCTTCCCTCAACTCCTGTCATAGCCAGTCCATAGCATCAATGCCTTCATTTTGGAGGAACTGCTGACACACTCCAGTCCAGCATTGTCTTGTAAAGGAAGGAATGCATTGAACAAAGGCAGAGGTGGCAGTCCTGATGCTGGGTTGTTGCCCTCCTAAGGCCTCCTCCACAGCCTCCATGCTCTGGACACTACGCTGACAGACACAGCAACCCTTCTTGCCACAGCTCACATTTATGTGCCTTTCTTGGATGAGTTGCACTACCTGAGCCACTTGTGTGCACAAACCAATTTAATTTAAAAATTTTTTTAGGTACAACATGTGTCGTCTGCCTTCTCAATAGGAAGCTACAGCCTATTAAATCCAAACTTGTATACAAACTGCTCTAGCCTATATTGCAGTGGAAAACATCTCCTCATAAATATAGAATCTTTAATCCTACCAGAAGTTGAGTGTAATTGTAACTGAACAATCCAACAATATTTTAGTAGCTTAGTTCTTTTGTGTACACTACAAAAGTCTTCCTCCTTTAATATTGACTTTAAGAGAAGGACATTTAATTGTTCATATTAGAAGAGGAGAGAAGGGTCACTATAGTAAAGCAAGTAATTAAGCAGGATGACCAGATATGAATACAGAAGAAGAGAAAACTAAACAAAGCTATTCTAAGGACTTGTAAACTTCAATAGCTAAAACAATTTAGCTACTCTTTCAAGAAATATATTTAGCAAAGAAGTTGGTCTTTAAAGAGCAGCTAGTCAACTGTAATTTAGGAGACACATATTTGCCATCAGTAGAAAAGGCTACAAGAACGTAGTGACTTTTGAAACTTCGGGACTGTAGGCATCTATGAGCTCTGTCTATGGTGGTCTAAGAAGGGTGGCACAAGTGCAGTCTTTGATTTCTACCATTTGATATTAATGCTTCCTTACTAAAGAAACTTTTGTTGCCTTCAAAGCAAAGCTGGCCCCAATTGTCAGAGGAAGACAGACATCTGATACACAGCAGAAAGGAAAAGTACAACATCTAAAGCGTATTCTTTCAAGGCAAGGCATCATAGCTACCCTTAGGTACTTGCAACCTTTATGACCTTCCATAAAACCATCCTGTGGTGGAAGCCTACATCTTTCACCTCATTATATATTATATAATGTATTTCTAGCCAGGCTCTCTGGATTTTGATTTGGGCACATGTTTTGTCATCATCTCTGCTATAAAATAAAATAAAAAAACACAAAACCTGCTGCCAGCTCCAGCGAACGACGGCCAACAAATAATCAGAAGTTGTCAAGACACGCCCGGTTTGCTGGAGTAAAAAGTGACTTCAAACGGTCATGTAAAGGTCAGTCTTGATTCTTTCATATACACCTAATGTATTTTTAATTAAAAAAAGGGTTCACTATACCTTGCTGCCCAAATCAGGCCCACAAAAGTGCAGAAGCATGATTTATCCTCTGCATAACCTACATATGGGCCCTACCCAACTCTTAACCAAAATTACCTGTTTAGCTTGGAAGTAAAGCACACCTAACAGTACTTAAATTCAAAGCCACTCTTTTGTACATTAGTACTACAATGGTAAGAATATATGTTATAGGATATAGGATATTATCAGGATTATCATAGCTAATTACCAAATCTGAAACTTACCAATTACACCTGTCCACACCAACTCCTGACTACAATTGGTGTAACTAATCCTCCCCATTATTTACTTTTACTATATGCCTCATTTACTCATTTGGGGCATTTACTTGTCATTGAAATAACAATTAAGGATAAGGAAGGAAACATTAATACAAAATATGCAACCCAAGAGTTTAAATGAATTCTTTACTGACTTTATGAGTCACAAAATGCATTCTAAAAATATTTTTTTCCTCTTAAGCAGGTGTGTCAAACACTGGCCTAGGAGCCAAATCTGGCCCACAGTGTCATCATATTTGGCCCGTAAAATGTTTTTACATTTTTATTTAAGAAATGAATGCCAGAGATGTTTCTTTTATTTGACATGTGATTTCACATGGGTTGTAGTATTAAGCTTAGCTTGTTCCAGATGCAATGTTTATGGAAAACCTTTTCTGTTTCTACATTAAAGGTTTATTATGGTGGGGAGGAGGAACTTTCACAACTGTAGAAGATGCCACCTCTAGTTATATATCCAGACATGACAGAGGTCTAGTTTTGAATTTGAAAAATTAGGCTGTTGGCCATTGTACCTGATGAGACATCTACTTTTACTCCACTGTCCACTCTATACAAAGCACCTGTAATTGTAGTGTGGTATGAACCCTATATTTACATTTTCTAAAGTCTGAAATAACCAATAAAAAGTAAAATGTAAATGCAACAGAATTGTTTTCTAGTCTAGCAGATTTTTGTTTGCTTTGAAATCTCACATTGTCATGGTAACCGCCGGTTTACTTGGGTCTTACCAAGACCTTCTGCGGCCTATATGTCTTGATTAGACTCGAGTGGTGCATATGATTACTGCTCGCCGCCTGTCTCCTACTGAAATCATTAATTAGTGGTAACAATGTACAGATGGGGGAATGACATAAAGTGAAGGCATTTAGTACTAGGCCTACAGACTTCATTTTTACCACAGATATGTGTTGTCATTGTGCCCCAGAGAAGTAAAAGGGATTTGTTTCGCTGTCCGATGGTAATTATCATTGCACTCTGCAGCTTCTGACAAAGTCAATAACCCCAAACTACATCACTGTCAAAACAGAGTAGGCCTCAAGGCTTCAAACACATTGTTGGCTTTATTTTCAGTCATGTTTACCCTTTCTGCCATCTTGTAACTTCCTGTTGATAAACTTGTGGGACAGTCTAAAGTGGAAATTATGTGGCTGAGCCGAAACATGAACATGTAAAAAATAAAAGACTATTTGAAAAGATCACTAGAAAGCTGTGGGCCTAATAGAAGAGAAGGCTATTCACCACATAACATAATCAAGAGTCTACATTTTAACCCAGAGTGGGAAACTTTTCTTTTACACATAAAATTACCTCTATTTTTTATTTGAACTAGCTCATTTTGGTAAATCATTTAAAATGCTTTCTGCATCCCAATATAGAGCAAACAATTTAACATCAAATCAAGCTCCGCAACATACATATATTTGGTAATCTGAATTCATATCAGATTATAATTCAATACAATAATTGTAATGAAAATATTCATAATTCAATTTAATATTCACTTTTACTTAAACCTAGAATTTTGGACCAATGAGCATGTTAACCTAATATTGCCTAGTATTAGAATTCTGGCTAATGCTAACATCATCCCTGTTCAAAAAAACTATTTGAGAGCAATTTATTCATTCAAAAAACACTTTCAGTGATATAGGGGTGTAAAGTCTCCTTTGGCTTACATTGAAAAAATATCTCATCCTTCAACTGGAAGCACAACATGAGTCTATTTTTAAATTTGTAGTAGATGTTTTTTGGCATTGACACACCAATGCAGTGGTTCAAATTTAAACATAGAGGGTGCGGAAATGATTGTTCTCTGCAGCTCCACATTAGTTCTATTCTCTGCAATTGTTAGCCTCTCAGACTCGTACTCAAGTTCCTCAAGTATCTCAAACAGCAAACTGGAAAATGGCTGACTTTACTACATCAAGTGCTAAACAGTTTAACTTTTCTTTTATTTATCCAGATTCAAAACAATACATCAATATTATCAGTAAAATACATCAATTATACATAAATAACGTTTCTCTGGAACAGCTCAATCATATGACAAATAGTTGTTAAGTGTTTGGCATTTCCAGTTTGCTAATAGGAAATATTAGTTCAGTAATTCTTCTCAAAATATCAAGAGCGAGAGAGAGACTCATAAACCTGAGTGGAACATCTTTTCAACATTTTTTAAATCTGTTGAAAAAGGGGGTTGAAAATAGAGAGATAATGTTGAATTTTACCCAAAGAAGTGTAGGATATGGCTTAACTGTCAAAAACTATTTAATTAAAGAAAGTTTCACTGTTCACCCTTATAACCTATAGTGTTATGGTGCTGTTCATGTTTCAAGTGGTGAAAACGTTGGGCATTTTTTTTTATTTTAGAGAAAAGTCTTTTTTAACACAAAATTAAGGAAATGTAACCCTTCTGTTGAAAACTGTATTTTTGTTCATATTCACAATTGTGAATAAGTTAAATGTGATATATATGACAAACACCGGCAAAAACTACCACCATGAAGAAAACTTTCCATTATCTTTAATGGATAGAATAGAAGAAAAGAGGACCATGACTTAAAAATAGTTAACTTAATGGCCAGGCTCAACTATTCCCAACTTACATACATCTATGTAAAAGTGATTGTTATGTTCCAAGTGCTACAAAAGAAAACGTTTTTAATGTACACTAAAAAAACATAACTTTTCACTTTGCAACATTTCCTTAAAATGCCGTAAAACTGCACACAAAAGCTTAATAGGCGATAACTATAGTTTTTCTACATGAAGAAGAAGTACATATAAACTGCACAAGCCAAATAGATCATATCCTGCTGCCTTTCTCCATGCATTTTATGGTAGCCTAGTTAAAGTTATTAAAACAGATGGCACTCAATGTCTCTAGCATCTGTGTGTACTAGATGCGTTACTGCTTATTAAATGTGTCCAACTAAATGCAAATCCCCTGATAATGGAACACAAGCCAGTTTAACTGAGTCAAGGTTAAGTAATTATATGCTGATTTTGCATCTTGTTCCAATTTTTTTTAGTTATTTAAATCCCTGATTTAATATAGCTTTTATTGGTCAAAGTGGAACATTTTCATAAAAAAAAAGAAAAAAAGAAAATCTATTGACTAGAAATTACGTTTTTTTTTGCTGGATTTACTTTTCTCCTCAGCACTCCGATTTATCTCCTTCCTGC
This sequence comes from Ptychadena robeensis, assembly GCA_036250615.1. Lineage (NCBI taxonomy): Eukaryota > Metazoa > Chordata > Amphibia > Anura > Ptychadenidae > Ptychadena > Ptychadena robeensis. The sequence continues at coordinate 156,628,539 of CM070033.1, forward strand.
TCCTTTTGCCTCATGTTCTATCTTCTCTATCCTCAGTCTTCTCCTTTGTCCACTTATTAAATATCAATCTCTTAAAACTTTATATCATCTTAAAACTGTCACTTTGCCTGGTAGGTAGCTCCCGGTCATTTCTATTTTGTGGCCCAGCCAATGGTCAGGTCTCTTACTTTTAGGAGTAGCAAGAATACATGACAAAATAATTTTTGGTACACAGTACTGTAAAGCCTGGCATACACACGCCGATTAGCGGCCGATTTTGCTGCTGACTGATGCGCTCGCGCCGTCGGTTTGTGGCAAAATCGGCCACCAATCAGCGTGTGCCCACATGGGACATGGTGTGCCCCACAACTTGGCCGGTCAGAGAAGGGACATGTCCGATGTTCTCTGGCCGATGCCATTACCTTCAATGAAGACCGGCGTCTTCATTGAAGGTAATGGCCGGCACACAAAGGGTGCCCTGGCGATTCCGTCAGCCCGGGAATGCAGCGTAATGACATCATCACGCTGCATTCCAGAGCTCATCGGAGCTCGTCTGTCGGCACCCGTCTGTGGGTGTATGGCAGGCTTTAGTTAAAATAAAATAATTGGTAAGTTTAGTTTGCTTTTAGGCTATAACAGATTCCTTTAACACATTGTAGGATTGTACACACTTGTACAACTGCTACAAAGAACTCCTCTATAGCAGCTTTTATTGTGCTTTTACTAGCAAGTAATTGGGTGCAAGGTGAATTTGAGCTTTGCTTTGAAATGTGCACCTCTACACTGACCTAACTTGTAAAAAAGATTGAGTAACTAACCTATATACAATAATTATGCTACTCCCAGTAAGTGTGCTATAATGTACATCAAACACAAACAAAGAAAACATATACAATCAAGAAAGCGATTAACACAATTTAATGATGTGTAAATCAGAGTGTTTCATGGCAGCCAATCCAAAGACAAATTCTAAATGATCTAAACTAAGAATAGGTGGAATTAAATTGCTGTTGGTTACTATATTATCCACACTAAACATTTACATGGCAACAACAAGGTAAGTAACATTCTGCAAACACAACCTGGTTGACAATTTTTTTCAACTGTCCTGCTTTGAGCTTCTTTAGCTCCTTAGGCTATGTCTCCCTCTGGACCCCGGCGGCTCACATACACTTTACCTGCCCGGCAACTGCTCTGTTCACACATACTGCACTACGTTAATCCCTGCATCGGCAGATTGTCTCAGCGCCATGAGAACAGAGCATCCACTGAACAGGTTAAGCGTATATGATCCGTCTGGACCCCCGCAAAGCACTGCACTTAATTTAGGGGGTCAAGACAGATCAAACAATGCTGTGGAGACATAGCCTAGTGTTAGCCAGTAGTATAGCTCAGGATATATTTTAATCACTCTTTTGGGTGCCTTACCTACTCCAGGTCAGGTCAAGCCGTAGTTAGCTCTTTTTTCTGGATCCACGTGAGGAGAGGTGCCCTCGACATATGTCTGTATTGTAATAGAGGCATAGGCATCCCAAGACCTTATATATGACCAAAGCATCCTATCTGTGACCACAGGAATGTCCGAGGGTGTGAAATATGAGCAGCAAAAAAGCTAATATGTTTATGTTTACCCGTAGCACTTTCTTCATTTAAGTATATACTGCCTGACAAACAGTCAACAATCTCTCAGAAGTGTCATGTAATATACTTATGCACTGCGGGCTAGAAGCCCTTACTTCTTATGTCTGTGATCTTGCTGTAAAATTGTTAAAAGTTTAATAAAAAATTGAAACAGAAGTGTCATGTAATAAGGGTTAAAAGGCAACACAAGCTACAAATATGTACAAACTATGACATAGGAGGAGGATTTTGCCATTCAAGCTATTTGCTCTAGTGTACTACAACGCTCTCCATTAATTTAGCTTACAGTGCTTACTCAATATATGGACATTTATAATTTGTATTCACTTTTATATATATACATACATATTATTCAGGCTGCACATTAAATAAGGAGAGAGCGTAGATGCAACACAAGCTAACACACAGGTACAGACCCTGACCTATCGTGCTTACAATCTAAGAGGTTGGGGAACAAAGTATACTATAGGTGGAGAGATGGAACTGGCTAGGTGGTGATGTTAGGAATGCGAAGATGGAAAGGCCAACCTGAAGAGGGGGGTTTTGAGTATGAGTTGAGTCTAAAGCCCACTAGTACAATATATAAATATATTTGTTTACACTTAAATATCATTTAGTGAAGATTAAATGAATGCATGCAATAACTAAATGATGGTTGTATGTATTGCTTAATATGTTATGTCTTTGTTTATGTCTTTGTTTAAGAAAACTTAGCATATTGCTTATAATTTTCTTGTCAATGAATAATTGTAAATTACAGTTTTACTTTATTTTCATTCATTTTAAATGTCATGATGGAACAAATACAAACTTTTCCTGTTTGTACTGCTTGATCTCCCATGCACGAGTGACTCCATACCCTTGACTTCTAAGAAACCCAATGATTTTCAGTTAAAAATATTTTTGCGTACAAAAGATTATATGTTCTGCCCAGCAATATAATTTCCAAATTAAGCTAAAGACCATGATTTAGCAAAATCTCATGATCTATTTGAGAATGCACAGCTTAAATCTGCATGGAAGCAGAATTTCTTCTGCGCGGCAACATCTTTTCTACTTTATTAGTTTTAAATCCTTTTATTTGAATGCAATTAGCTTTTAACATTCCACTTGAATTTATTTTTATTGATCATCTGTCAAAGTCAGCCTTGTGGAAAGGGAAGGTAAATTGTAGGTAAGTTATCTAATACATTCTTCATTTTCACTACCCCTTGGCAAGCTCCTTCTAATCAAACCTTCCACGCTAAATTACACTGATCAACAAAGGGAAGAGAAAAGACCTCTTACTATTACATGTTTGCCATCTAGAACACCATCTGATCTCCACTCAGGGTGAAGGATCGTTAGGGTAGAAAATTGCAATTCAGTATTGGATAGTAAAATAATCCTTTTCTCAATATGAAATCAAAAAAGATAAACCATTTTCTGAAAAAGCCATTAACTTCCTAAATTCTATCCCTTTTTAGTTAATAGACATGACAAATTCATGTTTTCTATGTTAGAGTATGTAGACTTAACTTGCCCAACTGCAATACAGTCTAAAATAGTCTGTGTACCCGGAGATGGTTACTTTAGGGCCCTTTAGCCGTGCGGTACAGCAACGCAGCATGGCTAGTGTTAACGCAAGGCACCTAGGTTTCCATAGGAAATGTGCACAATAGCATCATGCTTGCATTTCCAGTAATGTGCAATGTAAAAAAATTACAGTTTGCAAGTGCAGAGCATTGAAAATCACTGGGTTTTTGCCACTAGAGTGTCCATCACCGGCCAGAAAGACTACAGAAAGAATCGCTGTTACCGGCCACAAAGACTATAGCCAAAATGGTTCCAAAATGCCTTTAAACCCCTTAGATGAAAAAATATTGTTGAAAAAGTATTTACGCCAAAATACATCCACAAGACAGTAGTTCTTTTAAACTAAAAAATGTATTTAAATTTTTTCTTTTTCTCTTTCAAAAGGAATGACACACAATGAAACACATATCCTGCATTGAATAAAAATAACATATTACACAGATTTAGAAATTTCGACATAGAACACATGTACAGAGAGCGTTTACTAACACATCATGCATTCACATGTACATTATTGAGTAACTCTCTGTGTATCATGTAACCAATAAACATTCTGCCAATGGTGATGCTTGCAGTAAACTAGATATTTTAGAAATAACTTTTCCATCTATTACAAATTGTATGTGAAATGCAATAAATCATTACAAAAAACATAGCGTTACCCTTCGGCAGTGACTGGCTTGGAATGGTGCTCTTCAATGTGGTATCATAAATCTGTCTAATACAGTCACGTTAACACCAGGATGTCGCTAATCATATTATCACAGATATAAGGCAATTGTCAGAGAATATTGAAAAGAGTAAAGCAGCCCATACACGGGTCAGATTTTCAATCAATCGACTTAAAACGATCAAT
>CM070033.1:156651050-156679969 GCA_036250615.1 Ptychadena robeensis
CCCCCCCCCCCCCCCTGTTTGGGAACAACTGATTAAGTCTATGATTTAAAAATGTAATGATGCATTAACAACAATGCTTAAGGCCCATGTTACACTTGCAGACAGCAAGACAAGAAAGCAGCAAAATATTCGGCCGCTTCTATGGCAATTACAGCTTTTCTGGCTGAACCAGCAAGATTTTACAACATTACATTCGGCAGAGAAGCAATGTTTAATATTCAGGTGAGTAGCCTTGTTGATGACCGTTATTGGCATTGTACAAAATAAAAAATGCTGCACTCATGTACATACTACATATTCATTAATTCCATGAAATAGAAAATATTTAAGAAAATAATGTTCAGGTGTTTAGGTTTTTTTCCAGCTTCAGTTTCATACTTAGATTATCTGTTTGTGCCAGTTAGGGGAAAGTGTTGCTCAGTGAAAGAATTCCACTGGGTTTCCATTGCTTTGAAATGAGTTTGAATTATGGGACGGCCTCTGCCTTGGATAAGCAGCTGAGACAGCAATAGAGATGAAAGTTTTGGAGCTTGGTGATCCGAGGGGAAACACAGCTGCTCCAGCTGGTCGGCTCAGATCTTAACACATCCAACAATGATGGAGAAGGCGATAATGTGCTTCGCCCCTCAGACTGAAAAAAGTGTAAGTTAAACTGTTCTCGGAATTGACAGAGATACTCCAGAGAAAGAGTTGTATATTGTCTTTGACAACAATGTGCTATCCTAAACTCCTGCTGAATGATAAGCGAAACATCTTTGTCTGATATGACAATTCTGCGGATTCAGCAACTTTCCAATACTTTGTGTTGTCGATATGTTAGGCCCTTATGGGCTCATTTACACCGCCTGTTTAACTGCCCGGTAAACACCCAATTAGTTCAGCTGCCCAGCAAACGCAACACAAGTTTTTACAGAAATTTACCCAACAGACCTGTCATGGGAGCATTATCTAAACACCCCTGAGCACCTGCACAATTTGCAAGCATTCGCATACAGGGGTGCCCGGTCGCACATAGGAGCACCTGTGTTAATCCAGCCTCATGGTTTAATTTACTTATTATTTTTGTTTTCTTTGTAATACACATTTTAACAAAGACACAAGAATCAGGCATACAGAAAGTCGGTTGTCTGGCCTTCTATAGTCCCTCTTAGCGGTTGTTCAACACATTCACTGGCCTAAAAAACAAAAAAATGTTTCACTGACATAGAAAACGTTAAACAATGCAGACTTCCTCATAGCTTGGCCCGGTATATATCAGAATAATGTAACAGACTGCAGGGTAATGTATGGCCTTGAAAGGGATTACATGAAGTGTAGCATAAGAGAAGAGAGGGGGGACCCCAAAAATGATAGTGAAGTGTAGACCTTAGTTGGCCACATTTAGTCACTATAAAAATGATGATACAGATTGTTATGATTAATGTTGCAATACACTGTATGATCTGCGGACGATCGACCACTGTTTGCATTCCAGCAAATTACTCAGTTGTCCGCAAATCAAATGTGCCCAGATGGACAGATCAACCAAGGTCGCACCCCAAGTCAGATCCCACAGTGACTTGTTAGTAAATTCATGGCCGATCACATTACTTTGGATGGGGACCAGTGTCCTTATCCGAAGTTATGTCCGGCACCCAAAGGGTGTCTATGGATCCTCTGAGCGGCCTGCTGCAGCATGATGACATCATCAAGCTGCAATTGACCACGAATCGTACCTTGTATAGTTACCTTTAGTTTGGACCTGTACCCCCATCTTGATAGAGATGATAGGTACTTCAGATCTTAGTTTGGCCCTGTATGGTACGGTCACTTTAATATGCACAATTGGCAGTAAATCTATTGACCATTCTTAAATGATGCTTACTTTCATTGTATACACAGTATGAAACATTTCGTTTTTGTAGCAGGTACACGAGTAGTATAATATACAACTTTTCTGCACATTAGGAGTTTTTGGTTGACTTTTTCTCTCTAGTTAAAGCATATCTGTGTTGCTTAAGTTTGATGTTAAACATTCTTCATGCTAAGTGCATTGTTTTATCTCTGTACCTCCCAGATCCATGTCACAAACATTGTAAAAAGGCTAGTAAAATGTGTTTATACACTGAGTGGATGCCAGTGATTTGTTTACATTCTTGTGGTGTTCAGCTAGTTTATAGTCTTGGGAATTCCTCTTTTACTCAGATGAGGTAAATGTCTGTAGTAGTTAGCAAGGCACTCTACATAATGATAATATGTAACATATGGAATAACGTATTGGACACGTATAGTCCAACAAATGGATTCTAAAGTTAAATCACAAGTTGACCAAGGTACATCCATATTATTTAAGACAAACAGTTACATGAAAACAATTTATAATGGTCACACTATATAAAACCAAATACAGTATTTTAATTTAATGATGAGATTTCTGTTGTGGTAGTGGTGTGGGGGCCACACCATGTTTGACCAATTACATTTTAAGTGTTATAATTAGCTAATTAGAGCAGTGGTTCCCAAACTGGGGGACGGGCCCACACGAAGGTATGCCAGGGGGGCGCGGGCTCTCATTCTTAACCTGTGTTTGAATAGGGAGTGGGGCTCAATAATGTTACTAAATAGAAAAGGGGGGCCCTGCAAGGAAAGTTTGGGAACCACTGAATTAGAGCATAAGATAAAGTCAACTGAAAATGTGCATGTTAATGGCTTAATAGCAGCCCATATCTTCTTTCCCTTTGTGGGAAATTTCTGCAACTAGAATGTATAAATGCAAATAATAAAGTCAATCCAGTCCTTTTTTGCAGTTGTCATCTGTCCTCATGTAAAACCAATAATTCAATAGGTTTCTCAGAATGGGTATACGGAGCCGTCCGATGTACCCTGCAGCAGCGTGATGGCGTCATCACGCTGCTGTCAGATAACGGCTGTGCTGGGGAGAGACGGTTCTGCACTCCCCAGTAGAGATGGTCGAATTTTTTTTCAAAAATTCGACCATTTCGACGGTTTCGACTTAATTGCAAAGCCCCTGAGCATGGTATCATCACCAAACTTGCTGGAGATGTAGAGAAGGGTTGGGGGTATACTACAAGAAAGAAAGTATGTCTCTAACACAAACAGTTTTTTCACAAATTAAGTTCAAAGTCAAGTAGAAATTTCAAAAATCGGAATTTCGACTTTAACTTTTTCTTTTCAAATGTTCCTCCAACCCTTCTCTACATCTCCAGCAATTTTGGTGATGATACCATGTTCAGGGGCTTTGCAATAAGCTCACAAAGTTAGCAAGTCGAAAAATTCGACCATCTCTACTCCCCAGCTCAATCAAAGCTTTGCCTGGAGACCAGCGGTCTCTAGGCAAAGCATCGGACATTGGCAGTATTTATGGTCATGTCCGATAAGGCTGTTTTCGAGCGGGATTGATTGGCCCCCTTCGAAAACAGCAATAGCTGCAAATTATATGGGCCAGATAGATGGCCGTGAGTGCGCACAGTGCTTGAAGCGGCCATCGATCCGGCCCATATCTGCAGGTCTGTACCCTGCTTAAGTGCCCAAATTATGATTTTCAGCACAGAATCAACAGGTATTTTTAATTAAAAGCTGCAAAATCAAACATACTGAAAACATTGATACGTTAAGTAGGATTATGAAAATAATCCCATCGTTTGGTAAAATTTGAATTGTTACAAATTTCCTGTATGAAACAAAAAATCTCTTCTTTGTTAAATAAATGACTGCTTTATTTATCTTTTAAATGAATGTCAACCACTTTAAACCCAATCTTCATGCAATGAAAATAAAACTTTCTTTTTAACCTTTGTTTGGCATTGCCAAGTTTCTCTTTTTATCGGCTTTCTTCTGCATATAGCAGGAATGTCTGTCCCAATAAGTTGCTGAAAAATAGAACATTCCGCCCACATCCGTCTTCTTGATAAGAGGGGTGTTCAAGCGTCAGTAACCAAATGTATCTATCACAATGGAAAGTCGTGACACAACCATTATCTGTATTTTTACTTGGAACTATGCTTATTATTTCAGTGGTTAATGATGGTGAAATATATCACATCCATAATATTAGATCGTAGTCCATTGCTTCGCGTTAATAATCCCCTGTTGCTGCACACTCGGTGGGTTAAAAGCCCTGCAGATGGATCACTCTCTTCTCTAGCAGGTCATTACTGGTCAGCCGTGACCAAAGGCTGCTTTTTAGCTGCCATATAAACATTTGTCTGCATGCTATTTACGTGTACCGTCATTAATTTCCCTATGACACTGAGTTTTAATCTTCCTTTACTTTAGACCTCGCATTCACAGAAAATAGTTCCATTTTTTTTATGCCGTACAGTTCCTATAGATCATGTGATGTGGATTAGAGCTGCGTGAAGCATGAGGGAACATTAAGGGAGAGCAGTTTTGTCATATGCCATTTGTTGGATGAAAATGACAGCTTAGATTGGTGATAATAATACAACAGATGAGAGAACGCATCAGACAGCCGCTCGAATACAGACGCAAAGGTCAACAACTAACATATTTCAATCTAATGTATATTCTGGAAACAACGAATGGCATTCTGGAAGATTAAAGAGAATTCTGTATAATATTTTAGATGAATATTACAAAGCAGAAATAAAAAAGAATAACGTAAACTATTTTATAATTAACTCAAAACAATCATTTTTGCGGAGTTGAAGAAATTAAAAGACAATAAGAAAAAAAAAAAATTTTTTTAACAGTAGTGATGGCCGAACTGTCCGCAAGGCAGACAGTTCGGCGGCGAACATGGATGTTCGCCCATCTTCTCGCCGGCGAGCAGTGCGGGTGTTCGACCCGCTCCGTTTGCCAGCGAGAAGAGGATCTCTATTCTTTCCCCGGCAGGATCACAACCTGTGTGATCGTGCCGGAGGAAGAATCTTTTCACTAGAAGACCGGGCATAAAGCCGGTCTCCTAGTGAAAAAACCGAGTCGGAGCAGGAAGTGACGTCAGTGATGTCACATCCGGCTCACGGAACCAGGAACTATACGTTCCAGTATGCGTTCCAGGGACCGGATGTGACGTCACTGACGTCACATCCGGTTTTTCCGATTCAAATTCCCCGCCTAAAGGTGGGGAATTTGAATCTGTCCGCGAACAGGCGGACGGCGGACTTCTTTAGAAGTCCGACCCGCCCGTTCGCGGACAGTCCTGCCCGATGTTCGGCCATCACTATTTAACAGCCTTAATGGCATTATAGGGTATATAAAGGCCCCCATACACGTAGTGAGCCATGGGCCACAGGTCCCTGTCGCCCCAAAGGTTGGTCGGCCAGAGAATGGACATGTGTGTAAATCTCTGGCCAATGCCATTAGTTTGAATGGGGACTGGTGTCCCTGTTCAAACTAACGGCTGGCACACAAAGGGTGGGCGCCTAAACTTTGAGCGACGGGATGCAGCATGATGATGTTATCACACTGCACTTCGTTGCTCGTCTGTTGCTATGTGTGTGGGGGCCTTAAGTATGACCACGCATTTCAAAGAGTACCAGAATCCATCCCACTGCTCTCAGTAAATCTCACTAGGGATGCAAGGAAGCTCATGTAGAAGCACATGACCAATTGGATCAACTCATCATGTTGATATCCCCTGATTCACAGGTTTGGATCATTTGATCATAAACTATTTCTACTTACTGTTTAGGCTACAACAATATCAGTCATTTAGAGAAGTACTAATTAATCAGTTGATCAGTGTGCTTTTCAATGAGTTGCCTGGCAGAAGAACCTTCAGTCTCTATAAGGACACTTGTAAGTTGTCCAACAAATATGTGAGCACAGTCCTAGTATGAGTGCAGAAAGCAAAATTTTTGCTTAAACAAATTTAAAGACTGGTGAGTTGTCAGCTTACCAGCCATTAGATGTTTCATACACAGTTGTCTCTGCTCTAAGTATTGCTCCCTCATGGTGTTTATGAAAACTCCTAGCTGACTATATGTAATGACTAAGCCTGAGGGAAGGTGAAATGCGTCAGAGGTGGAGGCTTACATTTGGGATTACATTATGTCATTATCTTGGTTGTGCATAAGATAGTTTTATTGATCCTTTATGCCACTACACTGTCTTTAGAAAAATACCTGTGAGATGGGCAAAAAGAAAGCCAGTAGAATCATCGCCTAAGCAATGTAAATGCGAAAAAAATGCAGATATGTTTAAAGTCCAGTCTTGGTTTGTTTAGCTTCATAGATACATTGGGTTATAGTACAGACAGATTATTTTAATCTGGTTGTTTTGGGTCACTGTGCATAGATGTTTGCACGAACCATGATTTTTGCACGAGGAGATGATATCACATACTGAATTCTCATATCCTTTAGCAACATTGCCCACAATGTCTGGGTTAACCTAAATACTGTGGCTATTACCAAACCAAATATTATTAGGACTCCTGTCCATGGTACAATTAACCTGATGGTACAATTAACCTTCATTCCTTCATTCTTGCCTATTGGAAGGAGTGGAGGTTGAAAATAATAGGGATAACCCACAGCATAGGTATCCCCTACTAGAGTTTTTCCTAAACAAAGACCAGTGTGTCCGGTGTTTTACCTAAATCCTTGTTACATTTTCTCAAAAGGTCCACTTGATTCCAATACACAGGAATGACATGCTATCCTGAGTAATGAACTGTGTGAGACATAACTGGGTGTGGCAAAATTAGTTCAATGCTCCCCACTTAATCACTCCTTACAAGGCTTTTTTGAAGAAGTTTGATTACGTGTCAATGATCCAGCACAATGCCACAAAGGGTAATCCTCAAGACAGACATTCCTGGAGATTCACACTCACTATTTCTCTCACTATTTTACCCTTGTATCCAAAAAATGTACTGCCATGCCTTGTTTGACACACTCCAGATTGCACATTTTCTTTTTTATGTGTACAGGTAAGAAAGGTAGAGATGTGTAGGTCAAGCTATGGGTTAAACATTTTTTTCTAAATAAAGAAAAACATTCTAGTTACTAAAAAGCACACTTACTGCCCACTTGTACATGCATTTGGGGGCGTTTAAATAATGGCCCCCAGGGGAAAGCCAGAAAACATTTTTTTCTGGCACTTATGAGGTGATTGGCAACCGCCTGTGTACATGAGCCCTCAAGAAAAAAATAAGCTTGTGGGCATTTGATATGGAAAACAGACACCCTAGTGCTCCGCAACCTTCAGCTTCGAAAGGGGTATATACAGGGAGTGCAGAATTATTAGGCAAATGAGTATTTTGACCACATCATCCTCATTTATGCATGTTGTCTTACTCCAAGCTGTATAGGCTCGAAAAACCTACTACCAATTAAGCATATAGGTGATGTGCTATCTCGTAATGAGAAGGGTGTTGGTCTAATGACATCAACACCTATATAGGTGTGCATTAATATTAGGCAACTTCCTTTCTGGCAAAAGGGTCAAAAAGAAGGGACTTGACAGGCTTAGAAAAAGTCAAAAAAGTGGAGATATCTTGCAGGAGGGATGCAGCACTCTTAAATTGCAAAGCTTTGAAGCGTGATCATTGAACAATCAGCGTTTCATTAAAAATAGTCAAACGGGTCACAAGAAGGTGTCGTGTGGAACAACAAAGGGGCAAAATAACTGCCCATGACTGAGAAAAGTCAAGCGTGCAGCTGCCAAGATGCCACTTGCCCCAGTTTGGCCATATTTCAGAGCGTGCAAACACTGGAGTGCCCAAAAGCACAAGGTGGTGTTGCAATACTCAGAGACATGCCAGGTAAGTAAGAAAGGCTGAAAGACACAAAGCCACTGAACAAGACACACAAGCAGTGAAACGTCAAGACTGGGCCAAGAAAATATCTCAAGACTGATTTTTTCTAAGGTTTTATGGACTGATGAAATGGAGAGTGAGTCTTGATAGGGGCAGATGTGGGCACATGGCTGGATTGGTTAAAGGGCAGAGAGCTCCAGTGCAACTCAGACGCCAGCAAGGTGGAGGTGGAGTACTGGTTGGGCTGGTAAAATGAAGATGAGTTGTGGGGCCTTTCGGGTTGAGGAATGGAGTCAAGCTCAACTCCCAGTCCTACTGCCAGTTTCTGGAAGACACCTTCTCAAGCAGTGGTACAGGAAGAAGTCTGGCAAGAAAGGGTATAAAGAAGCAAAAACTAATGACATGGCCTCCTGTTTCACCTGATCTGAACCCCATTGAGAACTGTGGTCCATTATCAAAATGTGTGATTTACAAGGAGGAGGAAAACAGTACACCCTCACAGTGTCTGGGAGGCTTGTGGTTGCTGCGCACGCATGTGAGGGTGAACGATCAAAAACCACTGACAGAATCACGGATGGCAGGCTTTGGATGTCCTGCAAAAAAGGTGGGTTATATTGGTCACTGATTTGTAATTGTTTGTTTTTGAATGTCAGAAATGTATATTTGGAATGTTGAGATGTTATATTGGTTTCACTGGTAAAAATAAATAATTGAAATGGGTATAAAATTTGTTTTTTGTTAAGTGCCTAATAATTATGCCACATAATAGTTACCTGGCACACACAGATTATCCTCCTATATAGCTAAAACTAAACTAAACAACTACTCCAAAAATATTCAGCTTGATATTAATGAGTTTTTTGGGTTCATTGAGACATGGTTGTTGTTCAATAATAAAATATTCTCAAATACCACTTGCCTAATAATTCTGCCACTCCTGTACAAGCCAAATGGAAACCAGTATTTAAGAAGATCATCAGGCTTACTTGGAGGAAACAGGAACAATGTAGGAGCTATTGGGCATGCGTTAACACTACTTGTCAAAGGAGAAACCAGGTGCTAGGAACAGTGACAACTTCAGCTTGTTACTTTCTAAACAGAAGACATGTATATCCATTATCTACTTTATGATTTCATCAGGATGTGAGTGGTAATGAACATGAATCATGTAGGGCTCTCTTACGATACAGACCAGTCATGATGTTCTCTGCCTCTTGGTGTGAAGTCAACAATGGTCTTCAAATAACACCCTATTGCAGTTTCTACAGCGAAACTGTAGTAGGAGGACCAGTTGTGTCCCACCTACAACTCTCACTCACAATCTCTGTATTGGCTATTTGTAGTAGAGAATCGATTGTAACACGATTAGAGATGTAAAAATTTCCGGGAAAAAATTTTGAAGCTTGGAAAAAAACGGAAAATTTTCGGAAAAAATTGAAAAAAAAAGCTTCTCCATTCAAACCACTTCTTTTTCTTTTCTACAGGACTGAAGAAGTCACTTATCGGTTTACTTTAGAAAACATTAAAGTATAAAACTATGGGGACAATGGTTACTGGGACATTAAAAAATGATCACAAACTTGTTATAATTAAGAAATATACGTGGGACTATTTCACAGATCACACAGACACTGACGTTTTATAAGGTACTTTTATTTGTATTGTAACAAAATGGAGAGCCAACAATCTCCTCATGAAACTGTATTACTAGTTTTCTGTGGAAAAAAAAAAACTCCAGAAAAAAACCAATATTTTTAAAACCAGAAGAGTAACAATTTCTTCAATAATTTCCTGCTGGCAGCCATGGCTGTGAGAACTGGGCATGAGATGGGGAGTTGAGGTTTAATCAGAATCATTTTGTGTAGCTGTTACATCAATTCAGTATCAGTTTCAGTCTCTGCCTTCTGGCATCTAACTCTGCTGCTGATTCGGTCATCATCCACAGTTTATTATGGATGTCTCGCAAAAAGTTATATGGGACTCATTCATCATGCCATAATATATTTTTTCAATTTTTCCAATTTTTCGGAAAAAAAATACTAAAAAGACTACTACTGTTAGTATACTTTTCATAGGCTAGCATAAAAGTTAAGTGGTTAGATTTCAGGCATGGGGTCTATGATTTAATGTACGCTTACAGACTACTGCAGTTTATGTGGAAATCCTCAAAGCACGTTCATTTCTTCTAATATGCGTTAAAAATACTGGTATGTTAAGAGGCATATCACAAAAGCCACATATTTGTGAATTTACTACTTCCCCATAGCTAATGCCAAATCCACGTTGAAAAAAAAGTATGGTTCGATGCAAACCTGCCAAGACCTCAGTCATACAAACCTATCCTAGCAGTTGTGATTAAACTCTACAACTTCTTCCAGTGAGGAACCCTGACAAGGGCACGTCTACAGCGAGAGACCTGTACTGGCCTGTAACCATCCCAGAATGCAATGCACACATGAGACAGCCTATTAACAGCTTCAACTTTAATACGCCGAGCTCACATTAGTGTCCCTCTCCACCATCACTTCATCTAGTTAACTATTTCCTCCTGTCATTTTACATGTTACACACAAGTCATAAATCATAGGAGGAAGCAGCTATTTCTAAATCTGCAAATGACTTTTGCTGTTCTTGTTCCCTGCGGTTTTCTGCAGGCTCCTGACTGTGTTTTTTTTTTCAGCTTATGCTGCGCTGCCTCACAAAGCATTAGTTAACTGTATTCTGAATTGCATGCGGTGATCTCTTTTCAGCTGCCGACACAAGGCTCGCTCGTCTAACTGAATTAACTATTGAAGGCAATATTTTTGTACCAGCAAGGTTCCTTATTTTTACTTTGCACTGCGTTGTCCTTCCTTTTGTTCAGCATTATATGCCTGTCAGGACTAATGCTACTGGGAAACTCAAATAACATTATCTGTAATATAATATGAGTATTAAACGAATTTCAGAACCATCAGATCCTTTTCAAATGAAGCACTGTTTATATCTAACGTAATGATATAACATCCATTTCTTCCATCTGTGATGAAAGGAAATACTGTTCGTATGGTCTCTTAGCTTTAACAGTATTCTACATGTGAGCAAATCGTCAAAAAATATTTTGCCGCAGGACCTAGGGGCTATCAACTTCAGTACTGTGGCCAACTCCTCTTTAGGTTTGGCCAATCCTTGGATTGTTAGGGAAATTTTTCACTGGCTTATCAACAATTCTAATGCTCAAATGGGCAATCGGATGGGAAATCGGCCCTGGTTACACATAATTCCCCAGGCATATATAAATCATGGGATGATTAAAGTTTCTACCTTATTTCTGCTCCCCTAATACAGAAGGGTTTTGCCTCCTTATTATGGCTCCCTGGCTACCAGAAAGCCTCCCACCAACAGAGAAACGTGCAGGAAGGAAAAGAGCAAGCAAAAAAAAAAGAGTAGTCAATTGGCAGGAAGGAGCAGCACCAAGAGTAGGAGTGTGGGTCCCTAAAGGGGAGAGGGTGATGCAACTAAAAGGTTGACCCAGCTACACACATCCACCTCAGATCCCTCTAACCAAAATCAAGGGACACTTGCCTAGATGGAGCAACTTTCATGGTAGAAAATAGATAGTGGCTATGTGTATCAGAGAGCAGGAATCACAAAAGCTAGAGGAAATTGTACAGAATAATTGAAAGGTGTATGGAGGGCTTTAGTGCTACTTGCTCGCTTAAATCTACCAAAACCATGTAATATGAGGGACTTTATAAACAATCAAGAATACCTCTGTTCAATCACAGAGGACCCTATTCTACATAGTTGTTGGTAGATCTAAAGGATATCTGACAGAGAGATCTAAAGGTGTATGGCCAGCTTAAGCCCCATATACACATGTGATCAATCACAGCGTGGTGACATGGTCCCTGCACTGCGCTTGCTCGAAGGTTAATTGAACGGCGAACCAACTTTGCACATGGATTCCCATTTGATGGGGACCCTGGTCCTGTGTAGTTTTTTCCTACCCATTATATTTGGGAAAATATCACCAAGTAGGAAAATAACACCGGCTGGGAGCTGCAGACAGGCAGAGCTGAGAAAAGGGCACATGATGGCTGCAAGGAAGGATGGCTCCGCCCTATTTCCTGTGTCAGGCAGCACTGGCTGTGATAGGGCTGTGTGGTCCCCATCCACGATGGGCATGTCTGCTCTTGGCTCGTCCAACCTATCTTCGAGCAGGATCAGTTGATCCCACTCAGAGACAGGGGAGGCCGTGTTCAATTGCCGTAAACGTGCACAGCGTGATGTCATTGCTCGAAATGACCATTGATCAAGCAGCTATCTACATGTGTATGGGTACCTTTACAGATATGTCTCTAGATTAATCCAGCTTCTGTCAAAATATTACGCAGGCTTGTTGGAGGCATTAGGAGGTATCTCAGTAGTTCGGTATCTCAGTAGCACAATTGGACAATTTGGATTGTTATAAATAAAACGTTAATGCTAATGCCAATGTTAATTGTCAATGTAGCCATGTTGGTGGCTATTTGCCCTTTTCTAAAAAACCTTTCGGCCTACAGTAGATTAAATAGAGAGAACATCCTTTTAAGACACAATGGGAACTGTACTTCTTGCAAGACAAGGGAATTACCACGTTTTAATTACTTTTCAACATGCTATTGAAGTTATCTTGCTGATATAATTTCATATCGCTGCCTCCAAGCATTATTAGTTGTGCAGTAACACACAAAGCAAGATTTAATTAATTTTGCTGTTTATTTCACGCTTTGATATTCATGTTTCTTATCAAAGAACCAATATTATTTTGCTTGTATTGTATTAAGTTTGGTACAGAGCACAAGACCAATGTAGTATTGCATGGTTTTGTAACTTGTTTTTCTAAAAAAATTGTTATTTAAGATGCCTTGAGAATCTATGATGTATATGTAAATAATGATTTTTGGAAAGTGCCTTACATTTATTGACTAAGGAAACCAAGAGTTTAGGTGTGGCCTATAGCAACCAGATTCCTGATGCCTTGTCATGAGCAGTTTATTTTTCAAGCATTTTTGAGAGACAGGGTTTTGAAGTACTGATAAAAGGATTTGGTATCTTCATGGAAAATATTAAAACCCCAGGGAGGCAATGAAAACCCCCCCAACCAATAGACCAACATCTCATCCAGCAGTGGTGTTCTGAAATGTTGTCTGAAAAAGATTTTGTTTTCCTATTTATTTTGTCATTTATCATTCAGTGCTATAAAATCCACAGGTATCTGAAAAAGAACTTTATACAAGTACCATTAAAAAGTATCTTTCAGAGCATCCTTACATTTCAGCTCTGTCGGAAACCAAACCATATTATAAACTTATGGATTACCATCTTACCCTGTTTTACTGCAAGCCAACATTTTATATTTCGTATTCACGGTCACCTGCACAAGATGACCTCAAGCTAACTTGAAACTTTCAAAATTCAAAAGATTTTAATTCTGAAAAACTTTCACAGTTTGAGGAGGGTAAAAATCAGACGATGGACCTATAAGACATAGTAGTGGTAATGGAGGATGCTTTGACATAAATGATCCAAATTACTTTAATTGTTCACTAACATGAAGTCAATCCATTTGCCTATGTTGAATACAAGAAATACATGTGTTGCTATATTAGTTAGGGTATGATGAACTGTAAAGGAATCTAGATATAATATTGGACTTTACAATGATGGTGAACAGTCAGAGTATATTCTCATCATATACAATATGCACACACAACACTGAAATTAGATTATCTATAAATTCACAAAATGTGATGGTGGCATGTGTATTATAATGTAAAGAACTCAACCAGCATACGAAAATTGGATCTTCTGTGGACCCTCTGAGGAAGACTGACCTTGGAGTAAAAACCCAATTGCTCATCATAGATGTTTTCAAATCCTGTTTCTCTTAGATGAAGCCTGAAGAATGGGGGTTGCCCAGTACATAGTCTGCCCTAACTATCAATCCTTTTAATAGACAGATCACTTACAAAAAAGACCTGGAGACTTTCTCTCTCTGGTGGTTATCCTTAGTCCTGATACACTTTAAACATAGGGATGGTCGAATTTGTTTTCTTAAATTTGACCATTTCGTTGATTTCGAGTTAATTGCAAAGCCCCTTGAACATGTTATCATCACCAAACTTGCAAGAGATGTACAGAAGGGTTGGGGGTATATTACAAAAATATGTTTCTTGCACAAATTAAGTTCATAGTCAAGTGAAAAATTCGGAAATAGGAATTTAGACTTTGTTTTTTAACTTAATTTATAAAAAAAACTACATGTGCTAAAGCCATACTTTTTTGTTTTTCCCCACAACCCTTCTCTACATCTCTAGCAATTTTGGTGATGATACAATTTTCATAGGCTTTGCAATCAGCTCACAAAGTCAGCAAGTCTAAAAATTAGACCATCTCTATTTAAACATGAAGTGTCCCTAGAAATACAGGATTTGAGACAATTGTTACCTAATCCAAGATATAGTATCTCATGGCCAAAATAGGGCACACCTACTTTGTATCTTAAGGTGGGTTTACACGTCAAGATTTTTGTTTCGTTCAACTTCAGATTCGATTTTTTTTAGCTTTTTTTATCGGATTTCGTTCGTCCATTTATCGAAGGTAATTAGATTTTTTGGGGATTTTTGTACAACCGACGCAAATATCGAATGAAAATAATCGTTGGAAACACGAATGAAAAATCTTTCAGATTTTTTTTTTAGGAAGTGATAGGAAAAAAATAAGGACGTTTGTTTTTTACACGAAAAATAAACGACAGATGAAAGTTTACCAACATGTCCGATCATCTTGTGGACGATTTTTTGTCAGATATCTGGAAAAAAAATCCATCGGAGCAAATGGCCGTTTCAGATTTTTGTACAACGAACCAAAAAATCGTTGATCGTCCATCTGTCGGCCGAAAACTACACTACACTACCGACTACAGGGCCCAGGTAAAGGCCATATAAAGTTCAAGTCTGTTTGTTTAAAGAACCATAGCAGACAGACGATGGAGAAACCACAACTGCCTTTATCTTCACTGACAGGCAGCGACCCTTACACATCTCCTGACCTTCTGAGACAAGATTAGTCAGTCCAAAGAGGCCCTCACGCCCTCATCACCTGTCATCTATCTCTTCTTTCAAAGTATTCCAGCACTTTTTCATCACCGCACCACCAAGTCTTCATAGTATATTGTTATGTGCACAAAATATATCAGCGATTAGTAAACTTCACATCTGAACTGCCACTGAGACTTTAATAAAATACTATGGAGAAAATGGAAGTCTTGTTGTCCCCTGAAAAGGAAAAAAGTTAAAATTTATGACACGCTGACAGCTCCTATCTCCAGCACACTATTTCATTTCAACAGCAGTATTCCCAGACAGTTATACAACATATCCAAATTGTTTACATCGCTAGCTGCTCAGACTGCTACATCAAATATTCTCTACACTGACAGTAATGTTTTCCCTACATTTCATTATTTTATCACACAGGAAAGTACAACCAAACTAACTCTTAGATAAAGAAAAAAAAGTATTTCTTTAGAAAATCTGGGAATGCTGAAATAAGAATTTGCTTACTTAAAAATCTAAATTCTTTTGACTGGAACCTATTCCCATACAGTGTATCTAAACCCAAAAATTGTCCTGCAGTTTACCAGTCCTTGCATTGTGTTGATTGGCAATATTGTATTTCTTCCACCTGGTAGTCAAACTAGCAACCTACCACCCCTTCTATTTATAGAGTAGGAGGACAGGGAACCCATATCTTTTGACCAGTTAGTCAAGAATACATGTTTTTACTTTTCCCATAGACCTACATTAACTTATTTGCAGCACAATATGCATGTTTTCTTTTGATAGTTTACAATTTCGCACAAATGATGCCCTGGAGAACCTCTAAAAAATACAAACATCTTGTATAACCCTAAAGAGAATGGATATATTACCAGAAACTTGCCAGGAATGTTCTAACAGGTCTCCTTATCTATGAAGATCTAAGCAGATGAGGATGCAGACAGACAGAAGAACCATCCATGAACACCTTGCACCATTTGTATTAAAGTTGTTGACAGTCTATGTTTAAATATATGCTCAAGAGTTTTAACCCAATATCCATTCTTTTTAGGTGTTAGGCGAGTTACGAGCAGGTGGTACGCTGCACCCCTATTTGTTTTTGACATGACAAAGTAGAAGAAGTGCTTGCGCAGTTGATGTTCTTTGTAGAGGTAATGAGGTGGTGAATGAACAAGAGCTATGAGGAGCACCAAGAGGTTGAGAGTGTAAACACTAACGTTGTGTTCTTTCCAATTTTCAGGTTCAGAAACATTCTAAACAAAAGTATGCCTCCATCCAATTTGTTTTGAGCTTCATCCACAACATGTAAAGAAACAAAGATAAGCCACAATGGTAACAGCACATTTGTAAAGCCTGCTGTTCATTACTTCCCTATGAGCAAGCATGATGTGAGCCCTTATTATATTACAGTGATGGCTCCGATATTTTTCACAGGTTTGGTGAAAAGGAATGTTGCTTTAACTTCTCAGCATTCTGCAATTCCCTGCTGACTTGAGAAATTCTTTTGGGGTTGCTAGGAAGCGTACAATATTATGACATTCCCATAAGTAAGCCAGCGGATATTTTTATCATGGCTGCATGTCGGGACCTAAAGACCAATTATGTGGGCAGAGTATAAGGTGTCACCATAAGACATTCTCATCAGCAGTCTTTCCAAAGTCCAAACACTGAATCTAGAGGGTCGTGATCCACTATCTTCACTCATCACTAGAGATCGTCAAATTTTTTTGACTAGCTAAAGATGTCCATTCACGGCTCGATTTTAATAGATTCGAGCCACGTGCGCGTTCACAGTGAATTGGGCATGAATCTATAAAAAAGAGCCGTGGATGCCTTTCTTTGAGCAGGAAGACAGAAGGTCTGTCAAGCAGGTAAAGGACATATCCATAAATCCTGCTCGAATATCATTCGATTGACCGTGAATCAGGCATCTAACTTTGTTCGCCATCGGGACGTGGATGGGGACCATAACTAAGTAACTTGGCAAGTGTCTGAACATTGTATCATCACCAAAATGGTCAAAACATTCTGACTTGACATTGAACACAATTTCAGGCCAAATTCAGGTTTCTTAGGCATACTGGGTCAATGGAGAGTCTATACTTTACCTCTGTAAGCAAGTTTTCAGATTATTCTACAAACCTGAGTACAATGAAACTCCACATTTTGGTGACTAATTTTTAACAGTTTTCAATTTTATTTAATTATACTCCATTTATTCTATAATTATCACAGGTATTTAGATTTTCATTTATGTGACTATTTTAAATCTGCAGAAATAAACAATTTAAAGCAACCCTGCTTTGTGTTTTAAATGTATAATACCTATAGGGGCAAGAAAACAACAACAGTTGTGAGGTTTGACTATAATGTGAACAGTCTAGGACGCCCCTCAGTCTAATGACAACCCTTGTCAACATTTTGGATTATTCCTTTCTACCCCTAGCAGTATATTTTATACCTTCCTGGTAGGAACAGTGAAAAATAGACATCCACTCTAACATCTGTACTCTATCCATAAGAGAAATGAACAAGTAATGGCTGGGATACACATTAATGTCTACCAATTAATGCAGTTTCACAGAGAATACAAACACAAATTGACACGTACTATACAACCACAACTGTCATGTGTATCATTCCTTCAGTCTTCTTGCAAGATCCCATACCGTTCTGTTCGGAAGCGGGAATAATGTTGAGGACTATTCCTTTATTCTTTGTTCCTGCATTACGATGAGACGTCAGGAAAAAAAATGACAAATAATAAAATGTGAAACCAGCCATTACTTTCAAGGCCTAATGTGCAAGTACTTAAGTAAAACGGTGCACTTTCTGGTAATGCCTGTTTTCAATTGCTCCCAACCCATTTAATGCATGTCATTTGAAAGGTAAGAAATGATTACTGTGTTCTGCAGGAGATTAACAAGAGACAGTTGCATAAAACTGTTGAATACCTCACATTTTAAATATTTTTTTTTTAACTGGCATGAGCTTCTTTATTTCAGTATTTATTTAAAAAAGCTTTTAAGTTAAATTATACAAAGGGTGAAAACTTAGCCTGTATATAGTAAAGAGTTGTCCCTGGGTTCATTTCAATATGTCTTATGAATTATTATTTAAAAAATCTATATTGATATTCAAAGAACCAGAGAAACTGTACTCTGGCAGGAATAAAGCAAAGTGGTCACCAGCCTTAGTACCTGTCTCTATCCATGTACATACATTCATTCATTTCCTAACAAAGCAATACAATGACAACCACCCAGAGGTAAAGATTGACTAGCCTTACACCTTCCCCCGAGGAAGTGGCCCATAATGCCCCGAAACATGTTGAAAGATGCAAAACCATCTGGGTACCTCCAAATAATAATTTTAACCTGGCTCCCAAGATAATATATATAGAAATAAAAGTGGATAAAAATGCTGAGATAAGAGGTAGGGATGGATTGGAGGTATGTTTGGGGCAAATTTGGGTCTTTGTTATACAAATCCTTTACAGTTTAAAATCATATCATTTTAGGTGGTGCCCTTTAACTTCACAGCCCTTTTTTCTTTCACTACAAAGATTCTCCAGTCTCCAGTATAATGGTGTTCCTTAGATGAAAACTGCTGGGTCGTAGTAAGTCTTTTGTGTAATCAAGGCTTTTTGTATTGTTATCTATAAAAAGCAGTGATTTAACACCATTTTAATCATAGAAAGATCATTCTATCTCCTCCATTCTTTGCTATCTTCACCCTGCTCTGACATGAACATGATTCTTTGACTTTTTCAGAAGTCCCGCAATTAAAATGATTGAAAAAAAAAATCAAATATTCCTGAGCTGGCGCTTGAAAGAAACTCCCATAAATTATGCAAAATGGTAAAAAAGGAACATTTGGCACATCAGAAGCTGCCTCTAGTTTAGGTAATTATTCCTCTGAATAAAAGAAAGGAGAGCAATATCCGCAATAAATATTATAAGAGCTTGCTGGTTGCCTGTATCTTTTTCAGACAATGCATCTATTACCGAATTATAATTAGCTCAGCCAACAAATTAACAGCTATATAAAAGAGCTTAAAGTGGATTTATCATTAAAATTCACATGTCACAAAAAACAGTAGGACATGTCAGCCTTACCAAATATTAATATTTTAAGTAAAAATAATAAATGTTTTTCATCCTATTAATAAAAGAAATTGATAAGGCCTGTAAAAACTAAAGATAACATGAACTCTGACTACCAGGTGCATTATGGGGGTTGATATTATCAGACACAAGTCACTGAAAAGTGTCTATTGTATTTAATAAAGCCTCATATATGGAATTTCATCTCCGGAGACAAATGTTCCTTAGTGGTAAAAATCATCTCAGATAACAATGGTTACAGGTGCATGCCAAGCAATGGACATCGACCGTGGTGTACGTTCATGTCCGATATCCCTGTTTTCGAGAGGGATTGATTGGTCCAGCTCGAAAACAGGGATGGCTGCATATGATATGGGCCAGATAGATGGAAGTGAGCAGCCATGGATCTGGCCCATATCTACACGTGTGTTCCCTGCTTAAATGTGGACCCCATAGCAATGCAACTCCATCTCATGTTACCCTAACGAGGGCACACTTACTTAACATTTTACCAGTTTTACCATCTCACAGAACTCTAAACAACCATTGTGCCCAATGCCGTTGTCCTATATGGCCGAGAATAAGGAAGAGTGCCAACTGCACATCCCCACTAGAGATACTCTGCTCCCTACTAGAGATGGTCTTTGTGAGCTGATTGCAAAGCCTCTGAAATTGTATAATCACCAAAATTGCTGGAGCTCGAAAGTCGAAATTTCAACTACCTTGAAAGAAGCTATCTTGAAGGAATTTCCTGTTACCTCATCCCCTAACTCATTTATACTTCTTTATCATGGTTAAGTATATTACCTCCAGTCTGACTGCAATGGATGGGAAAACATGCAATGCATATTGTACCCCAACTATTACAACACATTTGCTAGGAATTTGCATTGAAAATGGCAATGCACTTTTCCATATGTTAGGGTAGGTTGGCAGTCCAATCATTTACAATGCACTGCTGTAATTAAGCACTAACATACCACAAAGAGATAAATGGGTCCTTATTGGAATGGTGCTCTGATCCCGTATAATGTTCAAAAATCAATCCAGCAGTCAACTGTTTACAAATTGTTGTTAAATATTGAAAAAACACAAGCTGTGTGTACAATCAGATTTAATTGGATACAAATTCATGTGTGTACAGTATTTGGAATTTCTGAATTGAAAAATGATCCCTAATAAACATAATTGTAAGCAAACATTCTAGCATACAAAGATCCTAGACCTCACTTAGATATTAATCTATGGATATAATCCACAAATATATAATGGCAATCACCTTACGTGTCTAGACTATTTTGTGCAATGTAAAAAAACAAAAAAACAAACTGGAATAAAGTTTCAAGAATTCCAAAGGGAAGCAGATGTTGCAAAAGCAGCCTCTGTGTTAAAATAAACAAAACTTCAAATTAATGAGCTCTTCCTTGTCTGTAATTAGTAGTTCTAATGGCAAGGAAAGGACAATGAACTCAACTTGTATACACGAATGTTATTATGCAGCGGAAAAATAAATCTATTTTTTTATGTATGAGACATAAAACAGCCTTGAGTGAAAAGCTTAAAAGAAAAGTGATAACGGATTTTAATTGGAAGCCTTTTTTCGTTCATTATGAACTTGATTGCCGAGCAGAAATTTAAGGGAGAATATAAACACATCACATTCTATCCCACATGGAAAATTCTAAAATGTAAGATCTTATAAAAATTCATGAATATGACTACCACATGCCTTCCTACAAGGAAACTATGTCTGAATGCCATCTGTGCAGGACAGTCTAATTAGGGGATTAATCCAAGGGAAGCTCCTTGTGCTCACATGTGAAAGCACATGCTCCTTACCATTAAAGGAAAAAATATATATAAAAAAGATCAAGAAGAAGCTGACGGGTGGCATTCTTTTGGAGGTTTTATTATACGATACTGTGCAGCAAAGTGAATATGAAAAAAAAGAGAAAGAGTTTGTGTTGTTTATACCAACCAATCAGAAGTTTCTAATATGAAATCAATTATGCATAATATCTACAAAAGGAACAACAGATTCAAAAAGAGGTGGCACAAGATACCAATCACATGAGCTGGCCATACACCTTAAGCAGCCCATACACAGGTCAGATTTTCAATCAATCGACTTAAAACGATCAATTTTTTAATCGATTGATTGAGAATTGAGTTTTGCCCACCTGGTTAAATTGACTTAATCCGATCAAAATTGAGTGAAAATTCAGTCGTTTTTTGATCGGACTGGATGGTAAATTTTGATCGGTCGATTGAAAATTGGATTGAAAAGTGTGGTCAACCAATTTTTGATCGATTTTTTTTCTACCTATTCTACCTCACTTCTGATTGAAATTTCAATCGGACTATTTTGGATCGATTATTATGTCGAGTGAAAAAAACAGACGTGAAGATTACAAACCAATCGATGTTAGATGCGATAATAAAGTTAGATTTTTTAAATCGAACATCGATTATTGTTAATCGAACATCGATTATTTTTTCAGGTTCGATTATAATACAATCTATTTTTCAAGAACATCAAAAGATTTTATTAATTTGATAGGAAGTGATGGGGCCGGCGTATATTTTAACATTACTCAAAGAAAAAAATCTTTTTAAAAAAATTCTACTCTCGATTATTGTTAAATCGATAAAAATTTACGGACAGGTCCGATAACTATTAAATCGACATAACATCCGATAATTATTTATTTCCATCGATCTGACTAATTTCTTCACATGCAATATATCTGCAAATATGATTATTATTGATCTTTCTAAGTCGATCTAACTATGAAATCTTCATGTCTGTGGGGACCTTTAGATCTCTCTGTCAGATTTCCTTTAGATCTTCCAACAACTATGTAGTATAGGGTCCTCTGCGATTAAACACAGGTAGACTTGATTGTTTAGAAAGTCCCTCATATTACATGTTTTTGGTAACACAAAAGGAGATCTGATGAAAATCTGACAGAGATCTAAAGGTGTATGGGGACCCTAAAACCACAGCAAATCTGCAGTCATTTTTAAACTTAACTAGGGCTAAAAAAGCTTATAGTCAACTATTAATAAATCTACACTTGGACGTTTTCCTTTACTCCCATAAAAAATTTCACCAATTACTGAGGGTAACAATGCTGCTGAATTAAGAGCAGCATTGATATCCTCAAGAAGGATAAGCTGGCTATGTGGGATAATTCTAAGTTCTAACTAAGCTTAGTAAAGTTTTTTTTTTACTGTCAAACAGACAGTATAGATGTACCTCAAGCTGAGACACTATAGATAGTAGACAGTTGGAAAAAAAATGGATAGGAAAAAGGACAGGGTGCTCAAAGTTCTGTTCATGATAAATTATGATAATTATGTGTATCGCTCCAGAAATGTGGATATTAGAATGACATCACTTCTTGGTTTTGGATGTCATCACTTCTTGGTTATGGGTGCAGAAGGTAGGACAGCAGAGAGGTCTCTCCTTAGTTAGTCACACTCAGTGTTCTACAGAATCAGTGGAACAAATTTGTCACTCACTCACTTCTTGGCTATGAGTGCTAAAGGGACAGAGAGGTCCCTCCTTAGTTAGAGTCACACTAAGGAGAGTGCATTATTTATTTTCCCTTTATTTTTTCCCTCTTTTCTGTTTGTTTAATAAGAAGTAACTTTATTGCACTCGATCATGCACCTTGTGTCCTTCTTATGCTGGCCATACACATGCCGATAAACGGCCGGATTTTATTCTGACCGACTGGCGTGCGCGCTCTCGCCGTCGGTCAGGTTAAAATCCGGCCGTTTATCGGCATGTGCCCACATGGGGCGACAGGGATCTGTCTTCTTCTGCGACTTCTCGGCCGGCCAGAGATCCGACATGTCGGAAAATCTCTGGCCAATGGGAGCCGATGCCATAAGCAGCAATGAAGACGGCGTCTCCATCGCTGCTTATGGCCAGCACACAAAGGGTGCCTGGCCGATTGTGGGGCCCCAGAATGCAATGGGAGGCTAACGTGATGACGTCATCACGTTAGCCTCCCGGAGCGATATCGGAGGGCGATATCGCTCCAGCTCGGCATGTGTATGGCCGGCATTATCCTGGGAGGTGCACACCTTCAAGCAACGTCATTACCCACCCTCATACTTACCCATTTACCATTTTATTACCTGTATGTTACCCGGTTCCATACACTACCCAATAATCTTTCTGGCCTGCTGACAGTAGTGTGCAACTATTTACAATTTTTTTCCAATTGGATAAATAAAAGTCCAGTTGTATAACTGACAAAGGTAGCATCATGCATCCTACTCCCACTCCTAGAAGAGTGCTTTCTAGTAAGGACACACTATCTGATGTCCTATTTTCCAAATTTATTCTGAAACACATGTGCCTAAAGGGCTCTCCTGTTTTAATTTACATATTATATTTAATACAGTTCAGGTGTTACCACTAAGGTGTTAGGAACTCAACTACTGCTAGTTTATTTTCATAATGTAGATCAGAAAAAGGACCCTGGTCATTATTACTTTGGAAACCCCCCAAAGCTAGGCTCAAATAAAGCTACCATTCTAAAAACCTATATCAAACGTCACTTTGTATTACTTTTACGGATTTCTGCAGACTGGAGGGAATAAATGATGGGATTTAATAAAAGCCCTTTGCTGCCAGGAACTCAGAATCGTGTGCCACAACCAAACTACAAAGGTATAACCGAATTTCTGATGTTTGCCTTCAGTCATGAAGGCTTTGGGGTTGTCTCTCTTCTAACAGGCTTTTGTGCCAATTTCATATTGTCAACAGATGCTTAAACGATGCTTACTCAGCTTGCGAGCTGCTGCCAGTGAGTGCTTGCTGCTTTAGCGGGCTGCTGCAAATTAATCCCAGAAGAGAGAAGTTCTATTTGCCTCTCAAACAGAGAGAAGAACATTGATGAAGAAAGATACTAAAGATCAAAAAGCCAATGGCACGACATGCTTACCGTATCCTCATTGTTGTCTTGCTCCCTGATTAAAGCAGGATTTCTGGCTTACAGCATCAAGTGATGCAGTATGTAATTTGTCTAGAATAATAGAATAAAAGGGGTTTCTTCACAGATTGGGCTGTATTTGATGATCCACTTAAATAGTTTAGTATCATACAAAGTAAATAGCTCTGTGGTATTCTGAAGTAGATCTGTAAAAAAGATGCAGCTAAATATAAGAAGATACGGAGCTCCTTTTGGACTGTGCATAAGCAGCTGGTTGGCTGGTATAAGGAAGGCCAGTCACTTTACAACTTTAAAAAATATATGATACCAGCTAAACTACTGACTCTGCAGATTTAAAATACTTAACTAAGATAATTTTAAAATACATGTTAGAGTGATTTTAAGGGTATTTTCTTTGTTAAAGAGGTCATGGATGGCATGTCTTAATGAACCCCTACTTAAAACCATTTGAGTGGTGGAACTGTCTGCTCTAATGGCCTTATGTAATTGCCAGCCCTAATGGCATTATACTTTCACTGCTCCATCAGCTTTGAGTGGTTGATCTATGTGATGGTAGTTATATGAAATAGGGATCTTGGCCATACAAATGGACAGACCATCCTTATTCCATAATCTGGACATCATATTCTCCTGTCCCTTGCTAGAGTAAAATGAAGCAATGGAAGAATGAAAATGGCTTAGTCATAAAAGAAATATGGTGGTTGGCATTGTTAACATCTCATAAAGGCTTTTGGGTTATCTGTCTGCTGTCAATGGATGCTTTTAGTGAGATACAACCAGACAGCTGGTATCTTCAAAAGAGGGCCATCAAGGGCAGTCCCTATTATTGTTTCATTACAGACTCATTTTGTGGCTCTATATTGTGTTATCCTTGACCTTTTAAAAAAGGAAAATCCTTCAAAAGTGGACATTTCCTTTAAGTATATGTCATGTTCTGTAAATATGTACTGGTCAACAACTAAGCTTTTTGTTCAGATAAATATTATTGTGACAAAGAGTTAGAGCAAATCGAGTCTTTATATCTCCAGAGCATGTTAAATGAGGTCTCATTTTTCTGATTACTAAAAACCACCTAAAATATTTGGAAAGTATCTGGCTGATTATCACAACTTGCCACATCAAACATCAGTGTGTACAGATCCGTGCTACAGGAAGCGAATCAAAGACTCATGATACTTGACTGTAGACTATCCCATTTCCAGATGGTTGAAGCCACAAGAAAATATTAAAGGAAACATGCTTACAAATGCTACAGTCAGACCTCTAATATATACTGCTGTCTGTCTGCCAATCCAGATGCAAGAAATCTTATTAGAGATAAAGAAAGCCATTTTATTATGTTTTGTGATAAATTAGGTGACCACATTTTTGTCCAATATACACAAAATAGTTGCCTTTGTTCGAACACTGAAGGTAGAGATGTATAGGAAATACTATTAAAATAACAATTCCACATACAGTCTGCTTTGCAATTGTTTAGCAATGTGCTTGCTTTAATATGTCAGGTTTAGTGCTACTCGAAAAGAAATGTGTTGGGCCATCTTTACGATTCACAATCTGATAGGAAATCTTCGCACACAATCTTTGTACCGTAGTAATGATTGTACAATCAGACTGCAAAGTGTATTGTCAACTTTATTGAAATGTATGATGTATTAGCTACAGGCAAGAGCAGGCAATGTGATAGCTATAATAAAGGTGGTCATACACTAGTATATGGGATAATGATCAGGTAAACAATCAATATTTCTCCAATATTGCTTAATTACCTGGATAATTTTTTACCTAAAACGTCCAATAATCAAGCAGGAATGCTCGCTACCAAGTCAAAAGTAGCATCCCCCTTGTTTCCTGCAACAAGGTCCAATGAAAGGACACGCCTAGTCAGGGCATTCATTGGCTGGTGGTTGCGAGTTGCTTCCAATCTTTTAAATGATTGGACCAGGCATGTATAACCAGGTCTGTTAGATTATGGTGTGAATAGTGTGTTCAAAATGATCTTTCTGTGGGCTGTAAATTGCTTTTTAGACTATGCATTGAAGCATGCAGCATAAGTCTGAGAAAACAAAATTAGGTAAGAATGTTAAAAGAAAGTAAATAAGGTTTTTTGGTTTCTGAGCTCACAATATTTTTTGTGATCATTCAGAAACTCCTGACTTTTGAAATTCCATTCCTGAAAAGATACGTGAGTTACCGCCATATAAATTCAGTGGCAAGTTGAAAACTGTTATTATCACTATATATCCTGCAGCACACCAACTGCATATTATGCATCATAGATCATAAGGGGGTGGACAGCTGGTTTAATGGATGAATATAATGGAATACACAGTTGGCACACAGCCAGCATACTTATTATATGGTACAGTAATGATCACTTTAAGCATTTTCTGGTACTAGAATAACCCTAATTTGAGGACAGACAGAGGCCACCCAAAAAGCTGAAATGAAAAGAGTTGAAGGAGCTGCCCATCCAACATCCTAACCTCACGAAGAGATGGGTTGCTACAACAGCTGCCTGCGCGCTGGTGAGTAACGCAACAGGAACCCAAAAATAAACATTAGACATCAAAGATAACTTTGTGTGCATTAGCTCATGGATGTGGAAGGTTCAACTTTAGTCACCCATTATAAATAACATTTTTTTTACATAGACCAATATCGCAGATTACTAACCAAACACATCAAGTGACCCCACTAAGCATGTGTTCTGTAATCTGTGACAGAGCACAAATAAACAATTTTCAAGACGAGGACTTAATGGACTAATTCTTCTACAATGATCGACTTTTACATATGGAAATGTATCATTTAAAAAAAAATTCTCCTTAGTAAATAGTTTTATAAGGATTATTATCTATTTATAGATGTTTGCTACCACATTATTGCAAAAATTCGATTCACTTTTTTTTTCATTTGGTAAAAAGTAATGGGTAATGCATACAAATACTTTCAGAACCTATACATTTAACAAAATATGAAATAAAGCTCATAAAATTACCTGATTAATTACATAAGTATTTATAGTTAGTAACATTGGTCACCAGAGGTTCATAACTTTGATCAAATAATCCAAGTAAAATATCCATATTATGCATGTAATAAACATAAATAACGTTACAAAACCATTGTCTGTATCCTTCAGCTGTCAATCAAACTAAATGCTGCATTGGAAAATGATTGCTAGAGTAAGAAATCGTAAATAAAAATGTAAAAAAAAACAAAAAAGAAAACAAATTCCCCTGTGGACTCTCCAATAAGCCTCCAAGGTGCTTCAAACCAAATGGCAATTAGACAGGATCATCCTCAACTAAGACCAATGACAAGTAATGTGAATAATTATTTAGCTTATTATAATGGCACTTGTCAATGGCAATGGTGGGATGTTTTAGGCAAGTTAATCACCAGCTATAGAACATTATGTGTTGGAAGCAGAAAAAGACCAGTTAAATGAATAATACAATGCCATCTTAACACCTTTTCTGGGATGCAAACACCTCATAGCTCTAGTCAAGCAATTTTAATCAAGATAATGACTGAGATGAGTTATGGGCAAACAAAGCACATCTTATGGACTTAAGTCACTGAAGTCCTTGTTCTGTAATAAAATATGGCAGTAATTGTCATTTTTACATTTTATTATGTACCGAACCACTGAACCCAGTATAACAGTTCAATATAAAAATAATGGCAGGCTAACATCTACCATTCCAACAATCCAAACGTAGAAAAACTCTTCATTGCTACCTATTTACTGTGAATGGTTATGATCATTTGTCAAGATAACAATCCTGTAACAGAAGGATAAGTAAATGGATCTAGGTCTTTGGTGTGCTTTGTTTTTCTTATCCTAGCTTTCACTATAGGTGGCTAATAAAAAAGATAGCAAATTACAGTTAGTTTTACACATCACTTTACATTGGTGTCGTCTTTTGTTTTGTACCAATATAATAGTATGTGATCGTGTTACTTGTAGGACTCCCATAACTACATTTCCACCAAAAAAAAAGAATCCATTAGGAAAATGTCACTCTGTAAACGAAAAGATGAAACATATATCCACTTAAATGTATATTTGGAAACCATTTGGAGAAATATGAGTTAATCTCTCTCATAGTTTGATTTATTAGATTTTGGGGAAGAGCCAGTAGGTGCTATGGCAATGGAAGTCCACAATACAGATCTGCTTACATTTCTCCTGCGCCCCTCAATTAACAGATTTAAAGTTTTTAGTAATGACAGCTATGGACTGGGCAGCTGTTAAAGAGGGATGAGACCACATCTTTACAGCTGCTGAAGCTAAGTTTAGCAATGTGTACATCAACGTCAAGGGGAAAAAAAATCAATAGAACAAAGATCAATTTGCACAATTAAGTTATATACCAGCAACCGCAAGAAATTATCTTCTATTCTGATGTGTCTAAGCTAATGGAAAGATCTTACCCATTGCTACATATTTGTTAAATATTTTATTTATATATAATTGTATTATTGTTATTTTCTAATGATGGACGCACTTGTAGATGAATGTACAATTCTACAGTGAACAACCAACAGCTAAACAACCAATATCTCACTGATATGCACTCATCAATAAATACATTTGACCCACCTCCATTTATTTTAACCATTCACAAAGAAGGGTTGTCTTAGTAAAAAGAGAACAAAAGGAGAGGGAAATTACACATGAGCAACATGTGATGATCACCTATTGCTGCTTATAGCAGGGGGTCGGTACCACGCCTCTTGGTTGAATCAAAACAAGAAAGGGGGAAAAATGCTTAGGTGGAGGGATTAATTGGTAGAGGCTTTTCAGGTACCTTGGGGTGTTTGTCAGTATAGACTGCAATAGTCAGCGGTATTTGATTAAAAAATACATAATTTTATTCGCAAAAAAGTTTGTTTTAAAAAAGTCCATGTTACTAGACAGTATGACATAGATTCAAGAAAGTAGAAGTCAAATTTAGGCTCAAAAGGAATCACAGTATTACCCCTCAGCTACACAGAGAGAGGGGGAGGGATTAATGGATACAGT
>CM070033.1:156680069-156703558 GCA_036250615.1 Ptychadena robeensis
GCGTATACACAGTATAAGAGGATGGCATATATTTGGACCAATAAAGCATATGAGTGAGATTGTCACTCATATGAGGGGGTAATATCAAATGCCCTGCAAATACATGGAGGGTGGCTGAGCCTGATCTATGTCATTAATTGTATATGATACCCCAATCAATAAGTATGCTGAGGGGGTCCATCTAGGGGTCTATAACTCAGATCCGGAGCAGTAATACTAAAAGGTGGAAAGTTACCTTGTCCAAGCGTTCGTTTCTTTAAAGGTCTGCCATCCAGGGTCACCGGTGGGGTAGAGGAGTATTCCCAGGGTGAGCATGCTGAGAATGGAGACGCCATTATGGCGTTTTTATGGTCTGGCCATGATTTATTTTATTTTAACCATTCATTCTCCATTTATTTTAACCATTCACAAAGAAGGGTTGTCTTAGTAAAAAGAGAAATCACTCTCATTGGCTAGTGATTGCTGAATTTTGTTTGGATAAAGGAATTAAAAAATGTCAACAACTGAGAATACCTAAAGGTACCCAGGTTGATTCTGGTGCGATCGATCATTGACCAATCTAAGCATGGTGACGGTCATGGGTTGCCGAACGATGTACACCACTTTGTGCAACCAATTCCCTTTTGATACTTTAGATGGCCCCATCCAAAGTATCAAAAGTATGGTCGAACCAGGATTGATCAACATGTTCCCTTTTTGATCGACATTTCTTCTAGCCGGATCAAAAAGGGTGGCTGAGCTCAATTTGGGAATCAAGTGAAAAATCGATCTGTGTATGGGGACCTTTTATGTACAGTAGATTTTCATTTTATAAGATTTTACTTAGATTGGTACTTTAACATCCTCTTACAATATGGAAGCAGATTTACCATAATTATCTCTTGTCATTCGACAGCTCTATAAAATTAACAACAAGCATTTTCAGAAATAGGCTTGGCAATGGCAGAGAGAACACTTCTTTCCAGTTTCCTTTTATATTCCAAAGACTTCAGTTAGAATTAGGGATTCCAATTCAGATGGGAAATAGAGTCCTCAAGAGATATAAGAAGCTGGCGGGTAATGCAGGACACCAGTGTTTGCCCTTAACTGGGATATAAGATGAAATGACCCTTTAAACAGAACAGAAAAGACCGCAGCCAAAAGTTGCTCTGCTCGAAAACTGCCAGTTGTGTCCATGGTACAGGAGACGGCAGAAGATAAAATGACTTGCTCCAGGCTCAGACTTTAGACAGTCATTTACTATTCCTCTTCTTCAGTAACCATTTCTTTAATGCCAGGCTATAACCATTCCCAATTAAAGCAGAAAAGCTTTCTGAAAGATCCACCAGAGGATAGCGCAAACATAGTCTTCTGTTGTGTTTTTATCCTTCATTGTTCTATTTTAATATGGATATTTATGATAATGCTCCCGTTCTGTGATGTCTTCACTCCTATTGATGCTAAGGCTTTTAAGAGTCACGCGTGGAATAGGTCCTCAATGGCAGAGGAACACCGTGAACTGTTACAGTGAGGTGCTCTGCTCCTTTGTAGCGCTCAATTAATGCTGACACATTTAAACATAAAACGGGGACATCTGTTCTATGCAACGGTAACGTGCTACACTGTAGATTTTACTTCTCTTCATTTACATAAAGCTTAACTTGTTTCAAATACAGGCAGACAACTGCCCTGCCTGCTGCATGAGAAACATAGAACAAAGGAATAATATGGCCCTTTTTCTTCCTTTTGTCTCATACACCTTAGAAATGACAAGATTAGCAAACTAATAACAGCCAATTCTATATTGATATATATATATTTCCCAATGTTCAATTTTTTTTCACTTAACTATGTCAAATGTTTTGTGTCTGAGAATAGCAACGTTGGAAATAAGAGTCATATTATTTATGCTGTTACAGTAAGACGATCATCATTTTCTATGCGTTCATCATCTTGCTGCTATTTCAGGAGACTATTTTTTAACAATCTGCAAGAAATATATTTATTTTAAAATATCAATCCACTAAAAAGAAGAGGGCTACATATGTCCATATGCTCACTTACTTGTAGGTTTCTCTCATGGTGTCCTGAAGAAGGTAACATTGAGTTAAAATACTATCTTTCCAATGGGAATAGGCCCCCGCTTTAAGAGTGAAAACCCACAGTTTTGCATTACCTGACACCATGGCTCATGTACTATGCAAGTTCATCTGCTCCAATTTACTTTCTTTGCACTGTGGTCAAAGGTTCTGACATCAACAATATCTATAGCTTTGCATTTTAAGGTGAGGAACCCCAACTCTGGAGCAGGAAGAAGAACAATAAATTAAGAGGGGATGGAAGATGTAAATTGCATGCGTGACACACCCAAATAGTAAATATAACTAGCTAGAAAGATTTGTTTGGGTCCAACCCAGGGGGATAAACATCCTGATAACGAATAAACCAACAAGTAAAGGGTTTTTGAGGAACAAAAAGTCTTCTCATAAGTAAAACAGTCTTTATTCAATATACAGGACTTGACAATAATGCTAAGAACGGGAGGTTCATAACCAACAAGGTTACATACCCTATCACTGGTTTGGCCTTCTGTATAATAAAATACAATTGACAGCTTGATAACAGAACAATGTGAATATAATTTCTCTTAAGCTAGGCACACACGAGTAGATCTGTAAAAAGATTTGAGTACAATCAATCAACGTGCGCGGTCATGGTGATTGAGTGTACTCTAATCTGTTTACAAACCTACCTGTGTGTGCCTTCCTTCAAGCGGGATCACTAGAGCCCGCTCGAAGAAACTCGATTGAACGGGGTTCCAACATGTTGGAAAACCCCGATCAATCTCAATTACTTTGCATGAAGTATTGGATGTCACCGGCTCCTGCCTCCTTCCATCACAGCAGTATGACTGCCAGTGTGAAGGGGGTGGAGCCAGCACTCCTCACACTGAAGCTGACACTGTGAGGAGAGAGGCAGACTGGATGGATTTCTGCCCAGCTTGTAGTGTGTTCTGATTCACACATGCTACTGGGAAGAACGGGTCCACGGGGTCCCCATTCAATGGGAATCGATGTGCCCATGTGATGCACATTGATTTCCGTTCAATTGATCCCAGATCAATCACAGCTTGGTGACGTCACATCGGGGGTCAATTGGAAGGGAATTTACCCGTGTGTGCCTAGCTTTAGTCGCCACTTCGACATGTTTTGCCCTCACGGGCTTCTTTAGGGAGAGAACTGCATAACATCAGCATCATCACATTGGTTTAGCTGTTAAGTTATTATACTAATACAGCTAAATGAATGTGATGATGCTGATGTTATGTTTCTCTAGATATTTATACAATTGTCCTGGCCAATATGGCTCTTTCCATTCTGTGCAAGATGTTGATCACTTTTGGTAGATCGATTCAGCTGAAACGGAGTAGATTTCCTAATAATTGATTTAAATCGTTAAAAAAGCATTGGAAGAGGCTTATAGAGAAGATGTCAGTGAGCAATGTAGACCACACCAGACTGGATTTGGTGTCATTTCAAAGAATGCAATTAATTTCTCCTTTTTTTAATGACACTAGACCCAAAAACAGGATCAGGGGTCAACACAAGTGGTACTCTTTTATAACTATATCAAACATTGTTCAAGAACTATATATAAAATATGTATCAATTATATTAGGCATATTCTAGCAGTAGTATGGTAAGTACAACAATACAAATTTATTTCCCAAAAAACTGATACAACAATCTATCTATATTTCTAGGTATATAATATTTACTGACACAATGTGCTGCTGGAAACAGGTGCTCTTTTAGAAATCATTATCCTGCTATTTTTATTTGTATATTGAACATCAGTAAGGTAAGGCCTCGGAGAGCTTGCACCCCCCCCCCCCCCCCCCCCCTATGTGACTTCTATGATCATCCTTTCACATGTTTGCTTGTCTCAGGTGCTGTGTTCTAACCCACAGATATTGTCAAGTCTCAACAGATTACACGGCTTGTAGCCTATTGACCGACTTGTATTGATTATGCACTGGAAATCCAGGTTTAATAGCACAGATACCCTTTAATCTGCTCGGAGCTTGTTCAACTTCTGGCAGCAACTGTAATAATGCCAAAACAGGTATGGAAGATGCAAAGCATAACAACAAAGAATGCCTTATTCCTCAGCTCTCATCTATGCGTTCTTTGTATCATTTTTACAATATGTGTCATTGCTGTGCATTCATGGGAAACATTAAGGATATTGAATATCGCAGATCTGTAATGTATGGATTGACAAGCATTGTAACCAAATAGACAAAAATTCCAGGGGCCCCCATGAATATCTAGATATGGAACGACTGGATTTCAAGGCTGTGACCTTTATCATGAAATAAACAGACAACATAGACAGATATTTTTCTACAGAACAACAATGTGTGCTTTCACTAAATTAAGATTTTTTTTTACTTTATTTCTTTATATTTAATGAGGACTAATCCTTCTTAATCACAAAGGCTTAATTATCTTTCAGTGGGGTAAAGGCTTATGTGGCCTTCTGTCCAACTAATATATATTCTTGCTTTTATACAGAAGTGATGTAACGGAGAATTAAACAACTAAAGGTGGCCATACACATTTAGATTAGCGGCCGATTTTGCAGAAGATCGACCACCCTATGTGATCAGGGCAGTCGTTCTGCTCCAAAATTGTCCGCTAATCTAAAGCTTAAAGTTGTACTTTGCCCAGAAATCGGCCACTAAATCGATCTAAGCAATTACGGACAGGTCCAGGCAGCTAACACCTGCTTACCCATGCTAGGTTTGAGAAGTGACGATATTAGGGCAAAGCAATGCATAAAAAATCCACTCACCTGAAAGGTGAAAAAGAATTTAAATCCAGCAACACTTTGCCCCTCCAGTGACATTGCAGCATGCATGGGGCAAAAGGGGAATCAAAATGATGTCTACCTTCCCAGAACTCCCTTGTTTCCAGCAGTCTACCACAATGTCACTAGAGGGGTAAGACTAGATGATCACAGACTGGATCAAGGGTA
Organism: Ptychadena robeensis; assembly: GCA_036250615.1. Lineage (NCBI taxonomy): Eukaryota > Metazoa > Chordata > Amphibia > Anura > Ptychadenidae > Ptychadena > Ptychadena robeensis. The sequence continues at coordinate 156,685,089 of CM070033.1, forward strand.
AGTCTGTGTCAGACATCCTAGAGCAGTGGTTCTCAAGCCTTTTGTAATCCATGACCCCAAAAGTGACGTTGTGAAGTGTCACTACCACTACTTCCGCGTTCCAAATACAGAGACACTCCACAACATCACTTCCGGCATTATCAGGTGAGTGTAATGTCCCCTCCCTCCTATTAATCTTATCCCCCTTGTATAAATGATGTGGGGAGTTAGAAGTTAGTAGGGAGAGTAACACCCCATCCCTTTTAAGGTAGTAGGGAGGGGGTATTACTTTCCCTGCTAACTTCCCATCCAATTTGTGGGAGTCAGAGCTGCTTGTTGTGATGCCCTCAGTGAAGGCAGCAACCCCTGTGAAACTGTCATTCGACCCCCAAGTGGGTCCCTTCCCACAGGTTGAGAAACACTGTCCTAGAGGATGGCAAATAGGACACAGTGGCGGGACTGGGAGGAAGAGGTAAGAACATGTTTTTTAGGTTCAGAGATCAGTTTACCTGCATCCAGACTACTGAAAGGCAAGTTAAATGTATGTTTCTACAGACCACAGTAAGATACAGAACCCCTATAAGCTTCTGAAAATGGTTTGGTTGTTTTTAGCCCTGATATTTTGGCAATTCATTTTAATTCATGAGATCTATTAGCACCAAAACCACATGTTTGTGTATTATTTCAGTTTCAGTTTACATTTCCATACACTTGTACTGCTATGATGCAAACGTAGACCCTATGTCTGATCAGAAATGCTCTCTTGTGTATGCACACCATTGGATGAGAACCATTTCTCTGGGGTATCCATTTCTAGAGAAAAAGACACGTTTAGCTGAAGCAAAATGAAACACATTACAATTGTGATGATATATTTGGAAAGGTTAATAGTTTTAGATGAAAACTCAGCTCAATGGAATTCCTAGATCACCCAAACTTTCACAGCGACGGCTCTACCCCTGGACTCCTCCATGCTGGGTAAAACAACTTCATTACAGCTCACTACAATTGACAGTCCTGTCAATTGAATGACCTTATTTTTAATTAATGAATGTAAGTACAAGAGTTCAAACCCCAACTGAAGAACTGCAGCCTGTAAAATGCTGTAGGGAAAATAGATAGCAAATAATTAAGGGAGGAAGAGAAATCTGGGGAAGCATATTATTCTGAGTCACGGGTAGAGTAATGTGATATCTATTGACCAGCCTACATGTACGGACTGTGGGAAAATGCAAAGATCAACCTCTAAAGGCAAGCTAGAAATGTTCATTGTATTAACACAATGCATACATCTCAATTAAATGTACTGTTATAATCTTTAAAGTGCCTTTGCCACAAGATTCAGAAACAATGCAGCTTGTTCAAAAAGCTCAACCTTCAATTATTCATTAACTGAGCTCAACTCAGACTACAATGATGTCATCAGTCTGCTGCACGTAGGGTGGAGCATTTCCTTGGTTTTCTCTCCCTCTTTGATAGAGCTCCAACACTGTAGCAAGATGACAAGACTGCATTGTGGGCCATTATAAACACTCCTCAACTCAGAAGATGCACGGGCAGAAATATGTAAAGAAAAGTGGATGAAGGTGTTGTCAATAGTACCTTGTCTCCATAATAAGAAATATATATATATTTATGAGTATGCATGGACCTCACTTTAGAAACACTAGACAAAGGGCTTGTTTCCATTATATGTCGGGACCCCTCCACTAAGCGTATACGCTTTGCAGGGGTCCCCACATATCCCACAGACATTGCCTGTTCGATGGATTGTCTGATTACACATCCACCGGTGCAAAGGCTGAACGTACTCGACTACGCTCAGCCTTACATCGGCGGAGCAGCTCGGCGCAGTGAAGACAGATCTTCCGCCGACCAGGTAAGTCTATCTGCTACGCTGGGACCTCCAGACGTAATGGAAACATAGCCTAACTTACATCCCACCCAATAGTTATGTGTGTCTTCCGTTATTAATTTTTCATTCATAAATCATATATTATATATATTTTTGACCTAACTTATTTACCCTTAACTGGATAGTGCTCTGCCATACTACCTACTGCCTTCCTCAAATAGAAGTAACTTCACCACCCCCCAACAAAAAATATGAACTGAGCTAATCCACATCGTCTATGCCTTTTTCCGTAGACACTATATACACAGTAAAGTGAGGATGACTCACATTTCATTGATAAGAAATTCCATTCATAAGAAAATCATAAAAGCTAAGAAAGCGGCATTTCTCAGTCTGTGCTGGGAAAACTGTGCACTGTGGACGCCTGCAGCATTTACCTATGGGAAAAGAAGTGCCACTTTATACTGGCATATCATGAGCCGCATCAGGCGGCATCGCAACGTCTGGTGGTTTTCTGGCAGCGGCCAAGGAAACAATCGTGTAAAAAAGTCAAGTGAGTTCTGTTTACCTATATAAAGTGGACACCAGTCCTGCTATATCTGATATTTGCAGTAGAAAGACCAAACTGGCCTAGGTGTCATTTCACAATGATTGCTTTCAGCCATATTTACTTTGCTTAATTATAACTAGAGAAATTTTATAAAATGACTTTACCTTTTCTTGTAAAGACTATTGCTGAAGTGGACTGCCATCCTCTTTTAGACTGGAGACTAAAGTCTTAGTGCTGGGTTGGATTATAACGTATGCAAGTGTAGACGGGATCTTTAAATTAGACCCTTAAATTATAATGTCTTCTTTATATGAATAAGACTTGAAGAAAGTGTAACCATTGCTCTTGTACCCTTGGAGAATGTCAAATTAAGGGTCTGTAATGTTCTTTGATGTCTATATATGTGAACTTTTTTGAGGTTATGATCTTGAGACTTTTCTTTAGAATCAGCAACAAAGCACAGCAGATACACAGCAGGAAGTATTTATTGTAATAGCAGACTTTTATTTTATAGGCAGCAAAATATTTAACATAGCTATTAGACTTTTAAATGTTTTCTATTCATGTGGTAATTGTATAGTGTACTGTTGTTTTAATCTGGCATTGGTCCAATGTGCTCTGAAACTGTATCAATAAATTCAGCATATGAAATGAGTGTAATGAGATGAAAGCTTTAAAAGGAGCAAATTTACAAATTCTTTTTTTAAGGGACTATTACAAGGATACCAACATCATCCTATTAGAATAAAAATCCTATCAAACATGTCATCTAATGTAAGCTTTTTGCAGTTAAATATATATTGAAGCAAAGAAAGAGCAATGATTATCTATAAGGCTGGGTTCAAAATTGTGCGGTGTGAATACACTCGCTATGGCGCCATCCACTCTTAATACCAAACCAACACACTACCTGCAGCTATACAGCACTACCACACTATGCGGCACTGTATGTCAGTAAACAATGGTAGAGGTGCATTTTTGGTGCATTACCATGGCGTGGATAGCCAATTTATTAGGCTGGTTTACTACAATACATATCAGTGTAGTATACAATGAAGAGTTGAGCCTAAATGTTAATGACTGCCCATACATGTGAATGAACATGTTGTCACTGTTGAGCGTAAGGGTAAAATTGGCTATTCATTTAATCTAAATTGAAAAAAAACTTGAAAAGTTCAAGAAAAGTTCCTATTGATGAGCTGCTCAACAAACAATTTTATTTGACTTATAAAAAAGTAACATTATTGAAATAGAATATACATTTTAAAATAATACATGTTATATTGCAATATCAAAATAATATTTGGTGTATATTTTACCTTTTAAGGATAAGAACTGTGATGTGCAATGTGTATATATATATATATATATATATATACTGTATATATATATGTACACATAAATGGCTCAATCTGAAAAACTGTTTTGTCTTTCTAACTGGCAAATCTGGGGTTATTCCAAGTCTGTTGAAGTTGATCGCCATGTACCTTAAGGGTACATTGCGTCTTTTGCCAATAACAGATAACCATGTCCCCTTACCGCGTCGCCGAAAAAAAAAAAAAAAGCATTTTGCCCTGCACTGCTCTTGCATCTTCCATACACCTGTTAAAATGCGTACTGCATGGTGTTTTCCGTAACGTGCATCGTTGCCATTATTGGAAATGCAGCTGCAAGGCTAATGAGAAAGGTACACAGGTTTCCTATGGAATCTCGCCCTGAAGGCAGGTAGTGTGAGCTGTAGATAAGCTTACACTCATCGCTGTATATATGTCCAAATATGGCTGAACCTATAGATCAGCAACCATGTTGCATACAGAAATAGCATACACATATCGAAACCTATTTTTACTGAAATATTAAAAAACTGTTTTAATAAGGTGTCTTTCACTGGCTAACATTTATAATAAATATGACCATATATTTGGGCACCATGCCCAGAAATGTCATTTCTCTAGTGCAGATTTTCCTAATATTTTACTAGGTGTGTTTTTTTAACACTACGGTCACGAATGTCTTCTGGCATATCGTTCGCCTATTTTTCATATAGTACCATGGTGGTTAATCCTGGTTTTCTTCACCACAAAAGTCAAGAGTCACATTTTGCAATGCTTTATCTTTTTAGTTTATTAGGTCGTAATACTTAAAACAATCAAACAATAAAAGCACGCACATTCTGTTTAAAGAAATGAAGAAAATCTCAAATAGATCCACAACTTCTTGAGCTACACCACCTGGAAGAGTCAAGGCTATTTCCATGTGTGACTGTTCGACAATCCCATGTCACGGAACGTACACACTCATTAATGTTGAGAGATTGCACCTAAAAATACAGTTTACAACAAGTCAATGATTTATTGCTCTGCTGACCACAATCCATTTTACTGTTAAAAGGTAGCTTGGTTTTTGCTGTATGCCACTTCCTAAAAAGGCCTGGTGTTTACATTTATTAAAGTCAACCTTTTACCAAGGGATCAACACAAGCTGCACATCCATCTGGGTAATATTTTTGAAAAATCTCTTGTCTTAGCAGAAAAATCTCACGTAAGTGAAAGCAAAGGTTATAGATCATCACATAAACATGGACTGACTGGCTAGTATAAATATTTGAAGACATTCTAGGTAGCACTATCTAAGTTACAGCTACTACGGTACACTACCGTGTCAACATTTACACATTGTATTCTAAATACTAATACCCATGTAGGGAGTTAAAGTCTTTACATTTTTTTTTCTTACTTAACATTTTCAAACAGATGCAAAGAAAAAACAAATGGCTGTTTAATTGTTATGGCTTTTTAATAGGCTATTTAAAACTTACTCTTGGAGTCCTAACTTTTATGAAGTGAAACTATTAGGCATTTTAAATATTTAACAGTTAATGTTGTAGTGTCTATAAAATGTTCGTTATTACCTTAATAAGCCAGAAAATTGGTGTGTCTCCACAGATCAAGCTTCCCTTTCCTTGGAGAATCAAGTATATAGGATGCACACAGAGAATGGGTTTGATGCTGATAAAAGCAACAGTAAATTTATAGAAGCACCTGAATCCAGGCAGGAATTTAATTTTAGGTGCTTTAAATGGAACCCTTTCTTCGAGCAGGATCGATCTATTCCAATTCCGGAATGGTCCATCAAACAGAGAACCAACTCCCCAAGTATGAAACAGGAATCGTTTGTACAAAGTGGTGCGCATTGAATCGCCATTCCATTGATGTACACTCTAGAGCAGCGGGGTGACATCAGGATGACGTCACAACATCCTGCCGGATTGTATATCAATCAAACAGGGTTTCAACACGTGTACGGGGACCCTTATTAGTAAAACCATGACTTCCCTTTTCAACTTCTTTTTTAATTAAAAAAAAAAGTGTTATAGTATTCTTTATATACTGCTTACATGTGCTCAGAATAGATACAACCTTCAAACACATGAATACCCAAAATCTTTTCATATATTTAGGGTCCTCTCAAAAATATTGTTACTCCACTTCTGTGTATAATGGTTGTAAATATTGTGTGGGTAGACGACTATGCTTCATTGATTCACCAGCCAACTGCCCCCATGTGAAGCCTACAGGTGTCTGGCTTGCACTTATGGTCTATGGTTGGTCTGGTGCGGCAAATGTGTGGTTTCTGACAAACCCTGTATGCTCCTTGTTCCAAATCCTAATTGATAATACTGATGCTCACTCTCCGAATCTGAGTACTGCAGTAGAGAAGATGACAAAAACAGAGAGTGTGTGGGGGCCTTAAGAGGCATATAAACATTGGAACCTATGTACCTACAGTGGTTACATTTAAATATAAATGGTAAAGCTGAAAAAGGACACAATGGTGGGTCAAGTTCAACTAAATGCATTTAATGATCCTTAAATTTACATATAACAGTATTAAACTATAGAAATAAGCTTTAATATTCTGTATGTTCATGAGTCAGTAAATGAGGTGGGGTCTGTGTAACTTGCTGAAGCTTCTAATAAACACTGAGGAGCAGAACTGAAATTAGAATAAGGAAATTTAGCACGGGATGTGATGGTAAGCCTGGTGTTCAGCTGGAAGACAAAGAGGATCATCTATTTATTGTTTTTTAAGAACATGGCTGATATCACAAATCCTGACACTCTGCAGCAAGGCAGTGACATTTCCAGGCCTCCATCGTGAGTCAAACTACTGAATAAAGTGACTCATCCCTTTGCATCATTATAAATAAAAGCTATAGAAATTACACCAAGACACAAAAAGAACTTTTCAAATGTACGTGTTAGAGGTAAAGACTGACTGATTAATTAGGCCTTTTTGGAAGCCTAGAAAGGGAAAACACAAAGGATTATTCCAGGAAGTGGTTAAATGATGGTCAAGGTGCTTGCTGTGTTGTTAATTTGTGTATGAATGAATGCTTACAGAAATGAATACACAAGAGGACTCTTAATTAGCTCCAATTAAAACAACTCTGTATGAATTCAATATGTCTAATTATTTGTATGAGGTGGGATTCAGTGCATTCATAAAGGATCACATTTTATATATAAAGCATAACTCAAAGTGGATTAAAAGGGTAAGAAAATACAGCCCTGTAACCCATTATTAAATATTTTTCAATGCAAGCACTCTGAATATGAAAGTCTCGTAGTCCCTATATATCAGAAGGGAATTGGGATAAGGAAAAGCAGCAAAAGGAGGCAATAATTTGCTTGCTGATAAAAAAAAACATTGATGAAAGGGCTATTCACTGCCTATTGACAGGCTGGGTCATGCCTCTGACACCTTGCACTCTCAGTGTTGCATGATGAGCAGACTAAAGCTGGGCATAGATGGGTGGTTTTGCTTCCGATTTCTTGGCAGATCAACCATGCGTAATGATGTCATCACGCTCTTTGTGTGCTGGCCATTACTTTGGATCGGCTAGGAATTTAAAGGCATGTCAGATCACCGTGTGATGCGCTTGCCAGGTCGGCACACCCGATTTTTGGCTGGCCGATTGGCAGGAATGCTCAAGGTGGCAGATCAGCTGAAAATCTGCCCGTCTATGGCCAGCTTTGGAACACCTAGACACATAAAATGGTTTTGTTTTTTTTCCTTATAATGGGTTATTCTTTTTTGCCTGTCTACTTCACCCAAGATCCAGTGTTAGGTAAATCTGTGTGATTATAGTTAATAGCTAATAATTGTTCGTAAATCTGACCCTACAAAATGAAGTCTAATGCGCGTAGGCCCGTAGGTTGGGAGGATTTACAGGAATCAACAATTCCTGCATTGTTATAGGTTGTATGAACTGTAAAGATTCAAATTAATCCAGGTCATGGTATAACTAGTAGAAAGTCATAGTGAACAAGACTTGACTAGTAATGTTAGTAGTGTTGAAGACATTTCATGGCTTTCAAGTCACTTCTTCAGCTCAAATGACTTCTAGGAACACAGCACAGTGTTTATATTAACAAAAATAGTGTTAATGTGTGTGTAATTTATGAAATACAAAAAAAATTTGTGGAATAACTGACAAAATGCCACGGTCGGGTGCAAAATCATTGACTTGGCCGGTGCGTTGGCAGATGGCAGTGGGCTCAGAGTTTTCCAGCGGTTGGGACTTTGCTAAAGCAGTTGCTGGCTTACTCAAGTACTGTTTTACAGGTGATAATAGGGATGTTAGAAAAACCATTCACAGAGCAAGTAGTTAAAATTATAACCTAAATACAGATTTAGGCAACTAATATAATAAATCAGTAACTGCTAATACCATTCAGCCAAAGCTGAAACAGCAGAGGAATAGTAATGGTAATGGTGTCACATATTGCCATGAATGTAGCAATGCCTAATGTAGACCCCTTACATATCCTATTAGTTTCTTTTAGTTGACAATGATAATCTGAGATGTACTCTATACATAGCACCTTTGCAAAGAAAGCCGAATCCACACCAAAGTTTGGTTTAATTACTGGCAGTGGCTGCTGGACTTCCTTGGCCAGCTGTCACACTGTCATTTCTCCCTGTATCTGGAGTTCCTTAAAGGTGGCTGTCATGATCATTACAAGGACCCGGGTAAGGATAGTAGCGTAGAGGAGATGTAAAGAAAGCATCACCTAAGTGAAGGTCTTCTTCTAAACTACCCGTGCAGTGGTATTGGAGTTCAGCTTTAGTTCTACTCAAGACCCAGAATGTGATTCAGCATGAACCACACAAACCTGGCAACCTTTCATGCCACAGAAGAGTAATGGAATCATCGCTTAAGTTGTCAAGAAACCCTGGAATTGTAAGGAAACAAAAACTAGACGGAAGAAATATATAACAGGAGACCTATGGTCTGTCTTGATGATTTTTACAAGTTGTCATTATCTAAGTCTCAATGATAATCTTCTAAGCAGTTAAAACAGAGTAGATGTAGGTGCGGAATGGAAAGAACATTTAGGAGAAAAGCAGCCGCTGCTGACAGTGTGAGTAAGTGTAAGATGAACTGATGAAGCAGGGTATGGTTTATATCACTATTCCGGCTGTACATGGTATTGGAGGTAGTCTAAGAAGAGTGAAAACAGCTTGACTGAATGACTCACGTCATTTATTGGTTTTACTTTACACTCAATGTGCATTGTGTAATGCCTCTACGCAACTGTTGACTGACTCTGCATTGCTTACTTTAGCAGCTAAACATGAGCTGAAATGATTATAAAGCATTTATTAACAACATCACAGAAATCCCCCACCACACTATGACGTAAGGTGTTGTTTAGCTGTGACACATATGAGCTATGAATGACAAACAATTACTGGCAACATTACTGAATAGTTGGATTTAAGGACTATAGGGATCTATTTACAAAGGAAGCAGAGATTGTTCAATTAGGAGAAAGTGGTTTCTATTAGCCTAGTGGATCTTGGAAAGCTATGTTTGTAATGAGTAGTATTCTATTAACCAAATAACTGTAATAACTAAATTTCTTTATAAAGCACCAACATATTACACAGTGCCATATGCTAAATAAGGGTTGAAAGGGAACATAGGTAAGGCTATGTCTCCATGGCGCTATCGGGTCCGTCGGCACCCCCTGCGCTAAGTGCATTCCTTGGCGGGGATGGCGGCATATCCAAACCACATTGTCTGCCTACAGCACTTCTGACGGCGTTCCGACGATCTGCCAGCCGGAAGGGCAACGTAGTAAAGTACGTCAACCTCCAGCAGACCGCCAAGGGAACAGCCGGTACAGGTAATATGGCTGGAGTCCGTCGGCATTCCTGTTAGGGGGTGTTGACACACTCAATAGCATCGCGGAGACATAGCCTTAGAATACAAGTACAAACTGTAATACAGGAGGAGATGACCCTGCTCAATCAAGCATGCAATCTAAGACTGTAACCTCTACTTTGCTAATAAAAAATAATGAGTTTAGGGTGCACAACACTTCTTTAATAAAGTAAATTTTTTAATCAGAGACAGGCTTGACTGTAAAGTAAATGGAGATCCATAGGAGTACTGTTTGGGAAATTAACAGTAGCTGCCTGTATGTAGCGCACTTAGAGGAAAAGTAATATGGCGATTGCTTTGCACCTGTTTAGTTATTTTGATTGTAACCAAGAACTGACCCATGCCCATTAGAGATGGTCGAATTTTTTTTCAAAAATTCGACCATTTCGCCGATTTCGAGTTAATTGCAAAGCCCCTGAACATGGTATCATCACCAAACTTGCTGGAGATGTAGAGAAGGGTTGGGGGTATACTCCAAATAGGTTTTGCACAAATTAAGTTCAAAGTCAAGTAAAAATTTCGAAAATCTGAATTTCGACTTTAACTTTGAACTTAATTTATGCAAACAGTACATGTGCTAAAGCAACACTTCTTTTTTTCAAATGTTCCCACAACCCTTCTCTACATCTCCAGCAAGTTTGGTGATGATACCATGTTCAGGGGCTTTGCAATCAGCTCACAAAGTTAGCAAGTCGAAAAATTCCACCATCTCTAATGCCCATCTGAAAATCACTCATTACAGCCATGTTTCATTTCTTATGTAATTATTGTGTTGTGATTGTGTTATGTAATTATTGCAATAGAGAACTGACCCAGGCCCACATATTTCAAAATAACGCAGCAGCAACCTTATGTAGTACCCCTATATAATTTAAGGTATAGCTAATTATTAAAATATATTGTCAGCTTTGCACACTGTAAGATTTTAAAAGATGTGGTTTCAAAGGCAGAAAAAAACATTGTGTCTCTAAACATTGTGAATCAGTAAGACTCGAGAGGAATCATAAACAAATAACATGAATTATGTCCAGCAATTTGTAAATTAAACTTGTCTTGCCTGAACAATGGGTTGGGTTGTTTTAATCCTTGTTTCTCACTTGTTACATTGAGCCCTATTTTCTTTAATGATTTTTTTTTGCAGATCTTTAGTGTCTTCAACTAGAATGAACACATCAGTTAAGAAATTCTAGGTTGTAGGTAATATAAAACCTACAGTGTTAGCTTATGGTATGTAGCTGTAAACACAGATGAGAGATCCCTTCATGAATAACTATGCTGATCCTCCCCCAATGGTTCACTTTACATGGCCAGATATATTCACTAGGGGAAAGTGGACTGGTATATTAAAAATCCAGCTCCAGCCTAAATTTTTATTTTAGATCTGCACAAGACAAGAATGGTTTATAAACTTTGTGGAGGGCTAAATGCTTCCTATGTCCCAATTGTAAGATTTTCTTCCTTTCCTGGATACACGGTGTCACAAGGGTTGGACATTGGTGGATATCTGTTCATTGGGGAGATAGCAACACATTGCAACACAACACAAAACTACAGTGGGGTAACCTCTGTCTTTCAGTCCTTTCATTATGTTGCTGGTATTAAAATTGAGGATAAATCTCCCTAAAGCTGGGCATACATGGTCCAATTCCTGCACGATCTGATCCCCGATCCGATGCCGTGCTCGCTCCAACATCCCTTATGGATCGGGTCGTGCAGGAATTGGATACAGCAACCAACGAGGATTGGGCTGAAATCAGCCGTCAGTAAATTTTAGTCTGATCCCATTAGTTTGGCTGGGGAGGCTGCCCCCAGCCGAAGTAATGAGCTGCACATTAAGGGTGCTGTCCGATTCTCTGCACTAGCGGGTAGGTGTGATGACGTCATCACGCCACTCCTAGTGCAGAGAATCGGACAAGGAATAGACGGTAAATCGTACCGTCTATTTCCAGCTTAATAGAGTTATAGACAGCAATTCAAACTTATATATGTGCTATCATTGCCTCAAGACTTTTCAAAGGCCTTCATTTACAGGAGTATGAATAGTGACAATAGTGATGGTGAACTATTCTTCCCACTGACATCAATGATGAGGCATTACTTCTCCTGTTTACTGCCACTGGCCACAGAAGTAGGCAATTGTATTACTCAGATAAAATTTTGATGTTTGCTATGTACAGAAAATTTAGAAAGAACCAGGTAGGAAGACTGCATGCTACATCATTATGATCCAAGTGGCTATAGTCTTGGCTTGGAGTTGGCCAGGTTCATTTAGGGATCCACCACCAGAGATATGCCTCCTCAAACCAACTGCCTCATCATTATACTCATGTGGTCATGACCAGGACAAGGATGGGGCTATAATGTAAAGCATACTACTTCTGCAGAGAAAGGGGTTCTTCACTATAAAGAAATCTCAGCCACAAAGCTGGTAGGAATTTGTAATAAAGAGTGTATGAAGACTGGATAGAGTGAATGTAGACTGGATAGTCTAAATTGTTACCAACTTATCCTTTTAATCTTTTAATTACTGACACATGAATAGCTGAGGTTATGTGTCTCATTATATCTAAATGAGACACTAGCAGATTTAGTTAGCCACAGAACCTATATAATGTGTATGTCAGTAATTACGTAGACACGTTGCACACTCTCACTTGAGGTGAGGTATTTTTAGCTAAGTTCATTACAATTCATTTGTGGATGATCTACGCACATAATCCTAGTACTTGTAATGCTGTCAGAGAGAACCCTTATAGAATACATAGTGATTGCAAGGTGTAGAAGGGTCCTCCTATTACATGGTTTTGATAGAAGAAAAGTTGGTTGTACAGAAGTTGCATGGTAATTGTATGTGGTGTATGGCGGGCTTTATTTTCCTCACTATGAGGATATCCTGACACTTACATTTTAAAGAAAATTTTATTTAGTCCCTTTTCAACCCTCTTTGTCTTTGTGCATTTGTTTTGTATTAATATCTATCTATATATAAATTTAAAAAATATATATCTGGTTTTGTGTAAACGACACAAACAATGTCATTGCTCATCTCTTTCTGCAGACACTAGATGTCCTTCTGCTGACACCCACTCTCCAACAGCTTCTGGTTTTCTTATAGTCAAAGTAACCCACCAACAGCACAAAAAAAGCTCTGCCACCACAATTAAATTACCAGTATATCATATGAGTGCGGAAGGAAACCATAGTGCCCAGATGCTCAGTGCTACTTGCAGATAGTAGTTATAAATGCCAACATTAGAACCTGGGACCCTAGTGCAGCATGTCCTGAGAACTAGCAACTGAGCCCATTGTGCCACCAGCTGACCAGTGCTACAATGATAAACAGCAAGGAGTTCTACTTGACAATGGGTAGCCAATCAGAGTGCTGCCACTTTGTACTATTAAGCTTGCCAAACAAGAGTCGATACGTTTGCGATTCAATCGTCAATGCAATTTTTTTCTGAATCGAATCAAGATCGACCATCGATCATTGTACTACCACCAACTGTGATTGAGTCACACCCCAATACTTTCATTAGGTCTGTGCGCATGCTCCATAGTTCCATCACCTAGAAAACCTGTCAGATACTGACTTGTATGATCAATGTTAATTTACCAACATGTCCGATCACTTTAGATCGATTTTTTTGTTAGACAACTTTAGGCCGATCACACCAGGAAAAAATTTCCAGGCACAAATCGATCAATCAAAAAGACCATTGTTAAGTTGATCGAATGGAAATATCAAACCATGTGTGGCTAGTTGGCAGAGTCCATTCCTGGCATTTAAAAAGGAGGGCATTTCCACTGTATGTTCAATTTAGTCAATCTCCTTAATGGAATGCACACATATCTGAGACAGGTCCAACCCCCTAGCACTTTATATAAAACAAGAAAAGTTTTGGCTTTAAATATACTTAAAATGTATTTATTTTTCTTTAAATATCTTCTTTGTTTTCTAAAATTTGTACCTCTGCAGGCTAAACAAATGACTTCACTTTACAGGCCTCTATTAAGATGCTTTGATGCACAGTGGAATGCTGTGGCAGGTCTGATGGAAACCATTACAGCATAAATCCTTCTTATTAAGCTGTTTTACCTAAATATCAGAGGTTCATTAAGGCATATATCGCTAATCACAAGTCTGCTTTACAACACAGTCAGAGAAGGCCGTCTGCCTCAAACATTCCTGCGCGGCGAAAATCCCATTCAGCGGTGTCGGCTAAAGCTAAGCAGATACGTTCCCTAAGTCCTATTTATAACTTCTATAACAGAGCCTCCCTTTTATGCAGCCTTCCTATTAGACGCAAACCTCTGGTGATTTCTATGATCAAACCCCGTTGACCAAAAACCAATGAAAGAATGTAAGAGGGAAAACACAGACCCCCTTCCTGCCCCCAAACACCCAATATTCACTTCAAACCACATTTGTCTTTTTAGCACAGTTTCAAATGACAACAAAATTAAAACTGAGAATAGGTGCATTTTTTAATTTATTTTTTTATTCTGCACGTTGGGAAGTGTATATGTGATTTTTTTTTCCACAGCTATGTAACTCTATACACCGGACACCTCAAAACATATGTTTTAAATCCTGCCTGACTGAAAAAAAAAGGTTAATGTTCCTGCAGCAGGGATTGTTGTACACAGTGCTGGAGAGAAGGATAAAAACTCAAATACTTTAGAATACTAAGATAGGGTCGATAATACATGAGTGAACCTTGGTTTCTGAAATTATTATCTTAAAAAACAGCCATTCCTGTTACTTGATTGTTTGCAAGCTTTGCACATTTCTTTTATCTCTGTGCAATAATCTAGAATGAATCTTTGCCTCTGTGTAGGAACTTTCCGTACTAAAGCCCAGTCATGGCTGTTCCCTTTCTTGTTGGTCTTGAACCTGCCCCTTCCTGTGGTTCTCTAAAGGCAACCTGTGGTGGGTGGTGCTTACAGCCTAGGGGTGATGTCCCTTGCTGTGTCTACCGGGTAAAACTAGGTTTGAAAAAAGTTTGGTGCATTTATATGCTCAATTGCATTTGAATAATAAATATAGATGTAAGTTTAAGTGCCTAGCGTTAACTCATCTGATGTTGTTTATGTCCCTCGCTGGCGTACACCCTACTATGTCCATTGTTCCTCTTCCCTCTCCTCCTCTCTCTGCTATATTGTCTTGTCATGTTGCCAATCACTTCAGCTACTCTCTCTATGGATATCTAAAGCAGTCACATATACAAGTCTATGAGCATACATTTTTTCCCTTGAAAACAATATATCTGGCGGACCCCCAGTGGCCATATGCATTACTGCAACTAATAACCCCTGGAAGACTGGCAACATTACCGGAATAAATTATGTTGACTTTTACAGACGAGAGCAGAGTAGGTCAGTATATATTTTTAGGATTCCATTATGACAGCTTAGAGGTAAGTAAAATTTAATTGAATAACTGTTTTGTATTTTCGAGCATTTTTAGGTTTGGGTGCACTTTAAGCTTTAAAAAGACCCTTGATACAATGAGATGACTGGTATCCCAGGTCATATTCCATTGTGACCATACCAACTTGAAGAATGTTATTATTCCCAAAACTGCAGAAAAAAACATTGAGCCTTGCAATGCATTGATCTGATCTCAAGTGGCCACATCTGTAAAGGATTTGGTAACATATTTGGTTTATATGTAGATTTGAATAAAACTATACTTTTAAAATAAAGTGTACTTGGGGGATTCTATTGGAAATTTTGACAGATTAGAAGCAACAATGAAAACAGAAGCTATATAAATATGTGTACATGTATTTATATATATATATCGTGTCGTGATGACCTTCGAACAATTTCATTGACCTGTGCCACATATCATTTTAAAAATAGTAAAAAAAAAAGCGGCCACTATTGTAAACAATCTGAAATTCTCTATGACAAGAAATCTTAAAACCAGGATTATTCGAGTCAACCCTCTAAGTCACAATCATAAATATATTTCTTAAGGCTATTGCATTTTTTTACAGTCTACACCAGTGGTGGGCAGCTGAATTGATATGGAGGGCCGCAAGATCAGCCCTCGGCATCACTAAAGGGCCGCAAATAACATTTTCAATCAATACTGACTTGTATAAGCATTTTATAATGATGACATGACAGCAGGCATAGCTGGAAGCCATTATTTTTCATTTGAAAATAACAAAACTTGTTTTAAATGATACTTCAAGCATTAGGGAACACTGTAGTATGTTTTTTTTATGTCATATATCATATACGACCTATATATATATATATCTATATATCATTAAAGCCTTTAATGATATCTATGGGGCATACAACCTTTGATTCAAAGGTAATGTGTCCCTATTCTGAGGTTATATGCCACACTATATAATATACAATCACCCCCTGTTTGTTGGTGGGATAGTGGGAGCATAGGCACTCACCTGTCCACTGATTCCTCCCCCCAACACGTCTTTGCCAAGGCACCGTCTGGGTAGCTGATTGTCTTTCATGTAAGCCAATCGGCATGCTCAGCTGGAGCCTGAATGTGTCATTGCCTCTTCATCTCTTCCCACTCTTAAGAAATCCCTGGTGAAGAAGCATTAGCAGGGGATAGGTGGACAGGTGAACTCCTATGCCCTTTGCATTAATAATTAGGTTTCGGGGGCGGCAAGTTGAGGACTTCTGAAAAACGCCCAAAGGGCCGCAGGTTGGGCACCTGAGGTCTACACCTTGATGGCTTTCTATCAGCACAGGAAAGGTAGAACAATGACAAACCTGGGGGGAACATGTATAACATTACCCACATCCAATTACTTATCAATTGATTTTATGTTAGATTTTAAGCACTTTTGGTAGATCGTTCCAGGTGTGAAGGAATCGATCTCAGTAAGATTGACCTTAAAAATGTATCTTTTAAAGTCGAACAAATGTCAGAAATATTGAACCGTGCATGGCAACTGTGTTCGAAACATCTAACCATGTATGGCCACCTTTAGCACTAGCTGCTTTTTTCATCTGGCTTTGGTAAATTGGAAGGGATCGGTCATGAGTAGCAATCTTGCATTTTATCTCTGAACTTGCTCGTAATAAGTTCAGAAAGGCTAAAGTTCACCTCATACACCTCATATTAAAATGAAATGATCAGAACATTTGCATCACTTCATAACCCTTTAGACAACCAAGGCTATGTGACAAATAACAACTTGATGAGTCATATGGAATGGAGTCGATCTGGCCGTAGCTTTTTCCTGGGAAAAGTCATCGAGTCCAATGCAATCAGTTTTTCTCATTAGCCCCTCACTTTCCTAATACCCTGTAAGTAAAAGTCACTCGGTGGAAGATCTAATGAGATGCTAAACATAACCAGCGTAGAAGAAAAAGCATGTTGAGAATTAGCAATTTTGCACAATGGAACGCAGATAACTGATGATTCCTGTCAGGAGCTGCGGTCCAAGATTAGAGCCGACTATGAGATAACAATTAACGTTGAATATATTAAGCCCTGGTGATGGATAGGAGAATCATAAAGCATGGCTGATTCAATTGATCCTCTTTATTCCAGCCTGTCAAAGACAGTGCAATTTACTAGAACTGTATTGTATATCAACTTTCCCCACAGTTAACATAGAGCTGCTGGTTATAAGGTATCTAACATTTCATTCTGCAGGTGAAGAATACTCTGCCAGAAAAAAACTCTCTCTGCAGTTTCTATTTACAATGAGTTTACCTTCATTGTTAAGTTCAAATGCTAAATATTGAATCATATTTGTAACACACACATAACACACACTCTCGCTTACACATTACATACACACACACGTACCTTTTTCTCTGCTTACTGCTTGTCCCCCGGGAGGGGCGGCTAGTGGAGGATATGGGGTGCTGTGTGCAATCGGAAGAGAGGGGAAGAAAACTGACAGCATTGATAGCCAATGGGCTGAAGTTCTTTCCTCCATCAGCCTCTATGTTGTCTGCCTGGTTGGGTGCCCACAGAGAGGGCTCAGAGTGCCACCTCTGGCACCCATGCTATAGGGTCGCCATCACTGCTATATACCATGCGTTTTAACAGTTCTGTTTAGCAATGTATGACATTGGGTAAAGAGCAGGGGTGGGTAAACTTTTTGACTTGTGGGCCATAATAGTTTTTTAAATTTGATAGAGGGGCCAGAGCAAGAGCCTGTAAGGGCCGCCCAGCATAGGTTTCCTTAGCTTTAACAATATTAATAAATAGGGGCTTTTGATAGTAAACATGCACATTCTATTACAGGCAAACGACGGCCATTAGGAGAGCCACACATCATCCTTATTCCAGGGAATTAGGGGAGCTAGAGAGTGTTTACACCAAGGGCCAAATTAAAATACTTAAGGGCAGTTTTTTGCCCCCGGGCCTTAGTTTGCACATTGGTGGTATAGAGGCTTATAAAAATGAATGTAGTCGTTTTTGTTCAGCAATATTGTCGTTGGTCTTTTTAAAGTATATTTGATGTATATTTAACCACAATTATAAATACAATAGTCCTATGTATAAAAGGAATATAGCTATGATTAATTACTGTGTGTATATATACAGTTCTATAATTAACTACTCTAATGCTAGAACCTTTTTTGTTGGGATACAAAATATATATATGTATATATATATATATATACTGCAAATCATTATCCAGCTGGTGAAGTGAGTTCCTCTTTAATGAAGACAGACTAATAGCAATGACCAAGGGGGCTGCCCTCTAGTGGCTATCTCCACATATTACAATGTGATATCATCCTTTATTATATAAAATGTATTGTGAATGTGGGCATAACATATGCACCTGACAAACATTCTGAGGCTTTCCAACTGACCAGCCCTTGGCATATACCGCAATACT
>CM070033.1:156712645-156731095 GCA_036250615.1 Ptychadena robeensis
ATGCGATATTCGCCGCGAACAGTTCGGCGGCGAACAGTTCGGGACATCTCTATTCATGAGTCATTTTAATATTCAGCTGACTTGGAACTGCTGACATCTATGACTTGGCTACACAATACCTGCCTCCAGTCACCCTTAAGTCTTCAGTCAACATACTTACAAGAATCGAGAAGGGAGCGCCCTAGATCATTTCCTGTGTTTTATTGCCAACTATTTCTTGTGTCACTGAGACTTCATTTCTTTATTAAGAAATGGTACCTTTGTGGTTTGACCAGCAATGTGATGGTGGTTAGTAAGAATAATACCCATATAATGTGTCACTGTAAGTACAGTTGGAAAACAGGTTAAACTACTTGACAAACGAGCTGTCCTTTATTTAAGCCATGGATTTTGCAAGTAAGGTATATATGTGTTGGCATGTGGGGGAATACTGTATAAAGTACAATGATTTGTGTTAGTTGGAAATCCGATAACAATAAATAAGTAAAACAATAACATTATTGGGCAGTCTCTTTTCAACTGAAAATTGCCTTAAGCAGTACCCCAGGGTGCAGAGTATATAATACTTCACTCTTGCTGTTTTTGGTTAACATAGGTATGGCTTATTTTTAAACTTTTAACCATTTTCATTTTTATTTTAAGTGATACAAAAAATTGGGAACAGCATTGGTAGTGAGAACTTGGGAGGCCTCTGCCTGTCCTGCACTGCATCACTGACGCTTAAGCCCCCCATAGATGGGCCGATTCCTGGCCATAGTTGTGGCCGACCGAATGCCGTGTGCGCTCCTGCCGAGCACATAAAGGTCGGTTGGCCACAACTAGGGGAGCCCACCTTGAGGATCCGACCAAAAGAGCCGGCTAGTCGGATCGCACACGGATCCGTCCTGCTGGTTCTTTTTCTGTCCGATCCTCCGATCCTGTCCTGCAGGCTGTTAACTCAGAGGGGAAGTCTCCTCCCCCTCCGAGTTAATTGGCTACAATCTGACAGAAATCGTGTGTGTTAGTGGAACACACAAGATTCCTGTCCATTCTGTAGCCGACTCCTCACCTCATGGCGGCGTCACCACACTGTGAGGAGTCTGCTAAAAGCCGGCCATAGATCGGTACGTCTATGGCCGGATTTAGGTCTTGGATCCAGAAAGAACACTGGAAGGACATCGACGGAGGACGCAGGCAGCTTTTCTGGAACAGATCAGCAATCCCAAGTGAGGCTTGAGTATACTGTTTTTCGTAACCCCAAAGCCACACTTGGGTTTACCACTTGGGAAGTAAAAAACTCAACAACACAAAATTATAACAAACAAAACTATGTATATTGAATGTTTACTTACTTGTTTTACCTGCAATATAATTTGCTATAAAATGTGACTAGTTAGCATAGCCCCTTCCCTTCTACCATAGTCTAATTACTGCCTGTGCTGGTCATGGTCCCTATAACCCCCAACTCCCTACATAATTTTTCTGTAGCTATTGAGGTATGAGTAAAGGGAATTACTATATATTAACATTAAGTCTTTAGGTGCTACTATCCCTTTTAACATGGCGGCATTCAGCAGCAGTCTCAGAGTTTTTGGTGGTCTATACCTAGAAAGCTTATACCGGTAAACAACATAAACAAAATATGTTGAATGCACATATAATCTTATTGGATTTTTTTGTTGTTGAAATGCATGGTCTGGCAGCGAGATTTTTTTAATGTTCTTGGATTTTGCAAATGGACAAAACCAATAAAACTGCAGAAGGTTTTGGCAAATCTGGATGTGGTTTTGTGCCGATTACAGCAGTGGCTCGTTTGTCCCACATTTCAGATGTCTAGTATTTAATATGATGATGGGAAAGCACGGCTTACAAAGCTCCCAAAACGCTTACTACTAAAGTTTCTTAGCCCAGAGCAGCATTTTCACTTATTCCTAAGTCTGCTTCAAAAAAAATAAAGCTTTTTCCATTTTGGCAAGTCATGTATTAAGACAATCATTAACCTCTGCAATTTACAAGAGAAAATGCATTAAAAAGCATTTAGAGACATTCCTATGATTCCTTAAAATTCACTAAACTCTCAACTAAATGCTTCCCAAAGAAAGGATTATCAGTTCTTAAGTAAAAATACAAAGCATGCTCCTTTGTTTCTTCTACAAAAGACTTCTCTCTTTTCTCGGGACCACACCCAAGTACTGAGAGTCTTTCTCAGCGTTCTACAAATGTGAAGACCAACAGATAATGATCTCGATCAACCAAGCTTATTCACTAACAAAGTGTATGTCCTCTCTCTCACGAAGAGAAGCATATCACCTACTAAAACATACATAATAGGAGAGTGAGGTTTTTACAGCTGATCTCTATGCCTATGCAAATAAAATTTAAAGGCACTTAGTAGTCAAGCAATACACTTTCACATTTAAAATTAATTTATGTTTGTACCTGAATTAAATATATAATAAAGCTCTTACATTGCCCCTATGCAGCAAAGCTCAGACGTGGGGAGCAAAAAGCCCTATAATTGTAATAATACCAACTGGTATGCTAATAGGAGGGTGGAGAAGACAGAAAATATTAGCTAAGGATATATATATATATATATATATATATATATTGAATATAGATACATATTTATAGGTGCAAAGAACTGTTTGCCTGAGGTTCAGCTTTACTTAGGTTTCCAAATGGAAAAAATATGTAGATGTCTTCATAGCAGACCTTGAAGACACAATAAGGCTAAGGCTCCACTGTGTTTTGTTGAAAATAAGGCCAAACGCAGAGGCCGCAACTGTTGCATGCATCCCATTCAATGAGAATGGGTGTGTACCCGCTAAGGGGAGGTTTAATCTAGCACCACTGATTTGACAATTAAATATACAAATATAACATACAAATCGAAGTCAGCAATCACTACGCATTTCATATTCATCCTTAAAGTGTACCTAAACACTTGTAAACTGAACTCAGTGAAAAGAGGGAATCATGAGAGTCCTCAGAGTGGTTTAGAGAAAATAGTAACTAGATCCACTGTGCACTAGAAAAACAATGTTCTTAAGGTGTGTAAAACATAAAGAGATTAGAAGCAGCAAAAGTAAGTTTAGTTATTTTATTACTTTTTAGTATATTTTTGGCAACAATAAATAATGTTCAGATTCCAAAAAGAAACACTGCCTTCCTGTTGTTCATTCATTCTGCATCATTCATCATTAGGGAGCATCCTTATAGAGCACCACCCAATCTCCTTTTTTACATGGTGATGGAACTCCTGCTTTTGTTACGGAAAATATTCCCAGACACACCCACTGTAGACATCTTTTATGTCTTTCTT
Organism: Ptychadena robeensis; assembly: GCA_036250615.1. NCBI lineage: Eukaryota > Metazoa > Chordata > Amphibia > Anura > Ptychadenidae > Ptychadena > Ptychadena robeensis. The sequence continues at coordinate 156,715,950 of CM070033.1, forward strand.
ATACAGTAATTTGAAGGCACCACCCAGTTGCCCTTAAAGTACCCACCATTATTGGTTTCTTGAATGCTAACATGTATATTTGCTGAAATATACATACTTCACAGGCTCCTCATCGAGTAGTAAAAGTTGATCCACTTTAAGATATACCAGGTTCCATTAAATGTTCCAATAGGTCTCAATGTTTAGAAAATATCTTCTTTAATTACCTTTTCTGTTCTGTGCAGTCTGATTGTCACACCAATCCACTAGATTTATGTAACTCGAACAAATTTGAGATTTTCCTCCACAATAATAGCTTTAGAAAGAATCAAAGTACAATCACAGATTCCCAAGACAACATCAAAGCTAGAGAGCAAATGATTTGTATAACAATGCTTGGTGTTTTTATTCTTCTGAAGAGTGCTGAAAGCAAGCACTTGTATAAAATGTTTTCCTTTTTCTTGCTGCACCATCATGGCAGAATAAAGGTTATAGAGTTCCCATATATTTGATACAGCCACAAAGTGCAAGAAGCGCTCAGGGTCACAGAACATTGTTCTTTGTATTTACACACTGAACCATATAATCCAGTTGACCAGAGTTCAAGGGTTCCCTATTGTGCATTAACACGATGCTGTTAAACCCACAAACCTATTTAAATTGTACACCTTACTGGTCGTCTTGCCATCCGCCCTTCATTTTCTCTGGTTCTGTTTCAGTGTTGTTAAAATAAATTGGCAGCTTAGACCATAAAATACATCTATTCACATCACGCTTTTTGGCTCTACATAGTGACTAATTTAAAGAGCCAGCAAACTCAGTTTACAGATTTCGCTAGTTAATAATTAAGCAGTAACATAAAATTACAAAAACACTTTCTTACATTAAGTGAAATGATTTTTAAGTTTTGGTCTGATTACTCATTATTTGTCCAGGACCTGAAACCCCACACAATTTTTCTGATGTGAATATATAATTTTGAAGAGAGGGTAGGTAGCAATCAAAATTGGGGCATATAAAGATAACTGGCATTACCGGACCACCTCCTCAGAATAGGTGCACTATTGACTTTATTTATTGAGAATATACTATGACAGTATTTCACAGACATTAATCTGCTAGACATATCTAGTTGAGTGTATGGAAACATCAAAATGTCATATAAGCTTTAACATTTTTATGTCATGTGATGGTGCGTTTATAACATAAAGTTAACTGAAACATTCATTAAAATAATACCCATTGATTCAGCAAAGAAGGCTTTTGTTACAGGATGACAACTCTCCCTCCTTCTTCACATAATGTTATTTTGCTTTGACATCTTGGCAACGGTACCACCAATGGAGTCTTCAAACAGCTGAGCTGATGCAAATTATACTGATATAGTGCAATTTTGTGCAAATCTCCTTAAGAAATTTCTTTATGTTATCGCATGCATGCAGACAGATAGTGGATGCAATAGGGTCAAAGATCTTCTTCATTGAGCAAAGATAAAAAAAAACTTCAAAAAAGGTAAATTGTTAAAAGCAGACTCAAACTCAAAACATAAAAACAACCAAAACCTACATGGGTCTTGATCCAGGCAAAGCGAACCCTGTAATGGAAAATCCCATACTTACCTTCTCCTCTTCCTCGATCCAGGTTCCAATAAATGGAAGAAGCTACCGAGGTGGTAGGTCCTCTTTAAGATGTATTTCAAAAACACAAAATTGTATTCAGTTACATCTACTGTAAGTTATTTATTTAAACCATAAAAAAACAGCCTGTCCATTGAAATACGGACAGAACCCTACTGGTTTCACACCATTCCATGTGCCCCACAAGGGATGTATTACTTTAATGAATTACAATTTACAGTGCAAGGAATGTTGGAAGTATACCAGCATCCATATCATATCACTGGGTACAATGCATGTTTGTCCTTATAGGTTTGGCTGACCCGGTTGTGCCTGTCACTAATATTTAGTACACTATTAATCAAAGCTGAGTGGCCCCTATTACTTTACCCATCTCCTGTTACTGTTATCATTACAGTATGTAGACATATGACTTGAGGAAAGACTAACCTGACAGTGAAAAATGATAATTCACTGCCAATTCTCTGACTTGGATACATTTGATATCCTAAAACAAAATGTAAAGTTCTTTGTCATGCCATTTACACCTTACTTGACAGAAACTTTACTATTCCATGAATAGTCGGCTTCTTCCAGATATTGGTTGATTTTTTTTTGGGAGGGGGGGGGGGGGGGGGGGGGGGGGGTATAAGTTCTTTTAGTTGGCAACCCCCAGACTTTTGCTAAGAGGAGAGATATAATTTTTGTAAGGATGGAACTTATTTCTAGCCACCTAAACCACATTTAGCTTTAAATATCTGTTAAATTAATCACATTGATCCCTTGACTATATATGTACGAAAGCATTAAACACCATATGTTTTATGTAGGTATACTGGAAATTCTGTCAATCACATTGTTCAGAATTTGTTATGTGCCACATATGTCAGTAATGGGCACCACTGGAAGGCAGATGATACAAGCAGTCCTCCACATGCTGACTGTATGTATAAAACATTTTCTGTCTCCAATTGAGATGAATTGAGTTTCTCTTTTACCTGTAGAGCTATCTTGCATATCATTTAAATAAGCAAGAGGAAACAAAACTGGATTTGTTGCCCTAAGAGGTGCAACCCAGCAGTCAATGACATTTTAGGTATCCCTTTTCTAGAATATGGCATCGCTATTTCTTTTTCGGCAATATAAAGGTCCCCGCACATTTTTCACAGTTCAACCATATTTTAGAACATCTCTTTTCTGAGATAAATTCTATTTTTGAGGATTTATAAAATATACTTTATTTTAGACAGTTTAATATAGTTTGGTATACAAAAATTGGGCTCTCGGTTGTTCTGAAATAGATGCCACATCCCAACTTGAAATAGAACCACAAAAGAAACCAAATTTGGTTCTGCCGAGCCCTACCCAAGTAGGTGCTTCGGCAGCTTGGGGATTTTCAAGGCATTCAACATCACTCAGTAATGCATATAAAAGATTCCTTTTTAATGGCTTCAATTTGGAACCACCTAAACACCTTCAATTTGAAACCAGCTTAAATTTGAAACCACTTATTTAACTAATGATTAATGTTGTAAAAATTTAATTAATACATCATCTCCCTTTCACTAGATAAAAGGGCAAAGATCATTTCTGTGTCTATAGTGGTGCTAATGGATCTGTTGTGGGGCTATATTCACATTCAATGCTGAAGGAAACTGCAACCTAAGTAGCCTAATCCTACCATCAACTAGTAGTCAGAAAGTAAATCTGCATTAGAAGTGTCATGGCAAGTTCTAACAGCTTGCTGCTAATGCAAAGAACAATATTTTCAGGAAAGAATCTTAATCCAAAATGCATTAACTTCTATACTTATGGTGAGGTGCTTCCATTGCACCTTAAAGCGAAAGTGCAATATTTAGAGATTGTATTTGTCTACTAGATAATAAATATAACAAAATGCATAGTTGGTCATTCTATTTTGAATTTGCCTGTTGATGTGTTTGCTTATTAAGTGTCCCCTGAATGTGTAAATTATGAAAAGGTAACAAATGGTCAAAATATCTATTCATTTGTTCATTTAAAAAAAGTTCATCTTGAACAAATTCCTCATTCGTCGATGCAACCTTTGAACATTTTAAAATCAAAAACTATTATATTCTATTTTGTGATTTGACCCTTATTATCAAGCACCATTGTAAATGCTTGAAGCAAAGCATCATCATTAAAAGTCATTCAGAAGCACAAATGACTTGTTCTCATAGCAAAAAAGGCAGATACTGAAATTAGCAGGTAACATCATTTCAAAAGAAACGCTGCTTTACTTACTCCATCTTCTATCAGGATTGAGCTCTTAAAACAGAGACCCCAGCCAAATTTGCTTACTTAAATAATATACAACTTGGCAGTCATATATTCTGGCTATCTAAACAGAAGATTTCAAATGCTTTTAAACACATCAATCTTACCAATAAAAAGGCGGTGTAATGCTGGGACGAGTTCAGTTGCTTCAGGGAAGTTATTGTCCTTCCTTCAAGACTCGTCATGATGGAAGCTGCCCATGGCACGGTTACGAGAGACATCGAATAGTAAATTACTTGATAGTGAAACCTGACAAACTGCCTTGATGGAACATGACTGCGGCCATGTAACTACTATCATTGTTCAATTTACTCCTTCAATTAAGCCCAAAGCAGTGAACGGGCCAATAAATGTGGTTGTATTAAACAAAATAAATGAGATTATGATTTGGTATACAGTTTGATAAATAGAGAGTGTACAATGGAGTTTGTTGGCAGTGGCTCTTAGAATATGGGAACTCTCACTAATCTTGGCAAGTAACAAGGATATTTCACTAATTTTGGCAACTGGGGATGTATAAACAAATTTGTGTTGCTCTGCTGAAATGTTTCTTGACTTAAATTGTGTTAAACCACTTTTTGCAGCTCCTCCAAGGGATTTTGTGCATAACTGGTAGAGAACAAAGGATGATTTGTGCACTCTTGTATTTCAGTTTATGTTATACAGTACTTTTAATGCATAATTAGGCTAAGAAATGCTAAAACAGCATATTGCTGGCAAACAAATGGTATGTATCATTCATAAGTACAGATGAGATGATTGCAGGCACATGTGATGCAATGACTGGTAAGCCATGTAGGTCATATGAAATCTTGAATGACTAAGTGCAGGCATTTGGGCACTTGGGCATACTTCTTTAATTAATTAACAGAGTCACGAACTAAAAGAATAGTGCCAGGAAGAAAATCAGTTTGGCAATGATACCAGGCACGCTTTCAAAATTGGAAAAATCCAAGCCAGACATGAACAAGTGAAAACGCTAGACTGCGTGTGCAACATGGTTGGAGATTTATTAACTATATCAAGGCAATAAACCTTTAGATATATTGCTGGTGGTTTATTTTTTAAGCATAACCATTCATAAAAAAAATACAGCAAATGTATAATTAATTATACATGGATCGGTATTTATCAATAGCCACATTGTTGTTTTGACACTAGTAAATGTATTATTTGATGATACAATTTGATGACCTAATTATTTGAACTGTATCTTTGCTCAACATTTTCAAGAGTTTGGAAAAAAAATAAAGTACGTATAGTAGTTTCAGGCTTTTACGGTTTAAATTTTTCCATCCCCAAGAACATGAGGATGGAAAAATTGGGGTCATGGGGATTTTTAATAATTTCCATTGCTTATTTGTCCCAATGATATCCCTGCTCAGTCTTTTGTAAGACAGTAAAAAAAAGATAAAGATAAATTTGACCTCATGACACATATAAATCCAAAAAACTTGCAAGGATTCATATGTCAAATGGTGATGTATGAAGTACAAATGTATAGTACAAATGTATATTAATATTTCAATCAATTCTTCAAACATTCTATTTACTTTAAATTTCCCTTCCCAAAATTAAGTCTTTGGAAAACACTTTATGAAGCGAGATCAAAATTTAATTTTACAAAGTGTATTAGTAATTTTAGCCTTTCATGCAAACCACCTACAGTATATTTTTGGATTTTATATCCAGAATGCTGAGGAACCACACCTCTTGCTAATTAGAATGTAATAAATGACAGTTCAACAAAACAGTGTGAAGCCAGCTACCTGGGGATTTGTTAAAAGCGAGATCTGCTAACTACAGTGTTCCGGGAAAATGAATCTATAAGGAAGTATGACCTTTCACTTAACCTGCACATACTTCAGAAAGGTCAGTGTGAACTAGAAAAAAAAAACTGTTATTGGTGGTGTTGTTCAGGTCTATCATTACTTATCCACAGTCTTAAAATTGCAGCATTTCATATTTAAAAGAACACATCCTTAATATTCCTAGATATTCACTAGATCCTTACTATATAGCAATAGGATGATACTTACAGCACCTCAGGATGGCTACAATCACACATAGCAACTTACAGGCCAGAGCCAAATGGTTAGGGAGGGCACAATCAAGCTTAAAAATTGAAAATATTACTTCGTATATGATTTTTCTCCTCTGGATTTGTTTATTAAAATGTTGAAATTTCATGTAATGACTTAATGTACTTGTGACTAAAATAAAGTGGCAAACGTAGCATTATTCAGGTGTGGTCAGGGCTACAGTACATGATGTTTAAATATCTTCCGCTTTAATGTAGCAAATGGATCCAATGTCCTGCATCCTCTTTATAATAGAGGATCTAAGTGTTACAGAAGGACCATAGATTAGTGATCATGGTCTTTGACCCTCTTGTAGACTTTGCAAATAAAAAAAACCTTTAGGCCGGACCTGAACTTTGCAGTTGAGGTACTCTTCTGCTGTAACCCTAGTTAGCATCTAAACGTCAGGAGAGGGCAGGGCCAGATGAAAACCAAAACCTATCAATGTCTTCACAATCTAAACTTGCCTTTTAGAGAACCAATGGATATATGGAATATTGGAGGTACTTGTATTCAGCTTGTTGACTATGTGTAATGATGATTTATGATGAATGATGATGTATTTGACTTAAGAGAGACAGACCTAGTTGTATGCTCAAAGAAGCACTAAGTGAATGAAATAAGAAAATGTTTCACCGGAAGCTTTCTTCTTCACTGACATTGATAGTCAAACAGGAAAAAAGAGTCTGTTAAAGAAGAACTGATGTGAATACCTGTGTTATGATGGTTCTCGCTTTAATTCCTCCCATCACTGTAGCGTCAGCTCTCTGAACCATAACTGTAAAGGAGAATTATGCTGGTAGTAAACATCAGTAAACCTGATGTTGGGAAAGAATTGGTTTCTCTTGCGTAGGAATTGAAGTTGAGACAAACACAGGCCCTGTTATTTAGTTATTCATAGCGCCTTTGTAAGTGTATTACAACACATAATCGCATTGCATTAACTTCACCAATTACACACTCTTTAATCAAGTCCTTGAAGGCTGCGTTCAGAGAGATAAACAAACATGTTGCATGTGTTTAGTTGCATTTAAATCAACACAGCTGATTTTAGATCAATAAGATATTGCTTCAGACTGGTGTGATGCTACAATTACCAAATTTTTTCAGACTATAAGACGCACAGGACCATAAGACGCACCCAGTTTTTAAAGCAGGAAAACCAGGAAAAAAATATTTCATATATAAAAGTGTTCACATCAATTGGGTTCATGCAATATTAAATGAATGCAAAATCAGATTCAGCCAGTAGATGTGACTAGCAGCAGTACACACACAGCACATGACATCACCTCTTTACTGATCGGGAGGAGGGGGTCAGGAGGCTGCCCAGTCCTCTGCTCTCCTCTCTGGCTGTTCCTTTATCCATGGAAGCTGCAGTGATTGCAGTTTCCTCGGACACGGAGAGATAGATAGGTGCCAGTTCATTTATCCCTCTCTTCATTGCTTATGTCAGCAGGGCTCTGGGCTCTGTTGGCATAAGCAATTATACAGTTTAGATGGGAGATCCAGCCGTGGATCAAGTCCATTAAATAAAATTTTTTAAAAGATTTATAAATAGACTGTATATCAATATCTAGCTTATATGTGTGCGATGAGGACTAAAGTTAGATGACAGTGATCTAAAGCATTTTTACTCACCTAAAGTTTTGATCACTTGACTTTTATCTAAAGTCTTTTCCTTTCCTCTTTGTGTACGGCTTGCTGTCTAGATCACCAGCATTACAAGGGCAATACAATTATTTTCGAGAAATTTTTATTTGTAAAAGTGCCCGTGGCCACCAATCTAGCCCACCTACCTTAAATCGGGCTATAAATCAGCCCAGAAATCTATCTGACAAATTACAGACATGTCCATAATTTTTGGATCGATCTGATTACTTTGGAAGGGAAGTAGCGGCCCCATCCAAAAAGTTAATGCCGGTACACAAAGGGTGTGCAGCCGATTCTTGCCACAACCAATGATGTCATCACGCACGGTCGATCTGCCAAGAAATCGGCAGCAAAACAAACTGTCTATGGCCGGCTTAATTTTGTTTTAAGGCTCCATGCACTCAAAGGCACCTGCCAATGCGATTTGACAAATTCAAGACTTGAACAAGTATCAATCTCTCTGTACAATTTACTTAGATTTAAAAAGAACTAATGCCTTCCTTATTTGATACACATTAAATTGATAGTTTATAAAGGCCATTATATCACATAATTATTTTAAACTAAAGTTAATTGTGCAGTCCTTCTAATGTGTATAGTAATTCCAACTGTGTAAAGCATGAACGCTTACATTTCGACCACGCTCATAGGATACTTTTGTAGACAAGTTTCATTATATATACATTTATATAGATGGCTATGGCAGGATATACAACAATTTTTTGCAAATTAAGGTATAAACTTGCAATAATAAAGGGAGATGAAAGGGTTACGACCTAGCTCATAAAGAAAACAAAATGTTGAATATCAGCAAATGTTACCAGAGGATGACAAAGTCACATGGAAATACATTTTCCATCCTTACTATGTTCATACAGCATTCATTGTAGTTGCAGAACATTTTTAAGATAACATTAACACTGAGACTTCCAGGAAGCCTCTGATCTGTAGTGAGAAATGTCATAGTGACTCCCTTTGTTCCTCCTTAAAAAAATTAGTTAACTCCACCATGCAAGGAACACTTCCCAGAAAATCATATGATATGTATTTATTTATTTATTTATGACATATCAATATCTCCTCTGTGCAATCTATAGGCCTTTTGTCTCACCTCCACTTGCTAAAAACATAGAGAAATATATATTCAGGGAAGGCAAAGTGACTGAAATGGTGCACTAGTATGTGATACACATACAAATAGATATTAACATAAATGATAACCACATGTTCAAATGGTCGCCTATTCTATATGCATACTTTGACCTTTCCTGCAAAACTCAATCTTACTCCATCATCAGTCTCAGAGTGATGACATGAAGCAATGTGATGTCACATGCCAATTCCCAAAATGGGACTTTACAAGAGTCTAAAGGTGGGTTTACACGTGTAGATTAACTAAGAATGAACGTTTTTTTGGTTGATTGAACAAAAAATGAGAATGGCCAATTTGTTCGATGGATACATTTTGTTGGACCTCGAACAAATCGTTCGAAAGGTCATCGAACATGTTGGTAAATTTTTATCTGTAGTTGTAATTTTGAAAGTATTTTCTTTTGATGTTGGGATGAATGGACAAAAAATCTAATGTTACATCCAATAAATAAACGAGTGATGTACGACAAAAACATCGAACATAAAATCTAATTGGCAGTTGATTGAAGAAAAAAATCTACACGTGAAACCCCACCTTAAGTGAGTAAAGTTAATACTGTAAGCTTTCATGCACTTTTCTGCATACAGCACTTTACAGAGGGAATGCAGAGTGACCTGGGTTGTCTGCAGATGCAAATGATATCGCTTTTATTAGAAAACATATGACTGTGTACATCAATGGTAACCAACCTTTCTCACAGCAGGACCCAGTAACTTAGAATAAACTTTGGGTAACATTGGGTACATCCACTACAGCAATATAGCGTTGCTACACAGTCGGAAGGAAGAGGCTGCCCGACTTTTAAACAAATTATTTAGGAGCCAAAAAAAATTATATGTATATGTTCTATTATGTTTATTTTTTCTGTCTGTATAATAATTTAAGACTCAAAAATATATGCAATATCCCAAAGCAACAAGGGTTAAAATTAGGGCTAGAAGGTAGAGAACAATTTGGAGGGAGAGGTCATATCATGATAACCTTCCTGGTCTGCTGATTCCCATAGACATTTTCGAGTCTATAATAATACACAAACAAATGTCTCCATGGCATCATTAAACAATACACCTATTTTTAAACCTGTTTACCTGAGTAATATTCCCAGAAGATTAAACCTACAGTGTTAAAGGCCCCAGAGACGTCCAACCCTGAGGAACATTATTTTACACAAGTGAACAAAAAGACTATTAAGCAACACACGTGAATACAAAACCTCTAAAGGTGATTAAATTATTTTATTGCACAGACTAATGACCAAATAATCTACATATGATTCATGTATGAACATACTGTCTAGAAATACCGTCTAGTTATGGATGGCTAATATAGAACGTGTTGGTGTATGGTCACTGCGTATGTGGCCACAACATGACCAATTGATTCAGTGCAATATAATGTACTCTACATTTTCATTATAATCTACGCAATGTTTTCTCACAATTGTTTTTATATTAGCCATTTGAATATACTTAGTGCACGGTGTCTCTTAAATTTTTATTAATACCTCAAATAAAAGTAGCAGCACACCACATATAATTCCATTCCCTCTGACCCCTTAAGTTAAAGGGGGTCACTTCAGCTGAGCTATTAAAATTTCTGTACAATGCATTTCTACGTAGAATGTAGAATAGAATGTATTCAATGGCTTGTTCTATTTTGTTCTATTATAGCCCTGTCCTAAATTAATATGTGGACATGTATTTCAGCATTGAAAGCTGCTCCTGTGCTGGAAAGACTAATTGACAAGGGCTCTCAAGTTTTCATTGTGTCTTCTACCTTCTCACCAATGGAGAAGTACTGCTCAGAAGGACGAAGCTAAAAGATTTTTTTATAAAGGAAAAAAAAAGGTTTTGTTTGGAATACAATAAAAACTTTTTTAAGCTAAACTAAAGGACCCCATACACCTGATGAGCTGGGGCCCATAGACGAGCAACATTATCACACTGCACTCTGTTCCTCAGAGTATTGGTGGGCACCCTTTGTGTCCCCATCAAAAGTAATGGCCCAGAGATTTCATGACATGTACGTTCTCTGGCCGACCAGGCTTTGGGCACCCAAGATCCATGGCCGATTTTGGCGCGGACTGATGGCCACAAGCGCGCTAGGTGTATGAGGGCTTTAAGTACAGCTAAGTGAAAAATTTTATGGATTTAATACTACGTAATTAAAGGACGAGATAAAAGATTACCAACACATTCTAATGAGATAAGTGATCTCTTGTATAAAGCCTGCCATACACACGCCGATGTGTGTAGGCAGACTATATCTTTCCGGGAGGCTAACGTGATGACGTCATCACGTTAGCCTCCCGTTGCATTATGGGGCCCCTTCAATCGGCTGGGCACCCTTTGTGTGCCGGCCATAAGCTGCAATGAAGACGCCGCTTCATTGCAGCTTATGGCATCGGCTTTCATCGGCTCCCATCGGCCAGAGAAGATCAGACATGTCCGTTCTCTGGCCGGCCGAGAAGTGGGCACATGCCGATTAGCGGCTGATTTTTAACCTGACCGACGGCGCGAGCGCGCACGCCCGCTTATCGGCATGTGTATGGCTAGCATAAGAGTGTATAGTAATGTCTAAGGGTATATCTATACTCTTACAAAACCTATTTAAATTAGGGTACAATTACCCTTGGATCGTATTGTCTTGGATCATACAGTGTTTCTTTCTCTGGATCTACAGACCTACGAATTTTAACCATGCCAAACAATCAAATGTACTCGTTGTTAGGCTAGGACAGGGGTGTCAAACTCAAACACAGAGTGAGCGAAAACATAAAACATGTACACATCATGGGGCATCAAAACTTTTTTATTTAGTGAAAAAAGGTCTACAAGTGTGGAGGTTTTTCCTTCTCGTCAGATATAACAATGAAACTTTTATTATGAAAAGTAATGAAACTTCATTTGGAAAGAAAAGTTTTGCTTTAACATTAAATAGGGAACAAGCAAAGCATAATACTGTAACACATGTGACAGGAAATGACAAAAAAAATATTTTCTGAAATAAAATATAAAAAGCTAAATATACCCACACAGCATGCCGAATTTGGCCCCTAGGCTGGAGTTTAATAACCCTAGGCTAAGACTATAATAACAATTAAAAAGTTTGCCCATTTAATTTGTGAAATATGTTTAATTGCTACATGCTAATGCCACCTCTTGACATTAAGTGGTAAATAAAGCAGCATAACGGGGGTGAATAGTATGCAGAGAGAAGTTGTAAAACTCTGTAATTCAAGTAAAACACAGCCACCATACATTTCTTTGTGGGGATGTATTTTGACTTAAATAAATTAATTTAAGAGTTTGTATGAGTTTATTACATTTTTAATCTTTCTGCAATTAGAGTTGATGAAAAGTTGTGGTGATTAAAGCTGGCTCATTCTCACGAGCCTAGGGAAGCATATATGTTGAATCTGGCCCTCTCCATGTGGCAAAATGAAGACTCATGCTTTGTAAGTAAATTGCAAAGCTTGCTGTTCCAGCCACGTCTATACAGCAGAACTGAAATATCCATGTCTGCATTACAGAACTGCTATACGGCACATCTCCAGCCCTAGAGACCTCTTAGAAGTTACTCCGGAACTGGCTTTCAATGAGATGGCTTTCATGAGCAAAAGTGTTGTAGAGTCTAGCTGAGCTGCGTCTGGAGTATCTCTCTCTTCAGCTGAATTCTCAGCTCAGAGCTTTGTTCTCAGACACACACCGACACCGTAAAAATTATTTTACAAGAATAAGGCAAAAGCTGGTGAATGCGTTTTTTAGATGACATAAATTCACTCAGGCGGAGGAAGCAGAAAAACAAACATCGGGCTATTGAATTCTGTCACAACAGAAACATTTTGCAGTAAAAATACAGAGAAAAAGAAAGGCAACAATTTCTCTCAAGACACAAGCGGCTGAAAGATGTGGGCGACACCCAAAAAGAGTTCACATCACAGTGGAGACAATAAAGTTTGTCTGCTATTCAGTCATCTGCAGGAAGTTCTCAGTCAGGGAAGATGATCCATCACATACAAGAACAATTTAGAACTCATTAGAAAACATAATAACTCTAAATCTGAACAATCCATAAGCCAACAAGTGTTTTTCATAGGTATGCATTTTGTTCTAACTTTTGGAAGAGTGGAGAAGTTAAACATCTGTCAATATTTTTAGAGTAGTCTGTATCACTACTGGGACCATGTTCGCCAAGACAAAAAATAGAAAATCCGAAATTCTAGAGTTGTCAAAATAGAAGGATTTGGGAAACAACCTACTTATAGAGAAACATGTTTAATTGACAACTCTTCAATAGTGATGGCTGAGCATCGGCCGTGTCCACCCGTGAACAGGTGGACCGGACTTTAACAAAAGTCTGATGATCTCCTGTTGGCGGGGAAATTAAAATTCCCTGCCTACTGGTCTGCACCGTCACTCTCGTTATATGGAACGCATAGTTCCTTGTTCCTAAACCGGAAGTGACGTTGGTTGGATGGCACTTCCTGCCTGTGCCCGATAAAGCACTAGAGTTTGTGTGTCTCTACCTGGTCTCTAGTGAAAATAATTCTTCCTCCAGCCAGAGGAAGATTTTTTTTACTAGAGACCAGGTAGAGACTTCTTCTCGCTGGCGAAGGGGGCGGGTCGAACACCCGTACTGTTCCTGCCACTATGTTTGCCCTGAATATGGTATGGTAGACAGTTTGGCCATCACTACTCTTCAAGATAGAAATTCAAGCTAGAGAGATGTTCTCTAATTTCCTGTTCGCTCTCCAATGCCCATAATGTGAAGTCTGCCCAGAAAAACACAGACAGAAAAAAAAAAAACAGACACCCAATCCAAAACTGAAAAACATGGTGTTAACTAAGGAATTACTAAGGAATTGTAGGCCACACATACCCACCCCTGACCAGCTCTGTTGGCTAACCAACAATGCTTTCTGCTTAAGGGTTTTTTCCAACTTCGCTATCAGTTAAAGCAAAATTCTAGAAAAACAGCTAAATAGATAAACTATTTTACACAAAGCGTGATTTGTACATATGTCTGCCTTGTGTTGAAATTTACACAGCAGGGCACAAGATGATGTGAAGCATCTGCCCATTGGGGCACTGGCAGGAAATTTATACCCGCTGACCCACTATGAAAGCAAATATTTATAACTTTGAATCCGATTGAATCCTCCATCATGTGCTAGAAACATTTTTTAATGCCCTTTGAACACATTTGTTCCAAACAAATAGGTTAGCTAGATCAGAAAAGTCTGATATAAAACATGAAAAAATACATGTGGACCCATTGCCTGGAGGATGGATCAGTATACCTCTGAGATGTGCCAGTTCTGGTAATGAGTCTCACAAGCCTCATAATAACACTTTTTAAATCCAGTTGTCACATCTGCTACAGTCCAGCAATCTCTTACAGAGCTGAATAACATCAGATTCCTGTTCAGTTACATGCATGCCCCAAAGCACACAGCTCCTTTTAAGACACAATGATACAGAAGGCTGACCAGGGTCTGAATTTCCTGTTCTAATATAGTATGGGTGATGGATTTTACAGCAGACTGAGTAGACGCAGTTAGTGACGGCACAGAACTGTTTGTCTCCTGTGCAGGACTCTGAAACTTATCTGACAGCTGCAAGTGCATGAATATCAAGTAGCACTTTAACAAAGGATCTTACCGTAGTACTGCTGGGGTCACACGCCTGGATTTCTGGAAAGGCCATGCGGTCTTATGCCTAGGGCAATGCTGGTAACAAGATATTCCTCAAAGGAAAAGTTCAGCCGGACATTTCAGTGATGAGTAGACGCAAGCACATTCTATCTGGTATAGGTGATGAGAATCATCTGCAACTATTATCAGCAGTTATCTTATTCAGTGCTAATTGATTTAAGTATAACTTTATATTGGGACAGGAACATAGGGGAAATCCATTGGAGACACATATTATATTAACAGTTATTTCAGTATAGGTTTACCCAATTATGGTTCAAATGGCAAATTAAAATTCTTGCAGTCACTTAACATGCCAACTGGGGCACCACATTTTAGAAAAGAGAAAGGGTTATTTTTGCTGATTTAGAAAATAAGCTGCAACAAAAGATGGCCATAAAAAATTCAACCAATGACAACCCAACCGTTTCCCTTGATAAACAAGACTATAAATTAGGCTTAAGCTGGAGCTTGACTTTAACATAAACCAGTCATAACAGAAATAAAAAGGACCCCAAGGCTGTCCTTTTTATTAAAACGTTGATTGTGGTGACTGTCAAGCTAATGGCCCCCATCCATGCACACATATTAGCGGCCGACTGATTAAAAACAAATCAATTTTTAGATCGGTCGACTGAAAATTGGTGCATGCCCACATGGTCCGATCAACT
>CM070033.1:156745903-156757097 GCA_036250615.1 Ptychadena robeensis
CCCCCCCCCCCCCCAAAAAAAATAGTACATGCCGGATCTAGACCTGGGTACCTATTTTGTATTTTTTTTTTATATTAAGGAAATGCCTAACAATATTATCTTGTAGCTGCCTGAAGTCTATGCCTGGAAATGTGTAATAGATACCATCATTTAAATGCAGACAAATGCATTCTGTACAAATAAAAAAAACTGTAATGGTGAAATGTGAGAGGATAGTATCAAGATGAAAAGTTCATATCATCTTATAATGAATAGCGATCCGGCCCTTGTTTTGCAGAGTGTAACAACACTAAATAGAGTAACAAGCATGTCCATTACTGGCATTCTGGCTTTGCTTACTGTAACCCGACCTTCGATTTAGAACCTCGGAAAATTGCTAGAAGCCGAACAGGACAAAAGATCTAAAACGCTCTTGATTGGCAGATTCTGCGCATTAGCAAAAATGCCAGTGACATGCTCGCCCAAGGGATGTAATGACCTTGACAACTGATGCCTAATCTTCCTCCTTATGTACTAGTTATTAAAAAACAATTCTATATGCATGCCAAGCTTGATTTTCAAGCCCTATTAAATGTGCATTTTGCCGAGAACGAGACCATTTATTACTGGAATATTACTTAAATCCTGCAATCAACACCAATGCTATAATTTTCTTGTCAAAAGTTCTTTCCAGAGAAGAATATTTGTTGAAAAAGGAATGTTCACCCATTAATTATGAGGGTTATCCGGTTCTTGGTCATATCATTTCATGTATCTTTTTACTAAATAGTCTGAAGAACACTTCAACAACCCCTCCACCAAAGTTCCCTGGAGACAGGAAATGGCTTTATATAAGGCCAATCTCTAGCTCAATCTTATTTTTCATATATAATTAGATATTTTGTAGTTTTCAACTTTTAAATAGAGAAAGAGGGTTCAGAGGGTACAGCTTTCAACCTATAGCTGATGGCCAGAACAGTCTGGTTTGTGAGCAGCCTATTTGAGCCACCAGTGTATGTCTACACAAGCTCTTACGGTTACAGAAGGCACACATTGGCGTGACTACATTTGGCCTTTATGGGGACCATGATTCAATGACACATGGTTACCTTCATCTTTTAAATTTTAAACTCAATTGGGTCCTGTGTAATTGTTTGTACTTGTAAGTCAACTTGTTTGTCTTTCAAGCCCTATTTCAGTACGTTATATGTTGGTACTTTATAAATAAAAGTTAAAAATAATATTCTTCCATACCAAAGGCAAACCCAAGAAGGGAAACAGGGATCATATGAAAATAAAAATGAAGTGTCCTTAGCAATGGCATTTCGTTTTAAGTGGGTCACCAATGCCTCTTTAAGGCCTAAACGACATTGAAATTCATTGAAAGCATCATGCACTAAACACAGAGGTTTCACCGTAGGGAAGATGATGGCCATAGTTTTCAATGGGATATGAGGCTGACACTGGCGCATCCAGGACAACAAGTGGGCCTTATTCATTCTTTCCTAAGCATAACAGTAGTACACAAAAACATGAATTAGATACTGGTAGCAACAAGCAACACTTGCTCTTCCTTTAACCACTTTTACTTTACACTTTATGTTCTTCATAGTAACCAATTAGAAAACTTCTTGCCTTTTGAGTACATTTTTTACAAAAGGTTGCCAAATACTACACAGTAATCTATACTGCTTCCTTCCTTCTTTCTGTACAAATACAATTGGTAGTGTGTTTCTTTTCAACATTATTAGCTGACAAGGTGTGTCATATTTACTAGACGATAAGCAGACGTAACAAGAAAAAACAAAAGTGCCTAGGGCCAAACAGAGGAAGCTCACACTGGATGCATAATTCATAATTTCAAGGAGTCGCCATGTACTTCACCCACATGCAGGAGTAACATACATTAATGAATAGACAACAGAGACACCAAATCAATGGTTACAATAGAGGACCAGGTCTCCAGCTGTATAATTCATAAAAGATTCCTTTTAATCTTCAGTTCACAGAGTAAATGCAGTACTTGGAATATTCCCAGATATCTTCGGAAATTCTGCAAGTGTTTCAATGGTTTCCATCCTACACAGGGCTTAAGAAGTTTGTCTGGATGTACGTTTTATGGGAGAAGGCCTGGACTTGGATTTGAAGACAATTTCAAAGATAAATACCACACTAGATCAACCTAAAAGTTGTACAAATGTACGAATCCGGTTCACATTCTTAAATATCATAAAGCCTCATGTGAGTTTAGTAAAGGTCTTCCATACATGCATACACAGAATAGGGAAATGCTTGTTTTCCTCATTGGTTGTGTGTTTTTTTCTAAGATCCTTATAGAAAAAAGGTGTCCTTTCTACAAATGCCTCCCTACACATCTTGCCGTACAGGGGTTAGAAAGTTCAGGAAAAGAATACCAAAACCTTGTTTTGTTTCTTCCTATTACCATGCCCAGCTGGGAAGCTTGTCTCTGGGTATTCATCAAAACCAATGCTGCAAATTAGCCGATGCTCCTCATTCTCGGTTCTCGCTTTAATTGGACTATTTATTAAAAAAAGCTGCGGTTGCATATTCCCAGCCAGCGAAAAGGACAATGTGCAGAACATAAAAAGAGATGTATATGTTCATATGTTCATATAATAAGTAGCAGACATGTGCTTACTATGAAGGAGAATTTAGAAATTAAATTTTTAGGATCAGTACTAATGTGCGCTAAATGTAGCTATAGACAATTAGGTAGCTTGGTATTACTAAGCTGCTTCCAAAATGCTAATTACTTAATAATTAATGTCTCTAACTTTCATACCAACCTGGAGTAATATGCAGATGAGCTATACTGAGTATTATCTTCAACATGTCCAACAAATAATAACACCAAAGACACCTGGAGGTCTATTTTAAGGAGTTTTCCATAGATATTGGTCCAATGGAATGTAATATACATTTGTTCCATGTGAATTAACCCCCCAAGCAGTTTGAAAAGCTCAGAACGAACCGAGATCGTAAAAACTGACCTAACCCCTCTAAGGCTGTGGCGATTTTCTATGCAACCACAGCTATTCCTGGATTCCAGGGCCTGCTTCATCTGTGACACCGAATGTGCGGGGCAGCGCCATAGACCTCCGTTATGATGGAGGGGAGCTGGTTTCCCTGCCCACATTGCCGGCGTCAATGATGATGTGGACAGGGGCGAGGGGAGGGCAGTAAATTTAAGCAGAGTACAATGTATGGTCAAATGTACTTTTTGTCTGACAAGCTTTTCCTAACGCTTAAACTGTGGTTAGGTAGAGTTTCAGCACTAGCAGGGCTATTGGAGTTTAGATTCCAGAGCTGTCATCATTATCCTGTCTTTGTCACTCACAGGGCAGGACCTTTTCAGATTTTAAGGAGAGTAAACCTTTTTTGAGTTGGGTTACATGTTGCATTTACGGTGAAGCTAAAATACTATTGACTGTACCTTTTGAAATAGTTAAATGCTAGAAAACTGATCTTGAAAGGGACAAATACAATCCAATATTTTCTCACATTGCCTGAATGGCCAATCATAATAACGTTTATAAATGAACATAACCATCCTAAAGGCAGCCCCACATATGCAGATTCCTGCCGTTTTTGTGGCAGATCGACCGCCATGCAAGTTTCAGCCAATCACCTGGTGGTGGTTCGGGCGTAAATCTGCAGCCGACCCCTCAAGCCCCCGTACACCTTTGGATTACTCCATACAATTTCCATTAGATCTACCAACAACTTTGTAGTGCTGGGTCCTCCTTGATAGAATACATAGTGATTGGAAGGTTTAGAAAGGTCCTTATATTACATGGTTTTGGTAGAATACAAGTTGACTGTATGGAAATTGTATGGTAAGATTGCAAGGTGTATGGGGGGCTTCAGAGGATCCGCCGGCACCATTTGTGCGCCAGACATTACTTTGGATGGGGACTGATGTCCCATCCAAAGTAATGTCCAGCACACAAAGGGTGCTGGCGGATCCTCTGAGGGGCTGGCTGCAGCGCGATCGCACTCTCTCCTTTATCTATCGACTTCATCAGTCTGTCCTTCATCTATTGAGAGAAAATCTCTATGTGTATGGCAACCTTTAGTCCAATACTGAAAATGCATAATGTAAGATTAGATGTTCAGGAACACCATTGTGTATATATTTCTGTCTGCCCTAGGTCTGACCTGGGCTCTTTGCACCTCAAATAACACAATCCACTACCTAAACATGTAGGGTTTGCCCTCAACTTAGCACTTATAAAAAGGCATTTGCATCATGGTACTCCTATATTTTGCATGTTTTCATAATGTAAAAGTATAGAAATATGAAGTGTAAACAAATTTAGTTTTCAGCCAAATAGACATCAAACATTTTTTTTAATTGGTAGTAATACTGATATTAATAATACTGTTATTATAATACAAATTACTGTAATACCACACGGCCGAAGTTCTTTGTGCCTATTTTTGATTGTATTTGCAGCTATTAATCAGCATATAATGAAAAACAGATCCAGAGAAGAAATGTATTGGAGGAGTGAAATTCCCACACTAGAGCTGCTAAAAAAAGCTGCTGACAAAATGAACAACATCTGCCTGGTTCACATGAGTGTTGAATGAAGAGAGTTGATGATTGAAGAGAATCTGTAGTAAGCAGTAACATGAATGACAAGCCTCAAGAATAATATCCATCATAAACACTGTAACAATTGCTCATCTCACAGAACTAAGCATTGTCTTACTGTATCAGACCGTGTTCTGTATAAATCAAAGAAAAATGTAAGTTCTAGATTTTAAACTTGCAGCTTTAAGCTGGGTTTACACTTGTAGAAATCTAGAATGCCCAATTTGTTTGATGGATACATTTTGTTCAACCCCTTTGAAAGGTCATCGAACATGTTGGCAAATTTTTATCTGTCATCATTTTGAATGTATTTTCATTTGATATCGACAATGAACGAACAAAAAATCTAATGTTACATTCCATAAATGAACGAATGATGTTCGACAACGATATTGAACGAAAAATCTAATTGACAGTTGACTGAAGAAAAAATCTACACGTATAAACCCACCTTAATAGGTACATTTCAGACTTCCTAAAAATCTTACTGGAGAACTATAGCCAAAACATCCAACACTACTTTTACCTACATTATTACTGCTGTCTCTGTGCTACCAGTACTAAAGTATGGGTGCCAACTCATCCTGATTTATAGCTTCTGAGCTTTATTCTGAGCTATTGAACTATTAAACTGAACTATTAAAACAGAATAGGTAACTAAATGAGCAGGTCGACAAGGGGGAACTCAAGGTTTAGCCCCCTTAGGATGTACGTATTCAACGCGTTTCGGCCATTGATGTACCTGGCCTCATCAGTAAAAATAGTATAAGTACATAGTACAACTCAATGTTGCAATCCCTCATCCATCCACCAAAGGAGAAGGAGGAGAAAGAGATGAAATATAAAATACCCTGAGGTTATAATATTATAGGTAATTGGATGTCATCATCACCCTATTAGTAGACAGTACCTCTGTAGATCACATTGATCTGATTTTTGAGGAAGAGATAGGTGACAATATAAAATAAAAAAAAGGGTATCTGAAGATAGAGGAAGGATGGAAGACTGAGTAAAGTAAAGCCAGGAGAAATGGCAGACGACTAGTATGTGGTTTCATCTAACCAGCTTTTCTCTGCGTATTTAAGAGATAGGCATGATGCTGTCATAGGCTGCATATGTGAGTAATGTAAACAGGTGGAAAGATTGTGCTGTCTAGAAAAAGTGATGCAGTTGGCATGAAAACACACGTGACCATGTTATGAGATCATGGGACTGTGTAACCATCAAGTTAAATGTGACTATTTTATAAGAACACATGACAATCAATTGAGAGTATATGATCATCTTGTCTTGAGAGGCTACCCACCTGAACTTAAGTTTAGGACTCATAAGAGTCTAATACCAGGATTAAGAGTCACTGTGGGTATATGTATTGTAGAATACCAATTAATAAGTAATGAGTCACTAACGGCAGTAAAAATGAGCTTCAGATAGTTAATACTATACTTTCCCATGGTATGGTTTAATGGTAACTAAACTAAACTCAGTAAACTGTGTCTATCAATTTGCCAGTGGTCACTTTATATCACGTCATATAGTTCACTTTGGTGTCTCTTGTTTAAGTATTTATGCCCTTGGACATGTTTAATATTAGTTTATACACTCTTTAGGCAGGCAAGTGCAGCTGTATCTGTAGTTCCCAATAAGTAAAATCTACAAAACTCATTATTATGTCTGTTATATAAACTAGCTTCTTGATTGGTTACTTAATACCCTCCAATTAATCCTTGACTGCCTTGGGTGCATGTGTTTATTATCTGTGACGGTTGCTATAAGTTAAATGACCAGACACTAAAAAAAATCAAGGCATGCCATTGCTCCATATAACTCGGTTGGCTTTGGGGAAATGCCCTGTCATTCCAGTGATGGGGTATTTACACATATATGAGTCCAGAGCTGACAGAAGACATTTTTCTTCCATATGAATGTCAAAAACATGTTCTATAAATATATTAACAGCTGTTTTGCAGACCCAAGTCTGGAATTAGGAGACGGAGGCTAAAGCCCTAAGTGCCTGGATTTAGTGATCTGGCTCCTAGAATATACAATGTATGCAGAGTCTATGGATAACTAGTCTGTAACAGTACCTTACACACCAAGATATGACACTAAGCCCTTCACACACATCCAAAATCCTGGGCTTGGCTCATATGACTACTTTTTGACTGACTATACCTCACCCTCATTTATCTTCAGATGAAGCCACCAATTTCACCTCTAGCATATACCCTGTACAATAAAATACACAACAAGACTTATCCTATCATATTGCATTGTTAAAATACATATTGTCAGCTTGTTATAACAATATTGATTTTTATTTTAATATGAATTTCAAAAGTTACATACTGTATCACTTTGGAGGGAATTTGATTTAACTACAATTTATAAGACCAACCTTGCCAGATAACCAGATCACATATACTGTATGTGTTTCAAATGCTTATATAACTGTCTATGAGCCAAGATCAATGGCGCCTACAAATTCCTAGCGATCACTTACCTGTCTTCTATTACGCAATGCAGATCTACTAAATGACAACAAACAAGGACTTGTAACTGCCTCTATGAACAGTTACAATAACAAATATTCGCAGCCATAGACCCGTTCCTAGAAGGTAGGGGCATTTCTATGGGATTAATTCCATTAAGATAGGCCTGTAGGGACACAGCTGCTGCATACTCTTACCTAAGTGAATGTTTAATGTCTGACTATACATCGAAATGGTCTAAAAAATCACATCTCCCTCTTCTTGTTATTTAAGATAATATAAAGACATATTCCTGAAAGATTCTATCCATTATTGTTGTTGAGTCCCTCAGTACATTAATGCAAATCAGAGTAGCTATGCAACCTTTTCAAGTAAATTGAAATCAAAGGTAAAAACTGAAAGAAGAGTTAAAAACATCAAGGTGGATGCACAATATGCAAATCCTGTATCTCAGCTCTTCCTTTATTCACAATGACCTTCTCTATTGGTTATGGGGGCTTAGAGGTAAGGGCATGGTAGGTGTTTGACCTTTGAGCTGGGCCTAGCTATTAGCAAATACAGATGTTTACCCTTAATGTAGTGACAAATAGACCAATTTCTAATTCCTACATAGCACAAATCAAGCCTTCTTAAAACAGAAGGTATTTACACGGCCCAATCCAGCACAAATCCCAAAACTTTAGGTGGAAGCCTTCGTTTTGGGACAGTGGGCAGAGCCATGCAAATTATTCCTTTTTCGCCCCATCAGCCAGATGCACATCCAGAAACCGCTGGTGTACAGTGCAAATATAGCCATTTTGGTACAGAGCCATATATTCCAAACTGCATACAGCTCCTTCACGGGTACTTCTCTTAATTCCTACATAGAATTTTTAAGTGTTACATAAAAGGGATGGCTTTTTCTGCATTTACATATGTGAAATGTTTTTAAACAGTTGCCAATACAATTGCCTTTTATTCAATAAATCTCTTCTTAATCTTTTTTGAATACAGAGTTTTGAGTTTAAATGATACCCTTATTGAAGTCATTAGAGATGCAAGCTTTCAGGATGTCGCAGATCCCAAAAGCTTGCTTCTCTAATGACTTCAGTTAGCCACTAAATGGCATTACTTAAACTCTCAACTCTCTGTATTAATCAATGGCTTACACGGTAAAACACTACTATCTTTTCTGAATAAAAATAAAACCTGTATCACAGGTAATCTGGTTGGAGCATACCTCAAAGCAAACCAGTGGATACAAATGTGTGTTAAATCTGTCACCTCTAGGTGACTACATGTCACTTCTGCTATCCTCTGAAATGGAAAGAATCACCAGGAATGCCAGAGCACTCTGATGCAAATAATGATAAGCTCTTGTGATCACTGGCTTGGGTCTGCCATGTTTGTTACCCCACTAGAGAGAAAGCCAACACATAAGTGCAGGGGGAGGAGGAGTAGAGGAGGTCCAGAAACAACAGGTAACTTGCACATTAGGGTACCATTGTTCACAGGCTTTGGGGATTTAGGACTTGGTTTAGGGTAAGGTTAAATGTATTGTTGACAATTTAATTGCAAAATTTTAAAGGTGGGGCTAGGTGTGGTTAAGGGTTTCACTGGGGTTTAGGGGCAAAAATTAGTTAGAAGTTAATTTATAAGGACAAAATAAAAAATATATAGCACAATATGTGCCAGGGCCAAACATATACTGTACCTACATTGAGAATTTACTTGTACAAAATACTGGTGCTAAAGGGGTTTATACACTGGTCTATTCCATTAAACAGAATCTCTTTAGAAAATACTAGCCAACCAAAGCACTTTCTATAATTTTCTGAAATAATATGGAAGAGTTGCGTGGCAGAGTAAATGGCAGGGAATAGATGATTTGCTGGATTGGGTTTTTTTTCCACCCAAAAAGTGTGTCAAAACCTGCAAGGAATGGGAAAGGGGAAAGGGAAAGAGGCAAAGATATTGGGTAAGACAGAAGGACCAGTGAGGAGCAGTATGAGGTGATATACTATGAAGAACTGAGTCAGCATGTATGAACTCAGTGTATTGGGAGGATAGATTAGCTATTGCGGTCGCTAGCTTATGGTTGGACCCAATATGTAAAACATATGATGGATCTACCATCCAACTAGCAACCTTGATGTGATGAAATGCAGGTGCAGATATTAATTCACTGTCCCCATGCAGTGCTGTGAAGGTTGCACTCTCTTTGCCTATAATATTGCAATTAGTTGTATGCCAAGTCCCAAAACTCTTTGGAAATAACATCCTAATCTTAGTGGTAAACCACTAAATGAATGAATAAATAAATATAAATAATAGGCTTCTTAGAGGTGCCCATATGGTGATAAAAAAAGTCCTTTATATGGTATAGAGTTATTTTCACAATACATCAGGTGGCAGGGAATGCCCATCTAGGCTGGTGGTTGTTACAGAGCATTATATGTTTATTGCTTGTTTGATCAACTAAAAATCAAGAATACTATTATAATATTATTATATTATACTAGTTTATACTGTCCTAAAGGAGTATAATATTTCATTAATGATCTGACTTTATTTATTAAACCAAACACTTAATTCAAACTTCGCATTCTATAATGTTTGAAGTATATGGGGCACATCAGAATCTACTACAAATATAATTTCAAAGTTCAAAAATTGCACATAAAGTTTAAAAAAGCTAAAGTTTTTGTGTTTGCCCAGTAGTTTTGTATTTGGGTTTGAATCCATTATATTACTTTCTTAATAGGATGTGTCCTGAAGACAGGCATTTCTAAAAATAAACACTTCCAAGTGTCTGTGGTGCCTGGAACACTTCCCGACGACAGACATTACATTGTTAGGAAGATGTATGCCTCCTACCCAGTAAAATATATCCTCACTTGCATGGGTTTACATTTTGTGCCTGCTGTGAGATGCAGGACGTAATTTAGTGGCATGGCCAGCAGATAAAACACTCAGGAACAGATATGACACATCACCACCAGCAAGGCCCCTGCTGTGGGCTCATCTAGTCACTCACTTAATCCCGAGGTGCAAAGAAGATATCCTGGGATTTTCTTAAAGTAGCACTTCAAATTCTTTTCAGCATTTAAAATAATAACAGAAAGCTCTGCATTAGATATAATGCATTTTATTCCTGCATTTGAGAAATGAAAGGCTGTACATGGGCAATGAGGCTTTGGATAGTAACTAACAGCAAACAATTACATTGCAAATTATCATCTTAGGTAAACTTTGTATATGTAAGCCCGATCTGGCAGGGTTAAAATCTCCTCCTGTGTTATAACCTGTACCTGTATGTTATCTTGTGTTGCAATTTATTGTATAGTGCTGCGTTGGGGTTTTTTTCCACCCAAAAAGTGTGTCAAAACCTGCAAGGAATGGGAAAGGGGAAAGGAAAAGAGGCAAAGATATTGGGTAAGACACAAGGACCAGTGAGGAGCTGTATAAGGTGATATACTATAAAGAACTGAGTCAGCGTGTATGAACTCAGTGTATTGGGAGGATAGACTAACTATTGCGGTCGCTAGCTAATGGTTGGACCCAATATGTAAAACATATGATGGATCTACCATCCAACTAGCAACCTTGATGTGATGAAATGCAGGTGGAGATATTAATTCATTGTCCCCATGCAGTGTTGTGAAAGTTGCACTCTCTTCGCCTATAATATTGCACAGCAAGGCCCCTGCTGTGGGCTCATCTAGTCAGTCACTTAATCCCGAGGTGCAAAGAAGATATCCTGGGATTTTCTTAAAGTAGCACTTCAAATTCTTTTCAGCATTTAAAATAATTACAGAAAGCTCTGCAGTAGATGTAATGCATTTTATTCCTGCATTTGAGAAATGTAAGGCTGTACATGGGCAATGAGGCCTTGGATAGTAACTAACAGCAAACAATTACATTGCATTATCATCTTAGGTAAACTTTGTATATGTAAGCCCGATCTGGCAGGGTTAAAATCTCCTCCTGTGTTATAACCTATACCTGTATGTTATCTTGTGTTGCAATTTATAGTATAGTGCTGCGTTGGGGTTTTTTTCCACCCAAAAGTGTGTCAAAACCTGCAAGGAATGGGAAAGGGGAAAGGGAAAGAGGCAAAGATATT
>CM070033.1:156757197-156768764 GCA_036250615.1 Ptychadena robeensis
TTCTTAAAGTAGCACTTCAAATTCTTTTCAGCATTTAAAATAAT
This sequence comes from Ptychadena robeensis, assembly GCA_036250615.1. Taxonomy (NCBI): domain Eukaryota; kingdom Metazoa; phylum Chordata; class Amphibia; order Anura; family Ptychadenidae; genus Ptychadena; species Ptychadena robeensis. Next base: position 156,757,242 of record CM070033.1, read on the forward strand.
TACAGAAAGCTCTGCATTAGATGTAATGCATTTTATTCCTGCATTTGAGAAATGAAAGGCTGTACAAGGGCAATGAGGGTTTGGATAGTAACTAACAGCAAACAATTACATTGCATTATCATCTTAGGTAAACTTTGTATATGTAAGCCCGATCTGGCAGGGTTAAAATCTCCTCCTGTGTTATAACCTGTACCTGTATGTTATCTTGTGTTGCAATTTATTGTATAGTGCTGCGTAATATGTTTGGCGATATATAAATAAAAGTTAATTATATGTATGCGTTCACTGTGCTGTTTTATTAATTACCATGCTGCATAACATCCTAATGCAGCCTATTTTCCCACAAAAGTCTCCTTTTACCTTGTGGACATTCTTGAGACCCTTGGATGTAATGTCAGCAATCATCAGCAGACGCAGAGCTGTCACTCCAGTAACACTCCATAGTATCTTCTGACCCCTGTAGATCTGAAGTGGGAGATATAACGTACTGGTGTCTCTGATTTTAGCCTTAAGCTAAGTACACACTCAATGTTGGCCATTGGGAACAATCATTCTTGATCGTTCCCAACAACCAGAACATATACACATAGCTGTTCATACAGAATTCATTTTGTGTGTAACTGTGGAGTGAAGTTGAGTGTGGAGGACAAACAAACGGCACCCTGCTGCGTTCCTCCTATACAAGAGCAATGGTTGTCAGGATGGTCATTTCAGAGATCCATCCTAACGGATCAGTGAACAACCTTGCCCAACACCTTTACACATGTAAGATATTTTGCCAAGATAGTCTTTGACAACTACTATCTGATGTGTGTAAGGCATACCTGTCAACTTTTCCCTTTTTGAATAAGGGAAAACTGACATCAGTTTCGGTATGCGGAACAAGGAAGCAATGGACTTGCGCATTCCAGATCACGGACGTAACTTCCGGTATTGGGGGTTTAACTCTCCTCCCTCCAATTTAGTAGCTGGTTAACTTAGGAGGGAGGGGTCATTACTCTCCTTATTAACTTCCCACCCCACACATCATCTGAACAAGCGGGGTGGGAACTGAGGAGAGAGGGTAATACCCCCTTCCTCCCAAATTACCCCAATTTTAAAATCCGGAAAGATCCGCGATTTGGCCGCGAAAGTTGCATAAAAAACGTGACTTCCCCAGCCAAAAAGGGATGGTTGACAGGTATGGTGTAAGAAGGCTTTGGAACAGTATTTAGAATGAGATTTGCATATGGAATGAGCCCTCATGTCCTGCTTGATGGAATTAATCTGCACTGCACGTATATCTTCCTTCTACATCCATGCAATAAATCTGTGCTTGTTCCAACTTTCCTAAGACATCCAGAATTTTCTCCAATTATATTTTAACAGTAGTCATCAGGGGGTAGAGGAGGAGAAATAGAGTCACAATAAAGCAAAACCCTGCCTAGCTAGGCTTACACGATTCAATTTAAGTACGATCGATTTCCAATTAGATTTTAGATCTTGATCTTTTGATCGGACACCGATCGTAAACGTATCCAAAGTAGTCCCACATGAAAGGTCCCATTGTACTACGATCATAATACTACAAGAATCGCCCATTTTAGTTTTGATCACGAAACACAGGAAAAAGTCATATATAAATGTGTTCATCAAATACAATCGTCCTGACCAACAAACACAATGCTATAATTTTAGTTTGATCAGTGTAGACTCGACAAAAAATTTCCAACATGTCCAATCATTTTCTGATCGATGTTTTGATTGGTATCAAAAATTTTCGCCAATCGAACCATGTGTGCACTGTGCAGTATACAATTTAAATCCGATCAATGTAAACTGATCCTTTTAGGTCGATCAAACGCTAAAATTGAACCTAGCTTAAGTCTTGTTTGATGTCCATAAGATGATCAACCAACCAATTGATCATGCCGATCAATGCTCATCAACATTCAGTCCATTGTAAATGTTATGGTTAATACAACAATTTGATTTCATTGATCAAACATCTACAATGATGTCTAGTTCTAAAACGTGCAGATGCAGTTCTGTTTCTATAGACAGCTGAAAGGCTTTGAGGTGAGACAAGAGGCTCTCTAAAGGATGCCACAGGGCAAAATTCCCACCTGTCTGGTGTAAGGAATGACCGTGACTGAATCCTATTCTGTCAATTTTCTACATTGGTTTAAGGAGATGCAGCATCATACACTTCCTCAGGGAAACACAAAATAAATACCTACACTGACAACACCCCCCCCCCCCCAAAAAAAAATCTCAATGCAATTTACTGTTTCTGTTTTATGAGCAGATTAGATTATCTCCCACTAAATCCTCATTACAGGATGTGAAACAAGAAAATGGGGAAAATCCATTGTGAGTCACAAAAAATTTTTTTTTCCCTTTTAACCTGCGGTTAGGATGGCATGTGAGTGACAAGGCAGGGAGGGAAGCTGAAGAACAATTAAACATGTCTTTTACTGTGAATGAGACATTTATAAGCTGGCTGCAGGTGAAATGTCTCTCACGGGACTTTAGTTTACAGCACGGTTCGATGTACCCGCCATACCGACCTGTACAAATGAAATCAATGGCCCGTTTGCATGTTTATTTGACAATTTTGTGTGATCGTCATCCCAACTCGATTTGTGATATTCCAAGTGCTAGGTGACAGCAAAAGCTTGAAAGCCCCGCTAAGTGGAAGGCTCAGATTGCTTCATGTTTCGCCCCCTGGGGGAATTATACTGTATTTTCTTTACTTCTACAAACAGCATCCCTCCATATAGCAGGAGGACCTCCTACCAGTGTATCTGATTTATCCTCCCACATAGCCTTAGAAAACAAATCAGTACAATGCCTCTGGGTAATACGTAGTCACACCTGTTATACATCTAGACAGACGGAAGGAAGACATCCTAGGATTTGACAAATCAGTGTTACAAGGATCTATGTAAACGCATGTCTTTAATCCTTCGCTAAAATAAGGGTCCTTTAAAGCTTGACTCCAGGCAAAAAGAAAACACAGATCAGATCAATCCAGTTCTGTATTCATGAATAAATAATGATTTCAATTATTATGCAACTAAATAACTAAATATCAGCAATGATTAAGCAAGTCCATTGAATGAAAAAAGAAACATGCTAATAGGATGAGACACAGGGGTGAGCATGGGGTGATCTGATATGGTTTCTGCTTATTGTTCAAGGAATGGAAGGATTAGAAAGGTCTTCATATTACATGGTTTTGGTAGAAGAAAAGTTGATTGTACAGAAATTGTATGGTAAGATTGTAAGGTGTATGGGGGGCTTAAGCTAGACTTGGAAAGTGTACAATGGAAGTGTAAAGGGTGACTATGTGTATAACCAAAACTTCTGTGTTTGAAGTTTTGGCAAAAGTCTGCAGATTTGGCCATACCATATTACATGTCCTTTGAACTAACAGTTGTAGAATGGCCAGTGTATTTAGTCGGGGTAATACCAAAGTAAATCATAGTTGATGTCGTTGACCAAATTTGGCCCTTGGATTTCCAGCTCTATTAACAAACAAATAGGGATTTTCCTTTAACACTGCACTGTAGGTTTAGATGCGTACTGGGCATCAGCGATTAGGGGTGGAAAATGCATAGCAATTATGAACTAAGCCTATGGTTAAATAGTCTGGTAAAATATATATAAAATATTAAATAAAGAACAAAATATCCAGTTAAAACTACGTATTCTACCTTTTTTGGCCACACCCAATAATTTCAAAACCAACTAAAAAAGTATCTATAAATTTAACAGAATTGAACCTTAACCTATGACTTGCTCCCCCTTTCCCAAACAGGACCTGAATATTAACTCTGTCAAGTGAGATAAGATATATGAAATTGATAAAGAATGGGCTTTCAAACTATATACTGGCCCAGACTATTCAGCTGTTAATAGGCGTTTAGTCAGAGTCGCTATAAAGCCTGCCAGGGATGTTTGCTTTTAGTTGTAAGGCCAACCCTGCTGAACAAGTGAATTAGCTATTGACAGTAAGCTAATTCAGGTTCAGAGGTCTATTAACTCTTACAAGCATTTCATGTACAAACACAAGGCCTTTGTAGACACATCCAACATCTGTCTTACTATTAATTAGAACCTTTAGCCTGACTGATGACAGGTCTCTTTTATCTGTTCTAGTCTGAGCAGCAAATGATAGTAATTAGTCTCTGCCTTCTCACTGACTGTATGTCCATGTGTTTTTACCTATAACTAACAGCAAGTTTGGAGTTCAAGTGATACCGTTTATTGGCTAACTGAAATCATTAGAGAAGCAAGCTTTCGGGATATCGCAGATCCCTTCTTCAGGCTAATACAATTCTGGTCTTTGAAACTTACATTTATACACAAAATAACTTGGTCATAAATGTTTGAACAAAAGAAACAGTTTTGCCTTGACACACATGACTGATGGAGGTGAGACTGAAGAAGGGATCTGCGATATCCCGAAAGCTTGCTTCTCTAATGATTTCAGTTAGCCAATAAACGGTATCACTTGAACTCCAAACTTGCTGTATTTATCGATGGCTAACACGGTACAACACTCTACTATTACCTATAACTTAATAATTTCAAGAGCCTGAAATACTGTACTAAACACTGAAATAATTTACCAGTGACAATAACATGTATACAATGCAATCCTATCACTTTGTGTGCATATTAGAGATAGTAATGATAAAAGATGATAGCACTTCAGAGAATTGTATATATACCTAGGCATGTGGGCAGTAAGAATTTGCAGCATTGGGATGCTGAGATTGTTTCTAATTTGTTCTAATTCCAATATTATTTGCATGTATGAAGAAATAACACTCCATACACGGCAGCCCTTGAGCATAATATCCCAAAACGTCTCTTATAAAACATTCAGGTACAATTGAACATACATCAAGACATGACCCCCGGACCACCCTCTTTCTGTCAGAGAGAGTAACGTCATCACGTTAGCCTCCCGGAGCGACATCGGGGGTAGTCTGCCTGCACACATCGGCGTGTGTATGGCAGGCATTAGGGCCCCCACACACCTTTAGATTTCTCTGTCAGATTTCCTTTAGAACTCCTTTTGTTTTACCAAAACCATGTAATATGAGGGACTTTCTAAACCATCAAGTCTCCCTGTGTTCAATCTCAGAGGACCGGGCACTACATAGTTGTTGGTAGATTTAAAGGATATCTGACAGAGAGATCTAAAGGTGTATGGCCAGCTTTAGGGTTTGTTATTGTACGTCTGAACCTTAAAGGCATGGAGAACCAATTAATAGTTCATTTTTTTTAGACAGAAATATTTGTTGTTATTGTTGTTATATACAAGAAATGATGATCTTAACCAGACCAATACCTCTTACATTACTGGCTGGTGCCAGGGCTCTGTCCCTGATAATAAAGATAAAAATAATAGATGGCTTAATGCCACTCTACAACCTAGGCAGTTTCCAACCTTGGCCAACCCACAAGTCTATCCCAACCCAGAGGTGTAGCCAAAGTCCAAGCAACGTTTGTATTAAAGTTGGGTTTTGCACTCTGCATTTTCAGAACAAAATATTGTAACATGTGACATGGAATAAATGTATTCTGTGATACTAAATACTCATCCATGCAATAAAAACACATATGGCTTTTTAAGCACCCTGAACTCCTACTATAACCACAGACAAAATATACCCGGCGCAGGATGTACTAGAAAGGTTTTTCAGACCACAACAACCAAAATCTCTGTAAGATGATATCTCCATCCTAAATCCCATGTTATTCTGTGGGACTGACTGTGTTAGCTCTGAGGTTCTGTAAATATTTTACTTAAGAATTTCTTATAGTCAAGGATAGTGTACAGAGTGTAGAGACATAGGAGAATGGCATTTCTCTATTTATAAAATAAAGAAATGTCCAAACACTAGATTTACTAGTAAAAATAAAACCCCTACTCCTGACACCTACTCACCCAACCCAGATTTAGCTTAGATTTTCACCCCACGACTTTTCAGATGATGGACCACCGTGAACGCACACGGCGGTCGATTGCTCAAAAAATCAGGTGGAAATCTAAATCTTAAACGTGTTATTCGGGCCAAAATCAGCTGCCAAATCGATCTAAGCCATTATGGACATGTCCGTAATTTCTGAGATCTATTTAATTTATTTGGATTCCCCATCCAAGCTAATGGTATGTCTCCACTGCGTTCTTGGCAGAGTTGATCCACATACCTGTCTGCACAGCGGCTGTTCTCACAGTGTTCTGCCGATCCACTGGCTGGAAGGTAGTGCAGTATGTCAATCTCCGGCTGGCGGATCAGCAGAACAAGAACAGCCATTGCTTCAGACGGTTATGTTGATCGGCTCTGTCGGAACTCTGTAATAGGAATGCGTTTAGCACAGGGGGGGGGGCAACGGAGCCGAGAACACAGTGGAGATATACCCTTAGTGCTGCCACACAAAGGGTTCCCAGACGATTTTTAACAGTTTTTTTGTCCAATTGACCATGGGTGTGGATGTCCCGAAAATTCGGGTAAAAATTTTAACGTGTATGGGGGGCTTAACTCATTGACTACACTAGTTTATAGTAAAAATTGGTTACTTCGGTAAGCAATGATCCCTTGGTATAAATGCTTTAAATAATATAGTCTTTGATTTAGCATCAACTGGCTTTGTGTTCTGGTTGATGGTCTCAGCTTAAGATGCTTCAGAGATCATTCAAAATAATTAAAAGGGGCAGCTTGTAGTTGACCGTCATTTGACCTGCATTGAGCTGCTCCAATGGAACCTTCTTATACCATCAGACTCAATAAAACCCAATAGTTTGCTTGCAGATATTAAGGCAATGTGCCAGATGAGATTAAATTAAGCAAGAAATTACATGATCCACTCTGCTTATTACTATTACATAATATTTACCGTCTACTTACATAGTCACTGATTTAATTTTTTCCTTTTTCCTTTACAGACAATGTATCATACTGACATATATGTATTAACAGTAGTGTAAAATGCATGGCTGTCTCTACCTTTAATTATAGCATAATTACTATCCCCATCCATATGTAAAAAAAAAAAAAGAGCAGTGATATGCTAATCACGCCTGTAGATATGTCTCCGTTACAGCGGCATGTGCTTATTATGAGACATATGGTTGTGGAAGAGCAGAAGTGAACTGCAACAACAACAGAACACTACTGCTGTCTAAGTGTTGTTCTACTTCTGCTGCCATTAATACATACAGCCATTTATTAGATACCCAGATGGATGCATATACAGAATAATAAAAAATTATCTTAAAGAAAACATTTTAAAGCGCGGTTTGCTATAGGAGTATAGAATGTTGATTTTGCATAATCACATTTAAAGAGAATTATCATTTAGTAAATGTGGTGAAAATTCATGCTGCAGAGAATACTCAATAGAGTACAAGGAACATAAAAAAAATGTTTTTACTTGCACATGATTGGACAATCATTGTGTGATTGGATGAAGAATTGAAACATAATTACTAGACACTGTTTTCACATTTTAATTATACTTACATATTTCTTTTGATGAAACTTATACACTTGACTGTTCTCTTTATTAATTGTTCTACACATTGTTCCAACCTAAAGTCCTGACTAAGGCAGTATCTTTGTCCTATGTATTACATTTTAATAATAATTTTCCTTTGTCCTTTTATAAACTTGATATAACCTGTCCTCCAACTGTATTGTGTTTATTGATTTAAAAAAAAAACAATTATTCCAAAGGGGCATCTGATCAAATCAAAGCCCACTTTCAGCTTCACAACTGACCAAATTCTGGTGGCGCACTCAGTTCATTACTAAAGCTGGCCAAAGAGGTTTGGATTTTTCGTGCGATTTCTGAGAGATCCAGAGGCATGATCGATCGCATCGATCGATCACAAATCAATGCATGCCTAAAGTGTGTGATCGACTGAAATGGTGAGAAATCACACGTAATATCAATTGTGCAGGGATCGGACATGTCTGTAATTTTAAGTCCATTAGTCTATCGCAAATCGAAGGATGAAAAGATACTTTAGATCATTCCCATGCAGGCCTCATCCCACTTCCATAAATTCCGATCACATTTTATGAGTAGCTGATCCTTAGTTACGTCACTGATCGATTGGCAATTAATCGTATCCCGAAAGTGGTGCACTTTCAATCAATGTACAACTTACACGACTTGCATGTCCCCATCATATAAAAAAATCAATCTTGAGGAAATCTAGGCATATATGGCCAGCTTTACACTATTGGGAATCTCGGTGAAATACAAATCTATGAAAAATTGCCAATCTATGACCAGCTCATATATAACAATGAAATATAAAAGGTACAGGCAAGATTTTGCCTGCCATAATGGGACAATGTACATGCAATATTCAGCATGTAAGAGGATGCAGAGATCCTTTAGCACCCATCTTTGAGATGTCCTGGAGAGATGACGTCATAGTAAAAGATGGTTTCTTACATCTGTGTATACATTGATTTCAGCACTTACTGAATGACATGGTAACAAGTGGTATGATCTCATTCCTGGGTCTACGGTAATCATTTTTCTAGTTAGGGAATAATAACTTTTTACACATTACCCTTTCTTATTCTCTATTATAATTATTAAATTAATAAATAAAAGTTGTCATTAATATTCCTATTATTATTATTAATTATAATAAAAAATATGAGCAAGGAAGACAACAGCGTGGGCACAATTAGAATATATGGTACCACAAAATATAACCATGAAAACAAAAAATTTTACGGAACAAAATTGTGATCTTTATCATCTGTAGCTTATACAAGGCACAGAGGAGCTGTGCGTACTGATATTATACCCTGCTCTATACTATGCAGACTTTGTACTTTTTGAGCTTCTCGCTGAATGTACCTGGCTGCCTGTGGATTGAGGCAGAAATAATATTAAACTGTCCACGTTCAACTTTCCAGCTGTTATTTTCTTTTGAAAGAGATGAATTCACTCATGAAAAAAGAACACTCAGTGACTTATTCAAAACATAATTTGAAGAGTCACACCTTTGTGTTTGATTATTTATGAACTGGCACTACATCTAGATGAAATCCATAATAGTTGTGTCAATAGTAAAATATGAGGCACACAACCTAGTACAACAAAGAAAGATACTGTAAATGGTTAAATAATACTTGCTTACAGATGCTGGAGTGCTCAACAGGAACAATGGGACGCGTTTTGAGCAGACACTCTTTTTCAATGGTTGAAAAAAAAACGTCTGCTCAAAATGCTAGTTTAAAATTTTGAAAGATCCCAAGAAAACTTTACATAACAGTCACAGGGAAAAACGTTTTTGGCTCAGGTGGTTCAAAAAAACTTTATTTTGATTTGGTTGATAATTAAAATTTTCTTCAAATGATAAATTTGTCTACCTCCCATTGCGTGTTTAAGTGTGGCGAGATAAGACACAAGCCCACAGCCAGCTTAGTAATCCTACATTAAAGGTGCCCATACACGCATAGATATGCGCTAGACCGATGGCCGATTCGAGCGCTGTGCACATTCACGGCCATCTATCTAGAACATATCTAATGTGGCTACCCCTTTCTTAGAGTGGGATCAATCCCGCTCGAAGACAGGGTTATTGGGCATGACCGTAAATCATGGTCGATGTCCACTGCTTTAGATGGAGTATCGGCTGAGCTTGATGACGCATAAGTGCTGCGCCCCGAGTTCCTTCGCTATGGCAAGATGATGTCATCGTGCTGAGCTCGAAGGCTGATCCATCTCACGTGCATCGACCTGCGTATGGCAGCCTTAAGTGTGAGGAATGATGGTGGATTTGCAGTTAGTAGATGTTACTGAATGCTAACCAAAAGAACAATCTACTATTGTGATTAATATGTAGCAAATTCTCTAAACTAACCAATTACAGCATTTTTGGGGGGTCAGTCCATCAAAAATGTGAACATTGTGGCCAATGCCAACCATAAAAGAGAGGTTTTATAAACAGCACAAATAATGATTTGCAAGATGCATGTGAAATGAGCAGTTGAAAAGTGGTGCCGTAGGACCCGTAGGCTCTCACTTACTAGTTTACATAGGAGTCAGTGGCACTGTTCTGGGAATAGAACTGAAAGTAAAGGAACACAAGAAGACTACTTGAGGTATTCCAGCATAATTGGTGGAGCTGAATAATGGTCTCCTGAGTAAGCTTGTCTCCCACAGACGGACTGAGTATCCCTCCACGTCTCACAGATTTCACTGCTTGTTAATTAGCTCTTTTTTTCTCCCTCTAATCCCTTTACTCCAACTAAAAGCAGGCCCGATCATAGCTGCTTATGTATAAAGATGGTCACTTAGGCTAGGTTAAACCAGATCGCCTGACAAAGGCATCTTTACACCAGTCCATGTGAAATAAAAATGAAGGAAAATCCTCGCTTTTATCCAACACTGGCTTTTAAACTAATTAAAATGCACAGGGCCCGACTCGTATATCAAACGTGCTGTTCTTCTCTGCACTATAGCTTCTCAGACTATGTGGTGAAAGCTGTGAACTGAACAATTGTGAAGATGTAGGCTCGCCAAAGAAAACTGTTTAAATATGCCTCCCTCCTTCAAAAAGAACGTCCTACCTTGGAGAAAAGGTACAGTTGCTTCTCAAGTTACCATTCAAACTATAGTGCACTGGGCATAATATCTTTACTCAACTCATGTCATTCCGAGACCGTTTCATTTTAGAAAAAGTTAAAGGGAAAAAAAACAAGCTTCATATTCTCTTTTTTTTTTGCCTTTCAGCTACTTTTCATTTAAAGGACTATTATTGAAACACGGCTGTACTCGTTTGTTGGTTTTTGTCCCTAAAGCCTATGGGGAGTCTTTATTTTGATTTGTCTTATACCGAGCCTTTGGAAAGCCAGCACAATATACACTAAAAGGATGCAAGAATAGCACAGGGCAGACAAATGAGTTTTATTTAAGTATACAAATTGCAAAGCTTTTTCTTCTGTTATTATACGTTGTCTGTGAGAGATTAGATTTGAAATATTATCCAAAGTTTATATCACTCTGACTTCTAGAGTCATAATCTTTTACGATACCTCAGCTTATTTAAAGTACAATACACTTTTCATTAAAATCAGGATTGGGTTTACAAGACTGGAGCCTGTAGGCAAATACATATTGGTATTTTGAACTTCACCCATTTAGGGAATGTTAAAATGCTTCAGATGTTTATAGTAGCTAAGTCTAGTTAAAAGGTGGCCATGGACATGATAACTGTTCCCAGATGAAGGCAGATCAGTGTTTATGCTCCAGTAGAGCTCATCAACATGTCTAGCTAATCAATGTGTTAGAAGAAAAAGACATGCAACCATGTGGGCTGATTGCTACTGTATTTAGTTGAGGTATCTGGTCACATTCTCTTTTTTACCTCCAGAAGCATGAAACTTCATACTTATCTATCCATGTATACACCACCCATGGACATGCAATTTGTATTTAGTGATGGCCAGAACTGTTCGCCGGAGAACTATTCGCGGCGAACATCGCATGTTCGCG
>CM070033.1:156768864-156780447 GCA_036250615.1 Ptychadena robeensis
TGCAGAGGTTCGCGTTCGCCGTTCGCGAACATCAAATTCCGGGTTCGCGCCATCACTATTTGTATTATCTCTATGTTCAATATAGCATCTCCTATATTATTTTCTATAACTGTAATGAACAATGCTAACAATGTTTTTCTCCATTTTGGTTATTATTTACTAAATAAGCTTCCACATACACATCACCAACTACAGGACGTCTAGGCAATAAATGGGTTGGGGGGGTGGGGGCATGGGTGTGCTTAGCTCACTAGTCAGACATTGTATTTTAACTCTTCCAGAAAGAACTATATGTACATTTCACTAGTGAGCAACCTTAAATTGATTTAAGTTGCCTCATTGGGCGTTTACTGTACAAATATATATAATCTCTACTGTACATGTATATCTAAAGCCATAACAGTAATATATTTATTTTTATTTTTGTCCCAATGCAAGATGTCCATAATGAGAAAATGATCCAAAGTCATGGAAAGTCTCTAATGGCTTCAGGCAACTCCCTGGCTGTTGCTTTGCTTTAACGCAGCACGCCATGTAGACATTAAAGTGAAGAGAAACTGAAGCAACCATGGAGACTACCCAACTGTTTACAAAAGAAAGCTTCGGGGTGCTTCAAAAATACAAGTCTCCAGCTCCTCATAAGCAAATGTTTGAAGTGTGCCTGAAGCTGCCAACATAGAAGTGGAAGCAAAAGTTGGCCATACATGGGTCGATTTTCCTATTTCACAGACCAGTCCATTTTCTTTGTTTAATCAAAGTGACTATAAATCAGTTTCTTTTTCCTGAGTTTGATCAACCAAAAGGTGATCAAGTATTTAAAGCATGTGCATAGAAGCTTCACTAATTGAGGGATCTGTCAAGTGAAAATAAAATGTAAACATTTTACTCTTGAGGAAGTTGCACTAGTTGATCAAATTAAAAATAAATTAAGTTAAATCAATTTATTCAGAGATAGCATAACTCCTAGTTGTGATCAGAACTGTTCCCACTGGATCACTTTTCCAGAAAACTTGGATCATTAATGATAAGTGATGTCCGCAGGGCGGACAGTTTGGCGGCGAACATGGATGTTTCCCCTCCTTCTCGCCGGCGAGCAGTACGGGTGTTCGACTCGCCCAGTTCGCCGGCGAGAAGAAGATCTCTATTCTTCCTCCGGCAGGATCAGTACCTGCGAAATCGTGCCGGCGGAAGAATCTTTTCACTAGAAGACCGGGCATGAAGCCGGTCTCCTAGTGAAAACCCGGCTCGAGAACAGGAAGTGACGTCAGAGACGTCACATCCGGTCTTTCCAATTCAAATTCCCCGCCCGTTCCCGGACCAACCTGGCCGATGTTCAGCCATCACTATTAATGATCACACTTGATGATGGTTTCAACCTTCCCAGTTAAGACAACAATTGAAACCACACAGAGGGTTCAACAAAACACAACATATTTGACTTTGAATGGAATTTTTAATTGTTGGATGGTGGCAATGTTTCCTATATTGTATTAACAGTTCACAGTTTTACAATTGCCAGGAGTAGCTCTTTGATTCCTGCAGTCATCCACCAAACACAAAGAATTATAAAGCACACTGCAAGAAGCAGCACAGCAGAGACGAAACAATTCTATATGTGTTTTACTTCTTAGCTACGGAATACATCTGTTTCCTTGATGCACTGCCGCACACAAGTTAACAATGATGACGCCATTTAAAATTGTGTCGTACAAGTTAATTGCTATGTCTGTTCCTTTTGAGCGGGTTTTGGATACATTTTAATGCAAATGCTTCCTGTGCATAACTTAACTCCTTTCACAGTATTCTGATACACTGCCATACTACAGACATATAATTCTGGGCGACATTATTTCACTGCAGAGAGTTTTTTTTTATAATACCACTTTTGTTGTCAACAGTCAGTCACCCTTGAGGTGATTTGAAAAGAGAAAGGAAAGAAACGGAATGAAACGAGAGAAGAAATTTACATATAAAGATTCACATAAGTATGCAGCCTTTGGAAGGCCTAATTTACTGATACAACAGAACCAAAGAACTAAAATGCCCAGTTACTGAAGCAGCTGATTATGTTTTTCTTTTAAATAAGAGCAGCAAAAGTTAAAATACCTATACAAAGGAATTTTTACTTTGGGTTTATTTGGATAGAGCCTGCAAGAGCATGTTGTGAAATAGCCTATAGAAATGGAATTTAACCCAATTTATTAAAACACATTACTATAATAGGACATTTGGGCATATTTTCATTCACATATTTAGTTGATTTGGCGCTAATAATATTTACAAAGTAAAGAAAATCATAAAGCGCCTTTCTTTTGAAAGGTCTAGTTCCATAGCTGACCATGAACACTAATTTTGTCATCGCAAATCGGCAATGCCATACAGTTGGGCACAGTTGGCTCTTCTTTAGTCTTTAGTCAGACTGTTATGGACATTTTTTACCATTTGTACTATTACTTGGATTTTGTTTAGAAGGAAGAATGTTGTACCTGGGAATCTGCCCTATGGATGATCCATCTCTGGATCAGAAAAGGGTTGACTAATGCTTGTACCACACCTGCCAAAATGGTCTTAAGCCCCCCATACACCACATACAATTACCATACAACTTCTGTACAACCAACTTTTCTTCTACCAAAACCATGTAATATGAGGACCCTTCTACACCTTCCAATCCCTATGTATTCTATCAGGGAGGTCACTATACTACATAGTTGTTGGTAGGTCTCATGAAAGTTGTATGAAGGAATCTGAAGGTGTATGGGGGGCTTTAGATTGTAAAATAAACACACTCAACCAGGAAAGATAGTTCAAAGTGCATGCATATGGGTTAAGGCCCCCCATACACCTTATAATCTTACCATAAAATTGCTGTACAATCCACTTTTGTTCTACCAAAACTATGTAATATGAGGACCTTTCGAAACCTTCCAATCACTATGTATTCTATCAGGGAGGCCACTCTACTACATAGGTGTTGGTAGATCTAATGGAAATTGTATGGTAAGATTGTAAGGTGCATGGGGGGCTTTAGATGTAAAGCATGGATCTCCCCTAGTGCGAGAACCCTGACGGGGCTGTTGTAACAATACAAGTGTTATTTGGAATTATATTTTAAACACATTGGCTGAAAGTCATTAAAAACACCTTCCCCTACCAATACAATGGAGTCAGTATAAAGTTTATTCTTTGAACCCTACCTGCAAGTAAGTTCTTTTCAACTGATTACTAAAAGGTCACAGAATTCCAATCGCATCTACACAATATTGAGAAAACCAATACTCTTCTGTGTTTCATTATTCCAGCCATGTCCCAAGGTAAAAGCAAGGTTTCAAATTTTTACTGGGACTCACTCAAGCAAGATCAACATTTTATTACATAGTGAATGAAAAAACAGACAAAAACATACAAATGAAGAAACATGAAACCTACAAGACTTCTGCTTTTCAAATCATCAAAGGATCCTGGGAGACGCTTAGGAGCAAAATAAATTACAAGTGCTCTACTGATGGTTGCAAAGCTTGAAGACATTTTTCTAGGAATTTTGTGTCTACAAACAGCAAAAACTTAGCAAGTAATAGTCCAGAGAGTGACTCATTTAAACACAAGTCATTATATCCTAAAGGATGATTCAGACCTTAGTGATGGATCATCTGATGGATGAAGAGGACAACCCCTACTTTTGGTCTCATTTAAAACTTTTTATGGGAACATACTTAGACCCCAGACACAGAAGCTATACAGAATAGACAACCTAGAAGTCATTGTGGAAGGGAAATGACATATGGTTTGCTAGTCTCATGCAAATAGCCCCAAAGTGCTAGTATGGTTCTAAGTAGCAAAGAAGAAACACGTGACCTTTCAGGTCCCTTCCAAACAAAGCTTACTGGCCTCACTAAATCATAAAGACGCATTAAAGCTGGGCATAGACTGGCTTTAATGCTTACCGCATCCGTTTGGGATCGGGTCGGCAAGGAATCGGGTGCGCCAACTTGCAGGATTGAACTAAAATCTGCTGTCATGTCGGATCGCACAGTGATCCACCATGACGGATAATTTTGATCCGATCCCATTAGTCCGGATGGGGACAGCTGTCCCCAGCCGAAGTAATGGGCGGCACACAAAGAGTGCCGGCCGATTCTCGGCACTAGCGGCCGTGCGTGATGGCATTATCACACCCGCTAGATTGGGTCGGGAGTCGACGGGAAATCATCTCTCTCTATGCCCAGCTTTAGTGACATATATCTTCTAAATATACCTAAATCAACAATATGGAATATGCAATTATTTCTCACACTCTCTATAAATATACAAACACAAGTGCACACATACACATACATTTCAAGTGGCGCTCAACAAATTAAAACTTCTGCTTAAAAGTAACAAAACACTGTTCACGTCTCCGTGATATTCTATCCCAGATGGATATACCTGGTGATCTTGCTATGAATGTGGGTTGAGGATCTCACAATTGCAATCTTGCATTGTCAATCTGTCACATGTACCCATGATGAAGACAACAGGAGGCCATACCAACATGCATTGGTCAGGCATGTTCCACTGTTGTCAGTTTCATTAAACCAATTCATAGCAATAATGTACATAAACTACTTGAACAAAGGCATGTGGACAGATAGGATCAGGAAAAGAATAATGGTCAAAACTTTATTTAAGGGAAAAAATATGGCATTGTTGACATGACATTTATTTATAATGCTGATTTGGCAAACTTGTTGAATTAGGGTTAAGATCTATTTTAAGGACAGATATTATGGTTATTAGGAACAAATCTTTGCAGGCACTAGGACACCAGGTATCCAGTACAAGCAATGTCCCTTTAAACCGAGAGCTTCTTTATTTCACCATGAGCTTTGTTTGCAATCAGAAAGCTTATACTGAGTCATTAAGGCATATGCTTCATCCCTAATCCTCAACACAGCATTCTCATCTTTTGTAAAGAAACATTAATAAGCACTAAGCAGGTCTGGAAAACATGCTCTGGCAACCGAATACATATTACAAGATGCTCTGCTCCATCAAAGAACCTCAGGAAACATTATTACCAACATTATAAACATGACAAGCAGCACTGAGCCTTTCAAATGTTCCTCTGCAACAGTGTAATGACTAAACAGCTCTCACATATTTCCTAAGTGTCCCGGCGTGTTTAGTCCTCAGTCACATGGTGCAATTTGTCAGAAAGGTTCTCATCTAATGATAGATCAAAATGCCCTCCAGACATGATATCGAATGAGAAGTTGCAAGGTGGAAATATTGTTCTGGGGCCTGTAACGGCTGTCATCAGATTCATCAATCACCACACATAAACATTTCTGCTTTTTTATAGAAAGTGTTTGTTTATCTGTAAAACCTATTTCTGATGTTGCTATCATGGTGGGCTACAACAGACCAGAATATAAGCCACTTAGAGATTTAAGAGACCACCAAGCCAATTGGGCGCTACCAGCTTTACTTCGTTTCATCAGAGTCTTTTCTCATTTGAATATAAGATCATGTACTCTAAAACCCCTATAAAACATTTTCCTTTTTATGTAGTCCAGAAAGAGACCTGGTAACAATGTCCACTGATATGGGTGCAAAAGAGGTGCAGATTTATAATAAAATACTTTCAACTAAAGTTAGCCATACATGCATGAATCTCGAACAGTTAGGTTAGCGCTCTGACCATGCGTCGCTGGAGTCCTAGGTTCAAATCCCACCCTGGGTGCTATCTGCAAGGAGTTTGTATGTGCTCCCTGAGTCTGCGTGGGTTTCCTCTGGTTGCTCCAGTTTCCTCCCACATTACAAAGACATACAGTAGGTTAATTGGCTTCCCCCAAATAAACATTCTCCTATGTTAGTTACATATACATGACTATGATAGGGGTGTGTGTGTGAGCTCCTCTGAGAGACAGCTAGTGATATGACTATATATGCTCTGTAAAGTGCTGTGTAATATGTTGGTGCTATATAAATACAAGATACTAATAATAATATGATCGATTGTGATGTGCTAACACTGAACCCATGTGCACCACTTTGGGTGATCGATTCCTGGGCAATATTTATTAACGTGTTGGATCCCTGTTCAATTGACATTTCGTTCAAGTGGATCGAACGCTCAAGGTGGGCAGTGCTTGATTCCCGAACGATCAATCGCCGCAAAAGTGCACAGTGATAGAATACATTAAAGACTCCCATACATGGGTCGATGTTTCACTAGATTTTTGACCGATCTATCACCGTGCACATTCACGGTGATAGATCGGTGGTCAATTGAGTTCTGCCCACCCTGAACGATCGGCCAAACAAAATTGGAATCGACTAAAAATCAGATCAGATATTGAACCGACATGTTGGTTTTTCTGGTCGATCGTTTGGCAATCGAAGTACGTTGCTGGACCCATAACTCCCTATGCAGCAGCCTTTCCGATCGATGGATTTTGTGGAATCGGCCATTTTGGAGATCAGCTTATGTCCAAATCGACCACAAATCAGATTCCGAAGGTGGTGTTCCACCGATTCCCGATCTGATCAATCGCCGATTCCATGATCGTCTGGAATGATCAGATCGGGAATCAATCGGTGACAAATTGGCCTGTGTATGGCTAACTTTAGATAACAGCCCCTTGTCAGTTTCATCAGTCAAAAGCCAAAATAAGAACCTGGTGAACGCCTCATGATGCGCTTTCGCATTGGGCGTTTGAATGAGCTCTTAGAGAGATGATAGTCCACGCTATAATAATTTTTTTATGTGTTGTAAAAAGATATTTTATTTAAAATAAAACATATCACACATAGCTGGACACTTTATGTTTGTAAGTGATTTCCACCCTGTGCAAGGGTCCAGAATTAATTTCTTCCTGCTTAACACATAGAGCTAGTACTTCTAATGCTTCTTTGAGAGTTTTGGCCAATTCTCGCTTGAAAAAAAACCTGTACTTTGAGATATTTGTAAGCTGTCATCCTCTTCAGAAAAGGGTATTTGTCTGGCTGTCATGTTGATCCCAGTGTTATAATACTTTCTAAAACCAAGGTCCAAACATTTTCACAAGGTCAGCCAAGGCAGCCTTGATGTCAGGTTTCCATTAAGTCATTTTGAACAAATGTGTGTAGCCAGTGTAAAGTTGTATTTTAATAAAAATCCTCTTTTTTCAGGAATCCCTGCAAATAACTTCCCTTTAACCTGTATGCAGTATGAAATAGGCTGCACGTACAGTGAAAAACAAGGTAGATCTCTTGTGGGGAATGCTGTCTTTTCATTACGTTCAGCTCCCAATACAGGTCTCCCCATTAAATTCAGCTGAAGACGAGAAGCCCGGGGCAAGTTCTTTACTACAAGAGAAATCTGTCAAGCTTTTACAAAAGGTAAAGGCAGAGCAGGGCATCATGGGAGGGGTCTGATCAGCTCGAGTTAGTCTCTTATGGAAAACCTTGCCAATCATTTCCATGTTGGTTTTATACAAAGTGACTCTGTCATCTTATTAGAGGCATTTTTCTAAAAATGAACAAGAATCAAAACAATGATCAGGTTCAATGTTTGGTATGTGGTAATCTCACCCATATTCCCCGTAGGCAGTGCTAGCCATCCTACCTCTTCTGTATCAGCAGTGAAAACTGATAAATTGGACACAATGTTCCACACTACTAGATATCTTTCAATAGTTGATCTTCAAAATTGTTCTTCTGAGATTGCTGGTGCCCCATTGAGGGTGAACTTGTTCTACATTGATAGCAGCATTCAACTAACAATATCGCTCTGTGTACAGCCAGCTTATCACATTTAAGGAATATCAAGAGTGTGGAGTTGAAATATTACTTGACCAACTAGGCCAAATGTATTGCTGTCATGCATCTACCCTTTATTATCTACTTTTGAGTAGTAAGACGTGATTTTTGTATCGATTCAAGCATAATTGATCAACATATGCATTAGAACTGAGCATGCACCAGTTTCTTCCATTGATCCTGCTCAAAAGAACTTGATCAAACAGGGAACCAACATGTTGGTAAACCCTGTTTGATTTATGTAACTTTGGAATGGAAGGGGACTAGAAGTCAGCTGCAAAAATGCCTTAAGGTGGCATAGAAGGTTCTTTTTTTTTTCACTTAATCTAGTGTGAAAGAAAAAATTTTGCCTTTTTGCCAGAATCGATCAACCCAAAGGGATCCAAATTGAACAAAAATCGATCCAGCAGTGATCGGACATGTTGGTAAATTTCAGTCGATAGTACAAATATCTGACATGTTTTCATCCGATGGTACTATGGAGCATGAGCACAAGGCTTTGGAAAGGAATAAATCAGTAGTGAATCAATCACATTATGTCAGGAATCATTTTTAATCTCCTAGACGTTCAGCCCGAGTTAACTCAGGGTGAGTTTGCTAACAGTGGGCATACTCATCTGTCCTCTGAAAGCCCACAGCGGTCCTCTGTATTGGTGGAATCGCTGATCTTTCCAGGTCCGCCCCAATGACTCATATATGGTGCCAGGTGAGGAAGGTGGCGCTACTGACATCCAGAGACGTTCAAATAATGAAAAAAAAATGTGACCATTTAGACGATTTCGAGTTAATTGCAATATGAACCCCTGAACATGGTACCATTACCAAACTTGCTGGAGATGTAGAGAAGGGTTGGGGGTACACTACAAAAAAAGTGTGTCTCTAACACAAATAGTTTTTGCATAAATGAAGTTCAAAGTCAAGTCAAAATTTAAAAAATCTGCATTTCGACTTTAATTTTTAACTTAATTTATGCAAAAACTACATGTGCTAGAGCAAAAAAAAATTTCAAATGTTCCCCCAGCCCTTCTTCACATCTCCAGCAATTTTGGTGATGATACCATATTCAGAGGCTTTGCATTCAGCTCACAAAGTAAGAAAGTCGAAAGATTCGACCATCTCTACTGACATCCATGAAATGAAAGTGCCGTTGCTTTGTTACAGCATATTCCCTGAGTTAATTGTGATGCTGAAGATGTGTTAAAAGGCCAAAGGAGGGCAGAATATCACTGCATATCACAATGCAAAGCACACCATGGGTGAACCACCCAGGAGGTTAAAATGATCATTTTATAACGATAAATTTCAAGGAAAATCGAGTCATGTATGCCCAATTATAGATGATACTGAAGATCTATAAAGCTACAGAACATGAGGAATTAATACTCATGTTCTGTAGCTTTATAGATCCTATAAAGGCCTTTATTTTGCAAAGAAAGCAAATAAGAATTTTCATGGTCCTGCCTCAGCACAATTAATATTTCAAAAAGTTTCCTATTTTACAGTAAGTCTTAACTTTTTGCGTTTCGGTCCACTTTAAAGAATTAGGAAGAGGACATAATTACATGACAAAATGGCCATGTTGAACGGATTAGAACCTCCAGTGGTGCAATGATGAAATAAAAAGGCATTTTCTTCATTCATACTGTGGAAAATTAGAGCTTATTGAATTATTTGATCATTTTACAGCTACGGCTATACAGAACAAGAGCTGAAAGCTTGGAAAAGTCTATTATTTCAGTAATTGTATAGTCCATTGATTTGCTTATTGTAGAAGAAAGGTATCATGCTACCAACATTGTATACACAATTACATTTCTCCCTCTTTCCCCTTTATTGATTTTCACAAGATGTTCTTATGTAAGCTGAGCAAGATTTGTAGAAAAAAAGTGTAATAATTGTATAATTGTTAGTTGAGTACATCATGGGAAGAAAAGGTTCAACTTGTGACTGAATAGATGACGACCTTACAATACCAAGCAAATACAGAAAGCAAACAAGAGTAATCTTTTCCTGTGACACTTTTATACTTAATCACAGACAATGTATGCACTTTTAACCCACTCGCTCAACACTTCCTGCTCAAACCTGTTGGGTCTTATTATATAATACACAGGCCTTGTACTCACCTTGCCGTTGGCCTGTGTAGGGTGGGGATGGATTGCAGAACAACACAACACAGCACTGCAAACAAATGATTAGGAATCCATTCCTGTAGAAACATAGTTATTTTTGATCTCTTGTTCCCCTTCCTTTGTTGTGCCCACAGATAGGGGGGATGCTTCTGTACCTACATTACATAGACAATTTTCTAGTACAAGCAAAAGCCACAATGAGCTCAAACTTGTATCTTTTGCAAACCCATCTTCCTTCCTGCCTTCCTTTTTTTTTTTACTTTCTTAATTGAAATTTTCATAACAAAACATAAGATATCTGGACAATGTAGGCAAGTTAAGCCACCCATACACCTTTAGATCACTCCATACTATTTTCATTAGATCTACCAACAACTATGTAGTACAGGGAGTGCAGAATAATTAGGCAAGTGGTATTTTTGAGGAATAATTTTATTATAACAGCCATGTTTCCACTGACCCCAAAAACTCATTTATATCAAGCTGATTTTTTGGAAGTTGTTTTTAGTTTGTTTTTCAGTTTTAGCTATTTTAGGTGGGATATCTGTTGTCATGCTATTACTGTGTCATATTATTGCTGCTTAACAAACCTTTATACCATTCAAATTATTTATTTTTACAGTGAAACCATATAACATCTCAACATCACAAATATCATTTCGACATTCAAAAACAAACATAAACAAATCAGTGACCAATATCCACCTTTCTTTCAAGGACCCTCAAAGCCGCCATCCTGGATTCTGTCAGTGTTTTATCTGTTTCACCATCACCTTGGCGTAGCAGCAACCACAGCCTCCAGACACTGTTCGAGATGTACTGTTTTTCCCTCTTGTAATCCACATTTGATGATGGGCACAGATCTCAATGGGGTTCGTCAGTACAAGGAGGGCCTGTCCATAGTTTTTTTCTTTTTCTTTTCTACCTTTTTTTGCAGCCACGCTGTGGAGTACCTGACGCTGTGATGAGCCTTGTCCTGCATGAAAATCATGTTTTCTTGAAGAGCAGACTTCTTCCTGTACCACTGCTTGACGAAGGTGTCTCCATAACTTGCATAGTACTGGGAGTTGACTTGACCCATCCCTCACCCGAAAAGGCCCCACAGCCATCTTGATGAACCATCCAAACCAGTACTCTCCACCGCCACCTTGCTGGCGTCTGAGTCGACTGGAGCTCTCTGGCCCTTTACCAATCCACCACGGTCCCATCCATCGGGCCCATCAAGACCACTCCTCTCATTCATCAGTCCATAAACCCTTAGAAAAATCAGTCTGTATATATTTCTTGGGCCTAGTCTTTGAGTTTCAAAGCTTGTTGTCTTGTTTCAGTGGTGGTCATCCTTTTCGCCTTTCTTACCACCTTGGCCATGTCTCTGATAATTGCACACATTGTTGCTTTTGGGCCTCCGTGATGTTGTCAAGCTCTTACATATGTCCAACTGGGTGGGCAAGTGGCAATCTTGGCAGCTGCATTCTTGCTTTTCTCAGTTCATGGGAGTTATTTTTGCGCCTTTGTTTTGTTCACAACGCTCTATCTTGCGACCCTGTTGACTATTTTTAATGAAACCTTGATGGTTCGTGATGAGCTTCAGAACTTTTGCATTTAGAGTGCTGCATCCCTCTGCAAATAATCTCACTATTTTTGGACTTTTCTAAGCCTTAAAGTC
>CM070033.1:156782976-156873402 GCA_036250615.1 Ptychadena robeensis
CCCCCCCCCCCCCGAGCACCTGCAACTGGAACACAAGAGTGTGCAATTGCTTTCCGGGCTGCCGAGTGTTATCAGCCCGGAAATCTCCATGCGTGCATTTGACTGTGGTAGCAACCCTAATACAGGTAGTTAATTACTTGATTCCTCACTAGGTGAAAGTTAAAGAAATAAAGCCAAAAATGAAAACTTAGGGGCATCTAAGAACTATCAAGCAGCTATATATAAAATGTGTGTTCCTGCATTTACACTCTAAGCAATGTTGTTTCCTGTTACAGTAAGTTTCTTTTTTCTTCATTGCATGGTGTGTTACGGACATCGGATCCATGTATTTCCAACGTGCCATAATTACTAGCTTTAAAAACAATTAACTTTCCGGGCAACTTGAGAATACAAATCACTATTCTCCGACAGACATAACATACTTAATAGTTAATAATTACACGGCCGGAACAAAAGATCAACAAAAAGGTTATTTTAACAATGCAAAATGTAAATAAGTACTTGTCAGCTATTGTAATTTATTGTAAAACAAGCAAATTCAGCCATTTTCCCCCTCCATAGTTAGTGTGCGTTTGGTGTTCCAATTGCTAATACAAGAAGGGAAACAAGACAGCCTTTGTTTGCAGAGGCCAAGTTAAATATGTAAGAGTTACTCAGCTGAAGGTTTGAATAATCTCACCTTTAAACCTTTTACAGATTTGAAACAGAATTGCCAGCACCTGATCTACGGCTGATTGCACAGAGCCAGACTTAATAACTGCTTGCAGTTTACTGTATTTGTGGGGGCTTTTTTTGTAGTAGAAGTTCCTTTCAAGTCCCAAAGGCTGCCTTTAAATCATGTAGTCACGGTATAATTTCACTACACATCTAAAACAGACTATGCTGACTTGAAAGGTGACATCAAATAGACCTTCAGTAGATGACATCACAAAGATGGCATCAAGGAGAATGTTACTTTAAAAGGACAGGAGATAGGCTTTGATGAATATTTGGTGGGTATGTATTCAAGGGGTCCCTGCACAACGTAGGCTATCATAATGTTCCAGGAAAAATGTGATGCATAAAGCATTGACAAAATGCTCAGATCTAAAGTATTAGAAAGTTTAAACCAGCTATAGGACAAATGACTCATCTTTAAGGTAGGCAAGGCAATTGGCCATTCACACAACCTGCTATAATTATTTATGTGCATGACACTTAAGGTGGCCAAACACGGTTTACAATTTATCCCATTTGATCGATTGAAAAAAATGATAGTTTGAAAATCGATTAGCATTTTATCTAAATCCATCAACAAAAAGTCATGGAAATAAAAGATAAAATGGATTGAGCTACGATCAACCTGATTTTTGGTTTTCTATGTATTTGAAGTATGTATATGAAGTATGGGCCAGGTCTTTGTAATGGAATTGATCCGTTTGGATTAAATTGTGTGGTAGTACCATCAATTGATATTAAGGTGGCCAAAAATATTGCGATTGAATGGGAATCGATTCCCTTACACCTGGTCAACCAAAAGTGATCGAATTCGATGGAACAGTGATCAGACATGTCAGTAAATTTCAGTTGATTGTACAAGTAACTGACAGGTTTTCTAGATATTTTGATCGATTTGTATTTGATGCACTATAGAGCATGTGCACCAAAGGAATGGGTCCGTTTTAAATTGATCACACAGTGTAGTGGTACAATCGCTCAATACTAGACTGACAATCAATATTTAAATCACATAAAACGATCAAATCGAATAGTGATCATGCAAAAGTTGACCTTTAGACTGACAGTCAATATGTAAATTGCACAATTGGTCCAAATATAAAGGTTGCCATACACACACCAACTTCTGTTTGATCGATCTTAGATTTGATTAGCTGGTGCAATTAAAATAAAGTATGGTACTATCACACAGTTTGACTGATTTAAAATGGCAAAGTCTATTAAAAGGAAACATCGAACCCTATATGGCCCACTCAACATCTAAGATTGAAGAGCTCATTATTTTGTTGCAAAGGTTGGATGACATTATTTAAGTCGCAAAGTTTATTGGAATACTTACTACCCAGGTGGAGCTGCCTTACCCTTCTAAAGTTTCCAGTGTGCCACTTCACCAACTCCTGAGAAGAGCTAGAAACCTTCAAGTATGGTGCTTACAGTCAATTATGACCAAGAGCCCATTTCCACATAAGTGATCATGATCAAATAAAGTTTCCTATAACTTTACGAATAAAAGCTGTGAGAGTGGAGTGGGTGGTGGACAGGGTGATGAGTCACATTCTGCATAGTTAATGTTAACAAAATCAAGACTGTGAAAACAAATCTAAACTCCACAAATAAAAGCTATGTGTATACTCCTGATAAATGGATCAATTAACACATTGCCTAAAGGTAGCCATACACAGCCAGATTTGCACCCGGTTTTTAAGGCGATCAACTGCTGTGCGCGCTCCCGCCAATTGGCTGGCTGTCACTTGGGTGGCCCCACCTGATGAGATAGACCAGCCGATCCCATTACCCATTATCCCAGTCCCCATTTAAAGTAATGGCCGTCAAACAAAGGGTGCCACCGATCAGCTGAGAGACCCGCTGCAGCAGGATGACGTCTATGCAGAATCGCATGGTGTATGGCTACTTTTACATTTTAAAAGAAAATTATTCAGAGTTCAGGTACACAAGCTTGCTTGAAAAGCATCATAGTATCTGTATCGGTCAGAAATGTACCGTATTCACGCAGACTTCTTTAGCTACTGAAATGTCAGCTCTAATCTCTGATCTAATCTACATTACTACATTATCTAATATTTGCTTTGGCTCGCTCACTTTGTTATACTAGCTGTGCTGACCAATTATATAATTAACTAAAATAGTACCATAGACGGGAAATACATCAACTGGCAGCATTCAAAGTGAGTTTCCCATCATTCTTCTCGCATAAAAAGCCTTCTCTGAAAGCCAGACTGAGGAACAACTCACCAGTCGGAGCCGTCACATCCAGTGTTTCAGGCTCTTTCACTATAAGGAAGCCCGTATTTGTGGCTGGGCGAACATGGTGGAAGTGTTATTTTGGTGTGCACATGAAAATGTTTGGATCTTGCTTTAACTAGTATCATATTACTGTTTTGAGTCTCACTTTGATGCATTGGACTGTTTCCTCTTCTTTGCCCTCATTAGATCCTGCCAGTCAGTTTCAGCAAATTCAAAGAATGTGAAGAATTCTTTGCACAGTGAGACTGAACCTCTAAATAATAGTCTTTGCAAAGTGTCTTCAAATCCTGCAGACAAATATAAATAGCAGGACAAGTCGCAACAATTTGAAGCAATAGGAATGACTCTGTGCTGTTAAAAGACATAAGCCAGGACAGTTAACTGATGTCACTTAAAGAGTTTGATAATTAGTATGTTGCCATAGATTTCATCCGCATTAAGACCCACATATATAATTAGCACAGTATCAAAAATCCCCAATGCCTGTGTATTCCATATACCCCCTGGATGTCTAGCCGTAGATTACCGCTCTGTCAATTGTTCGTAATAATAATAATTTATTGTGAGCCATAGGCAAGAAGCTGATGTTGTCACAAAATATAATCACATTACCTTTAAGCTGGGCATACACGGGTAGATTCCGTGCAATTGACCCGCGATTAATCATAGCGTGATGACGTCACCACACTGTGATTGATCGGAGATCAACTGAATGGAAATCAATGTGCACCACATGGGCACATCAATTCCTGTTAAATGGGGACCCGTTCTCCCCAGCTCGCAGCCCGTGTTGTGTTGTGAGAGATTTACTCACTCACAACACAAGGCTGCGAGTTAAAGAAAGGCAGCCAGCCAGCGCATAGCCTCACAGAGACGTGCTGACCCTGCCCCCTTCACACTGAGCACTAGAGATGGTCGAATTTTTTTTCAAATTTCTAAAATCGGAATTTTGACTTACATTTTGAACTTAATTTATGCAAAAACTACATGTGTTAGAGCAACATTTTTTTTTCCAAATGTTCCCACAACCCTTCCCTACATCTCCAGCAATTTTGGCGATGATACCATTTTTAGAGGCTTTTCAATAAGCCCACAAAGTAAGAAAAATTCGACCATCTCTGCTGAGCACCGGAACTGTAGGCTGTTATGGAGCAGCACATCCAAGAAATGGAGATTGAACTGGATTTTCCAACATGTTGCAACCCTTTTCAATCGAGTTTCTAGATTGGGCTCCAAGGAAGACATACACGAGTAGATTTGGAAATGGATTAGAGCACAATCAAGCACCGTGAGCACGCACGGTGCTCAATTGTACTCGAATCTATTTACAGATCTACTTGTGTATGCCCAGCATTAGTTTTGGCCTTACAACACCTACTTGATTTTCCTCACCCGAGATGATTTTTTGTGTTTGGTAAAAATCTATTAGGCACTCAATGTTGTTTAGCGATTTACCTGGTTGGATTGTTAAGTTACTAATATTGTTTACTTTGGGGGAGAACCCAGTAGAATGCCTCTCGCTCATCATCACCCTCCCCTCTCCATAGCCCACAAAAGAGCTGTTATTTTTCGTCTCTTCTAGTGTAGCTGGAAACAATCACTAATTATCATTTCAAGAATCTATAACTGAGTGTTCGTTGAGGGCTTTAAAGGGATATTGTCACCTGTTTAGGACAGAGTGACATTGTTACTGGATGGGCAATGTTGCAACTTATCCTTATACATAATAAACAACACAAACAATGAAACAAAATCCAGTCTTCAAAAGTGAAACCCAGGCGAAGTAGCAAAATAAACCTGTAAAATAAATATTCATTTTCAGTTTTTGTCTTTAAAAGCTTTAAAATTTGGTTACTTAATGGTCTGGTTTGAGGACAATGAGTTAGCACCACAAGACAGCCACCACCTCTGTGGATTCACGAAGAGTCATTCTACGTACTTGTCCTTAATTCTTCTTTTTTATTTCAGACAACAGGGCGTTTCTAAACCAAGATATCATGACGTGGTGGAGTCTTGCTCTATTCTGAGCTTGGATGAATTGTAGACGTACAGGCAGATAGTCAGATTGTAGAGTGAGGTGCCAGTTCCATTTTAAATGGTTCCTCTATAGGAATTGCTATTCTGCTCTTTACTTTTTTTTCAGATTCACTGAATCACTTTATAATCCTTGCTCAGTAATGTGACAGTAAACCCTACCATGGTTGTGACATTTCTTTACCACTGTTTCTGCTGTACACAATTGGTGAAGTCACTCACTTTGATAGTTTAGCTGATCATCTTCCCTCAACATTTGAATCACTGTTGATAGACGCGCCCATGGCAAAGCCACTTGACCCTTTGCTCAGCAGGAAGCCACCATGACAGCAGCCACACATCTGAATGACAGGAACAAAGATACCGAGAAGTACGTCACTAACAACTAAAGTAGTGTTGCTTCTCAACAGACCTTGGAGAATATCTGTTCATAGACAAACACTGGTCACATTCAAAGCCATAGACCTTTACCAAGAAGGTTACATTATAAAGAGAAACATATGTGTGCAGTGTAGCTCCTTTCATCAGGAAACAGACCTTTGCTGAAGGAGCTGACAGGGTTTACATTTTATTGGCCATGGAGTGTGTTATTCAGCTTCTCTTGTACATCAGGTGGTGGTCGGATATTTACTGCAGTGAGCTAAGATTCCATTAACATGCATACTTGGTTTGTCTGAGGGTGTATATTAATGTTTATTGAAGATGGAGCACTGCCAGAAACCTCTGTCCTTATGTCAGGGAAAACAATTGCAGCTGTCCAAAACATCCAATCCAGTTATTCACCAGTTCTTCCAGGAAAGATCCGCTGGGACTGTCTGTCCCTAATCACTGATGGATCTGAGTGTGCATGATAACCAGAAGATCATGCTAATCTATGGGTAACATGGAATAGACCATATGGTTATGTACATGGATGCTTCTGTCAATACGGAAACTTTTCCAAACATAAATAAATGTGCTCAAATGCAAACATTTTACAAATAAAATATTGTGTTTTCTTTTTCTTTTCTTTATAACTGTATATTTATTAGAAACAATTTTTAAACAAAGAAAAACATAAAAACGATCCAAATAACAAATGGAGATGGTCGAATGTTTTGTTGATTGAGCATGGTATCATCACCAAACGTGCTAGAGATGTAGAGAAGGGTTGGGGATATACTACAAAATAATTTAGTGCTCTAACACAAATAGTTTTTGCATAAATTAAGTTCAAAGTCATGTCAAAATTTAAAAAGTCGAAATTTCTACTTTGAATGTATTTAATTAACCAAAAATTATGCAAAAACTGTGCTTGAGCAAAATATGTTCCCACAACCCTTCTCTACATTGCAATTTTGGTGATGATACTATTTTTTAGAGGCTTTGCAATCAGCTCAGAAATCAGCTAGTCGAAAAATTCAACCATCTCTAATAACAAACAAAAAACTACAAAGTTCAAAACATACCTAGAACACTGATCAAGATAAGGAATCACAAGGCATAGGACCAAAAATTACCAGTGTAAACTCTCAGTAAAAAATACAAGAATAGAAATAAAAGATAGAGGAAGAAGAAATAGGGAAACCCTAAAGATATATATACATGACCCTTCAAGGAATGACAGCTCCAAGCTGGACAAAGGTCTAGTTAATCAAAGAGGATCCAAGTCCTCCTATCTTTCCCAAACCCAATTTGTTTCTTTGTCTATGATCTAAATGCACTACAATAGGTCCCCAAATTCCAATATCTCTAATAAAATAAAAAATGTAAACAAGCTGGCCAAACTCATCCCTTACCTTCCTTGCCTATAACTTAAGGGTTCTTTTGACCAACAAGAACCAAAATTCTGAGTTTGACTAAGTGATATGCAAATACTATGTGCCAATCTGTACCTGTCATTTTATAACTCTACAAGAGCAGGTGAAACACAATTGCTGTAGATATAGAGAAGGGTTGTTTGAGTTTAGATTTTAAAAATTTTAACTTGACTTTGAACTTGATTTATGCAAAAAACCTTTGTATTAGAGCCATACTTTTTTTGTAGTATACCCCCAACCCTTCTCTACATCTATAGCAAGTTTGATCATGATACCGTGCTCAGAGGCTTTGCAATTAACTTGTAATGATAAAAAAATTTTTTTAAAAATTACCATCTCTAATTTCACACCTTCTCTGTGGTTACAATTCATGGTTGAATTGAAACAGCAAACAGTCAACAATCTAAATCTATCTTTTAAACCTGCCAATTAAAAAAAATCAAGTTTTTAAAATGTTTTGTAACATTTAGGGCATTGTGTTAACTATCATATATAAAACAAAATATTTATTAAGGTATTTGCATGTTTTATATGTGCGTACTGTTTTCTCTAAAGATATCAGGGAATTCTGGTAGAATAGGTGACAATTTCAGTCTGCTTTTAGTTAGCAGGAGACAACTGCTAGACACAAAGGCCAGAAGGATTGAGGCTTAAATATTCTATCTTGCAAGGACTGGATGCTCATGTTTATTCCCTGGGCAGGCATCACCTGGAGCCGACCTACTGGGACCTATTGGACCCTACTGGGGTGTAAAGGCTCGGCAGTATCCCATGGAGATATGCCCATTTCCAAACTGTTTTCAGCCATATCCTTTTTGTCTATTTTCACTTTAATAAAAAAAAAGGAAGAACATCCTAATGGTGCATCCTATTTACATGAATAGTAAGAAGTAAATCTGATGGAAAATGAGGCATCAAAGATAATAGCTCTAATGAATGCTGCCAAATCATCATTTTCAGATGTCATGCTGCAAACAAAAGGACATTGCAGGTGCTAAATAACAGTGTGCCACTTATGCCACGCAGTTCACTCCAGGCTCCATGCATGTTTACCAGGGCTGTTTCAAGATGCAAGGGGTGGAGGAAACCCCCTTTGATCTCTGCAAGGTGTCAGATTTATTGACAAGGAGGAAGTTGACTCTTACCCCTGAAGACTGGGTCGCTCTCGGACAGATACTTTGTGTTTTATCATCAGTAAAAAGCGATAAATTCAGCTCCTCAAATAGCACTCATGCGTTATACAACTGTATACCTAAAGGCAGTAAAATAAAGTGCTGTGCAGCGTTGTGTACAAAAACCATCCCTGCTTATTTGCCTAGTAAGGCTCCCTGGTGTCCAGACAAGTCTATTGTTTTCAGAAGTACCAGATTCTAAGCTCTCCTTGTTTTATTATGCAATTCAAACTTATTGGCAGTGTGAGCAGAGGAGCCGGTTGAACTTTTCACACACTGCTGCTATTCAACTGTAAAATCAACTACGCTCACCTCTTCCTAATTATACCAAACCTGTGACTTCCCACACTGAAATACTTATCAGATTCCCGGGCACAGAGGAGATGAGATTAGACACATGTGCATTAGCTAGATAGAGCATTGCCATTAACATCCATGAAATAGTGAACTAGACAAATATTCTACATCTCTGCAATCAAAAACTGCACATTCCCCATATTGTATCCCATAACAGCTGAAACTATTACACATTATTTTTGTTTTTAAAGTATATACATATATGTGTATTATTGCAGCAACTGCACCAATTGGCCCTATGTGGACAATATTAGGGCTTTGTTTATGAAGTGTGTGCTTCAGTCCAGTTATTGGCTATGCACGCATAGTGCGAGTGGCCAGTACTGGTTATCCATAGGAAACCTGTGTGACATTCATGTCTTTGCTGTGCCTTTTAATGGTCACACTAGCCGCAGTACAGTACCGCAGCCCAGCTAGAGTTACCGCAAGGTACAGGTTTCCATAAGCTTGTATGGGAGTTACACTTGCAAAAACTTTTTTTCTTGCCAGTTAAGGTAGCCATACACAGGCCAATTCCTGCGGCTTGGCCGCAAATTGGGTCTGTCCACCTGGACAGATTGACCACAATCCTCCCGCATGTTGGATTGCACGGTGCTCTGACATGTCACACAAAGGGTGCCCGCTGATCCTCATGATGTCATCACACTGCAGTTGGTCCCTCATCTATCTAGGAAGAATTGGCCCCTGCATGGCTACCTTCACAGGAGCTGTTAGTGCTGCATTATCGGCAAAAAACGCAGCTGCAGGCTGAACAAGCCCTAAAACATTTTAAAAACATTGCATGCATTTTTACTGTGGATTTTTTTTTATTGTTTGAATTTTTACTTTTTACTTTTACTTTAAAAATGCAAAAGCAAGTGCTGTAACATGCACAACAAAAGCAAGGGACTGTCAATTGTATCACATTGTGTTGTGTAGTGTGTTTAAGAACACAAACAATATCTGAAAAATGTATCGCACTTTGTCATGAGGTGCTACAGACATACTTAAATGTGGAGAACATATGAAAGCATCACATGACTACCACAAACAATATAAAAATTGTGTACTTTTCACAATTATGGCCTAGTCTTTGTGATGAATGTCAAATGCGGAAATTCTGACACATGGCGATTGGGTCTAATGGTTTTCAAGAGAAGTGTACCCACAGCAACCGCAGCATAACGATAACTTCAATTGACACAAACGTAGTATATAATATCAAAAATGTCTTAAGTGCCCCATACACCTTTAGATCCTGCAATACAATTTCCTTTAGATCTACCAACAACTATGTAGTGTCGGGTCCTCCCTGATAAAATACATAGTGATTGGAAGGGTTAGAAAGGTCCTCATATTACATGGTTTTGGTAGAGCAAAGGGTTATTGTACAGAAATTCCCTCGCAATCAACCTCCGATCAATCACAGCGTGGTGACGTCACCACGCTGTGATTGAGCGGGGATTAATTGAATGGAAATCAATCTGCATCACATGGGCACATCGATTCCCGTTCAATGGGGACCTCCGTGACCACGCACGTTGATTGATTGTACTCAAATCTTTTTACAAATCTACCAGTGTATGCCTAGCTTAAGGTTTATGGGGGGCTTTAAGCCCGCCATACACCTTTCAACTGCTCTGTTCAATTTCCTTTAGATATACCAACAATTATGTAGTAAAGTGATATCCCTGATAGAATACATAGTAAGTGGAAGGTATATATCACTGCTTTGTAGTGCAGGGTCCTCCCTGATAGAATACATAGTGATTGGAAGGTATATATCACTGCTATGTAGTGCCGAGTCTTCCCTGATAGAATACATAGTGGTTGGAAGGTATATATCACTGCTATGTAGTGCTGGGTCCTCCCTGATAGAATACATAGTGATTGGAAGGATTAGAAAGGTCCTCATATTACATGGTTTTGGTAGAAGAAAAGTTGACTGTATAGAAATTGTATGGTAGGATTGTAAGGTGATTGTAAGCACCCCGCTTTATACACCAGCTGATTTGTATAATATGCACAACAGGTTTACTAAATTTACCCTATTTAAACAAAAATTACTTCGTTTTCTAAAATATTTAATTGCAAACCATTCTGTATAAATCTCAAAAGCACACAATGATTAAAAAACAACAATAATCTTTTCAAATTTCTCAAAAAAGGCATTCTGGGTCTTTTTTTTTATAAATAAAGGAAAAAATTGCCAGTTATCCTAAAAGCATGACATTTGTATTTGCCATGCTGTTGATCTCAGTGGCAGCTTTGTGATATGGCATTGTGAAAGGGATATAAGAATAGCAATAAAGAGTACGTATTGAGGTCTTTTTCCACCCTCGCCTGTCTATTATCTCTGATGAAAGTGACTTGACTTCAGTGAGGCTCTACCTTTTGTTTTGGGTAAAGTGTGACTTTTCCGTGGCGGAGGCTCCCCGGTGTTCAGTGCTTCAGAGTGATTGTGCTTTGAGTGTCATAGATGGGGATTTCAATCCTTTTCTGCTATCAGCTTAAACTGTGTAGTATACGGAGGGGGAAAAAGCAAGCACTGAAAGCTTTTTAGTTTAATCTGAGCTCGAATGAAAGCCTTAGCTGAATAAATGCATAAGCTATCATGCAGAAAGACGAGCTTTTATGTGACTCTTTATTTGGAGCATCGCGAAATCTGCAGGAAAATTATAATAATGAGTATTTAATCATTCCTGATGCCAATTTAAATCTGGATGGCCGCGTCCCAAAATAAACACAACTACTTAATGTATACAATCTCTGACCCCTGCTGCCTCACTCTCTTTAAAACCAACTAGCGTTAAAAAAAAATAACACGTAGATCTTTTTTATGGTTTTTTGTTATAGCCAAAAGGCAAATGAAACTAGTTTACAGTCGCTGACAAAGAAGGGCCGAACCTCAAGTAGAGGCATAGATTGGAAATGTATATTTGGTATTAGTCCTTACAAATTGTCCCACCCACACAGCTACAGAGCCTACCAAGTGACTTATTTTACTGAATTTTGTTATTTCATTTTAAGATAAATCCCAGCTAGTGTCACCATGGTAACATTCTAAAGGTATTCATTCAGCTTTATTTCACCACAGTAATAGAACGCTGAGGCCTGCTTATCTCAGTAGGCCTCATGATGGAAAGTAAGGAAAGAACTGTTAAAGCACATAGCAAACACTCATTTTTTTTATAACCTGCTTCCAGCAGACAGCAAACAATGGAGAGGGATGGTTTCGTTGGCTGAGGACAATTCAGAAAACTTTGTATATCATACCGAGAGCCTTGGCCATTTACAGCTATGCAACATCCAACTATCTTTTTCTACATGCAACAGAAATTACCATATTATGAAGATGGCTTTCTAATACAAAACCTTACTTCAGTAGCTTACTAACTTCAAGTTCCAAACAGCCCAGATAAAGGGGACAGACAAACAATGTGTTTGGATTGCAGCTTGACAATAACGCTGGGCATACATAGTTTGATTTTTTATTTGATTGGCTATGATTGTGTTTAAGTCGATCGTATTACATCTGGATCTTTTGTACCACCACAAAATGTGATTGATTTAAAAAAAAATCAATTCCTTTCTGAAGCTCGGTGTACATGCTCCATAGTACGATTGGATAAAATCTAGAAAACCCATCAGATACTTGAACTATCAACTTAAATTGACAACATGTCTGACCACTCCTCAATCGATTTTATTTTTAGTTTTGATTCAAAAAGAGGAATCGTTCTTCAAACAATGGACTTAATACAATTGAAGTCCATTTAATGGAAAAATCTAACGGTGTATGTATGAGCGATCGGATTAAAAAAAGATCGCAGGGAAATCGTGGCATTTATGCCCAGCTTAAGTCTCCACTAGAATCAGACTCCTGCATCTGCAGCATGCCAAACCAGAGTGATTTGGCACTTTACATTGATAATTTAATCGAACAGTACACATTGTGGAGACTCACTTCATCTGCTGACACTAGAAATGAAAATTTGAGTAAAACTAAAGTCTTCCAATGGGGATAATTGGTCTCCTGACAACTACAAGGGGATTATCATATTAAAATAAGCAAAGACCACATAGTGCTAGTTCATCATTTTATCAGACAGTCTGTTATGTGGGACAAAGTTTCCCCTTCCCTTGGTATATGTTATTTTGATTTACAAAGTTGTGAAAGCGAATGTTCACCTCAGTCTTCCAACCATGCAGAGTGCAAGTACCACTTTTAAAATTACTCTTGCACACAAGCATTCAATGTCCCCCCAGCATCACCTTATTTCCTAAGCTCAATGACAATCCATCTCGCTAAGCAAACTGTCTCTACTAAATCAAATAGTTGGTGTCTGAACACCGGGAAGGTTCGCTATACTGTAAGATCCTCTGAGAAATGGATTATTGAGACAATGTTTATTGTGTCCTACAGTGTTGTGATCAATGTTAGGACTTTAACAATTTAGAGAAAAAACACATAAATGAACTGTAAATGCCCATCTCTCTCAGAAAGCTATCTGCCAACCTAAACAATGTATCATCTCCTGGAACATGAATAACGCATTCACCAGCACAAGACCCTCATCTGGGCTCCAGATTAAATGAACTGGCCCTGAGCATAGACTGAGCTCTGAACCCATTACACAGATGAATCATGTCAGGTCCCCCCTGTTATGTAATTTCACTAAAAGCTAAATGGGATTATTATGGCGTCAAAGACTGCACTTCTCTTGATTATTATGAGCAGATGACCATGCTGTTAATACGTATAATAAACAAACCTCTCTACTTCTCATGCCAAGTTTGGCAAGGTCAGAACTTGTCTAAATATTACAATAACAATATTTGATAAAATGAAATTGAATGCAATTGATTAAGTGGAAAGGACAAAAAGAGGACCAGTATTCCAATCAGAGGTATTTGTATGGAACAAATGTCCAAAATAAAAGAGATGATATCATATACAATGATATAAATCAAGGCAGCCATGTGCAGCAAACAATTTAATCTGGCTAGCAATATATTTGGACAACTCTTTAATTTCAGTTTACGTTAGTTACTTTGGACAACTCCATTCCATGGAATAAACAATATTGGGCATCATATTCTTTGGATGACGAGCTATGCCCAGGAATGGACCGTATCTACATTTTCTCAATTCCAAGTCTCATGCTACCATACAAAATATTTACTTCCAGCCTTAGGACATCTGTATGGGAAAGGCACTTTTATGTTTCAGAATTGCTTGACCACAATGAGTCTGATTGGAGGGAACCTAAAAAGCTAATAAAGAAGCCTTAACTCAAAACTACTGAACACCTCTGGTTTAAACTGGAATGTGTTCCCCAGGTCATTTAACATAGGTATCTACATTCACAATTGACCTTGGATGGCTTGGCCCCTACTCCCTACAGAAACTAGAATCTTATGTAAAGTCCTATAAAAAGAGGGGAAAGTTGTACAGCGTGATTCAATTACTTATTTTTGGATTCCTTAATTTAATTTACAACAAGCCCTAAAATGTGTGATGTTGAGGTCTATATACATTGGCCTTATAGTACACATATCCTTTCCAGCTTGTCTCTCACATATGGATTAAACTTTTCCAGTATAAAGAAAGGTTTTATATCACTTCCCTATTCTAGCTTTGCTTTTTTGGTCTTGGGGACCACTGCCCCTGGCTTAGCTAGACAGGGGGTTTCATCTATAACACAAGACAGTAATAAATGCTTGACAGAAATGCTAAATTTCTCAGAAAATATTTTTTTTACTGCAGGACCACTTTACATGAAGGCATTTGTCAGTTCTAATCATAGAAAATGGAAAAGTCTATCTGTCATTACATAGTAAAGTTAATCATCCTGTGGCCTGTTTTATTAATGTACAGTCTCCTTTCATTGTGGTCATGTGATGGGCTGACATTAATCTTGTTTAAACATTTTCTTTGAGTCTCCAACCTAAAAGAAGCAGGTTTCATTTATTATAAAAAGCTTTCCAGATTGTTTCTGTATTAAATATAGTTTTTTACCATTCCAATCTGTTGTATATTCCTCTAACAGCTTTACTATTACTTTGGCTTCAAGCCCAGCCATTGATCATAGAAAGCAGATTCAAACCAAATGTAAACAGTTAAGTATTTGGCTTTTCAATAATTCCGTATTCAGAGGAAAAAATTGCATTCTAAGTCAAGTGCAGTACCACATTGATTCACACATTTACACAAGCCTATAAGTAAATTATATTGTGTTCATTTAATAGAGAACTACAATGGGCCAGATGGAGTAAAATGCTATAACTACATGGTCTGGAAGACTGGCTGCCACAACTGACTTCATTATAGGTAGTTTGCAGTCCAGCGCCAATCAGTCCAGACTCTTCATCAAATCCAAGCTTACTTAGTC
This sequence comes from Ptychadena robeensis, assembly GCA_036250615.1. Taxonomy (NCBI): domain Eukaryota; kingdom Metazoa; phylum Chordata; class Amphibia; order Anura; family Ptychadenidae; genus Ptychadena; species Ptychadena robeensis. Next base: position 156,797,695 of record CM070033.1, read on the forward strand.
CAAGTGAACTAATTTTCCTAAATTGAACCCATTCAGGCTCGGAAAATCATGATATCTACCATCAAAACGTGGGAACAATGCAAACTAGAGTTTGGGGAACAAATGCAAAGAATAAATAAAAATGCTAATCATTTGTTATCATTGTGATTTATTAAAATCATAACTTCAAAAGGTGAAATGTGTTTGGATTTATAACCTCCTAGACATCACTAGATCCTGATTGACTATAACTATCAAATCTCAATGTTGATTGTTAAGTGGGACAATAGAGTTTTTTCTGGGGAACCTTGAATACAGACATAGTTTTACCTTGCACAGTTATGCTTTAACCTCCAGAGTGATTGCCCCAAGTTAAATTGGGGTGGGTTTGTTTACAAACATAATTCACCCCAAACTAACATCGGGGCACCTTACCTGTCCAGAGGGAGCCCACATGGTCTCTGTGCAACAGTGTCCCTGCCGATCCCTTCAGGTTCTGCTTCTTTGGCGTCATCGATGATGCCACAGAGGCAGGGGGGGAAGGGGCACATCCAATGCCTTGCATTATATGCAGACAATATTGGTCTTTGCCCCCACCATCCCCGGGTGTCATTGATGGTGCTGGGAATCTGAAGGGGAGTGGAGGGAGGGTAGTAGAAACAGATTGCACTGGTACTTGTTAAAGAGTGTGGTAAAAGGATAACTTTACCTTTAAGCTAGCCATACACGTGTCGGATTCCATGTCCGCTCGATCACCCATCCGATCGATTCCGGCGATCTCAGCGGGAATCGGAGCTCCGATCGAGCGGCCAATTAAGTGATCCGATCGCTGCATACCACCTTGTCCAGCTGATTCCGGGACGGATCCGTGTCCGATTGTCCACCTCACAAATGGCAACTCCCCCTGATCTGTGCAGAATCAATCTGATGGAACCAACATGTTGGTTCTCTGTCGGATCCGATTCTGAGCCCCGGAACGGACGGACCTGATCGATCGGACAAGGTGGGCTGCACGCGATTCCGGCACGATCATTTGGCGTGCACGCGCCCGGGATCGATCGGCCCGGAATCAGACAGGAATCTGACCCGTGTATGGGGGCCTTTAGGGTGTGAAGTTGTAATTGAATAAATTAACCTCTCCATCCGTTGCCTGAATGTGCACAGCGCAAAGATTTATGTGTGTATAACTAGCTTTAGATCCCACCAGGTAAAGAAAACCTAAGCCTGACTCCTCTTCACAGGTATGTCACAGCTCTGTTCATTCCAATGCGATGACTTTATTTCACAGGACCACAGGAGGTCACAGTGAATATGGCTAAAGCTAAGCATAGATGGGACAATTTCCCGTCCACTGCCGAGTTGACCTAGCGGCCATGATGACGTCATGTGCCGAAAATCGGCCAGGCACCCTTCATGTGCCACCCATTACTTCTGCTGGGGACAGCCACCCAATCCAAACTAATGATAATTAACTAATCTGAATTTGCCATCATATCGGATCACTGTGCGATCCGACATGCGGCAGATTCTATGTCTATATGTCTATGCCCAGCTTAAGGCATGTGGTGAAGGCTGTGCGGGGCTGAGCAGATTCACACAGAACATCAGTCAGTGCTGATAAAAGTATTTAAATGAGTGGTTGGCACTTAAGGAAGAGGAGGTAAAATTAAATATAAACAACACCACAAAAGTTTTTTTTTTTAATCTTAGTTAATAGAACTTATCATTAAACTCTCTGCAGATGAAAACTTTTTTTGTGAGTTACCTTAGAATTATGCAATAAAAAAAGCTAAATCATATAGCTACAAGTTTACAATTTTGTACTAAATATTAAAACAACTTCTAAAACACTGATGACACTTTTAAGCCTTTAAAGTACTTTTTGCTATTCAGCGTTAGCAATTTTCATTTGTTTCACCAAGCCATTAACAGCAATAAGAAGAAATAGTTTCTAGTTCTCCCGTCCCATTAAAAAGCGATAGATTCGTGATTTAATGCTCTAGGCACGATATGAAATAGGATATTTTACAAACTTCATTCATTCACAGGCCAGGTGTGTTATATTCACATAACTTAATTGCTCATCTGGGCTCTCCTCACTTTTATTAAATCAATAGCATTCCTTTTTAATGTACCCTTGGCATATTAGTTTCAGTTTTCCTATAACTAGGTCGTGCATGGTTATTTTTGGATATTTCATTTTGTTCTTTCATGAAGTAATCATAAGGGACCTATTTTGGAGAAATGCATCAATGGGAAATGTTTTGTTAAACTCGGTTGTAGGTGAATAAGGAGGTCTTCACTCCTGTTACTGTAAATTAGTCACAAAGTGCTCAGTAGCAAAAACATACACAAGTCTATTCAGCTGGCCATTAATATTAGTTAGAATTATACGGGGGAAACCATTCACAGGCCTACAAGAATAACACAGTTAGATTCATGCAAGACTAAAATGTATTTAGTTGATTTTTAAATGTAAGACTAGATAGTTGCCTAAATGTCAACACACAGAAGGTCCCAGTTGGTAATTGTTCTTATATACCACCTTAGGTGCAGAGAACTAATGATTGGAAATAAAAATCTGCTTCCAAAAACTGGTCTGTCTCCTTCCACCCTCTAAAGCTGCGGTTCTCAACCTTTTTAGATATGTGACCTTCCTGTATTTGGAACGCGGATGTGCTGGTGTGAATTGTCCCATCTGGTGACGTCACTCCCGGCTCCATCAAGTAAGTGAAATGTCTCCACCTCCTATTTTCCCACCCTGCTTGTGATGATGATGTGCGGCAAAGGAAGTTATGAGAGAGGATAACTACGTGGGAGTTATTCTCCCTTTTAGCTACCCACCATGCTTGTAGGGAATCTCTGAAGTATTTAGGGGATGCAGCGACCCATTAGAAATAGTTGTTTGACCCCGGTGAGGATTCAGACCCACAGGTTGAGAACAACTGCTCTAAAGGGTCATCTAATACAGAAAGGGGTTAATTAAAGATAATTGCTGTGTGTTTCCCAAATCACATTGTCAAATTTGATGTACCAGAAACCAGTATGATACAACAGATTCAGCATATTAAGTGCAATATGTTATCATGCTATCAGGCATTTAATACTGGAACATACAGTCATTATGTTTCTGGCTTGTGTAGACAGCCTTTATTTGGCGATCCGCTGACCATTGGCCATAAGAATGTGGCAGAGTAATGATTGTCAAGGGACCACACATTTTGTGGCTACCTAGAAAGTCCCATGGATGCAACACCAGCAGCCACAGAACCGTTAGAGGACTTACATATTGTGTATGTCTCTTGGAGGAAAACCACAGAGGTAAGTATTTTATCTTAAGTGGTGCCTGGGAAAAAAATGAAAAGAAATTAGTAAAAAACAGCCAATCCACCCGATTCAGATGCTGCTGGCTGCGGGCGCATGGGAATATTGGAAAGGAGATGTCAGAAGTGACGTCTAATTTCCCATGTTCCCTTGGGGTTGCCGCTGCGCCATGTCATGAGGAGATGGAGCGTTGTAGAATTTTTAATGATTTTTTCATTTGACCTCCGATCTGCCCTATTATTGGCACCAGGCAGTAGTAGGTCCGCTTTAATTACCCAGCAGAACATTCTGTATGGCTTTACATTTTGGCTATAAAGCAACCATAGGTTATTTATGATTCTGTGTACTGATAAAGCACAAATAACACAAGTCGAGTATACCAGAACAGCTGAGAGTTATCTGTTGTGCTATGCTCCAAATGCAGCTCTAACTAAAGCAAGTATATATACAGTCATGTATTCCATGTCCCAGCTCATTTCCTCTTCATGTTAGACCTCAGCTATGGCAATTTGTACTAATTGGCCTTTGCAGGCTTCTTCATTTACAAAACAGTGTCCCCTTGGACTTGTCTTTCCTACTTCATATGGACTAAGGTTTACTATCCTTATTAACTGGAGATGGCCACCAGCTTTACAGATCTAGGCAGCTGCCTTTTATTTTCGATAGTGGTAAAACTTACTACCATATGGGCATCTCATTAACACCAATAGAAAAAACACAGCGTTTTTGGAGAATAGCATTTATTTCATGAAATATAAAGATATTATATTGTTTATTTTATAATATTTATACCATATTGCATCTATTGTCTGACACTGGACCTTCTATCTCCAAAAACTAGATATGTTGATTATTTGATACAATGATAATATATACAAAATAACCTTTTATAGAATAGCAAGAACTCTTTAAAATCACTTAAAAAGTTCCTTTTAGTAAACATATTTTCCTTAAAACATCTGTTAAAGAGTACTCTAAGTGCAGGAAAAAAATTTACTGGTCCTGGCCAACAAAATGTTGTCAAATAAAATGTTTCAAGTTTAGAATAGAGTTTGTAAACGTTGTTCGACTCTTCTGCTTATGGATGAGCTGTTGGACAAATTTGATCACTTCCTGTTAATTGAAAAGTTTGTTGCACCCAGACAGGAAGTACAATAGACAAGAATAAAATAAGAATTTTTTGATGTTTTTATAGGTACATTCTTTGTTTCCCCTGTTGCAGATTATTATTGTGTGGTAAAAAGATAAAACATACAGGGGTTCTAATTTTGTCCTAATTTTTGGGTATAGACACATTTTAAAGTGAGAAAACCTAATCAGCCAAGTAAGTATACGTCATGTACTGGTAAAGGTAGGAATACACGGGTTGATTTTTGCATTGATTTTTGTAGCACGCCATGCGAAAATCTATACAAAATCAACCCGTGTATGGGTAGCTTCAGGCAGGATCAATCAATTCCGCTCGAAACTACAGGTTAGCAACATGTTAGTAAACCTTCATCAATAGCCTGTACTTTGAATGGGGACCAAGGGTGAGCATCTAAAGTATAGGAGCTGCTGTCATCTTGAAGTCATCTTGCTGCTGCCAGATATCTCAAACGGATCTTATATCGAGCTGTGTATTCCCGGCTTTACTTTCAACAAAATTATTCACTTAAGCAGGGAACACATGGCTCGATATTTGAGCCATCTGATGTTCCCTGCAGCAGCGTGATGACGTCATCACGCTGCTGTCAGATATTGGAGGAGCTGGAGAAACAACCTTCGAATTCCATGCAAAGCAATGGACATGGCCGTGATTAACGATTGATAGGTCCCACTCGAAAACAAGGATGGCCGCATATGATATGGGCCAGATAGATAGACTTGCGTCTAAAATTTGAACTGTTAATTCAGTGTTCAGGCCTTAAATACATTAAAAAGTTCAAAGTTAGTGTTAGCGTTAAGTAGTAATTCTTATTTACAGTATCCCCTTAAAATTAATTAACCACCTTTGAGAAATGTTTGATTGGTTACTACATTGATGAATATTGCAAATCTTAGAAACTGTACTGTAAATAGTCAAATACAATGATTTTAATTAAAAGGAAAAAAAATCTTGACAGCTACGCTCAGCCTTGGAGCCTTGGAGCTGTATTAGAGATGTCTTACAAAATGACTAACGCACAGACAGACTTTGGCTGAGGTAATACATAGCGATAGTTAATGAAAGATTATGTTGATGGATTAATGACCAAATATTCCCAAAAATATACCAATCAGCACTTCATGCTCAGATTCCTAAATACCTTGGAGATAAGCTGACAAATATTTTTACACATACTCTGGGTGGCTTTGTTTTTCAGTTGACATTTTGACAGGTGGTTTTTGTGAGCTAGATCCCCAATTTCACTAAGAAGTTTCAGCGCCGGGGACAAGATACAGTTACAAATTAATGAACACTTGGGAAAGATGAGTATGTGTTCATTTTCCACCAACTGTGTATAAAAAGACACAACAACTGCAAACTCAAAAGAGAAAAAAAAACTAGGCCGGTGTGAAGCCTCTCATAAATTTCTGGTGCTTTTCCTCACATTTCCTTGCTTTATTTAACTGTTAGTCGGCATTTTGCTTAATACTTCAGAAGAAGTGAACTGTTGGGACATGTTTTGCATAATGCAAAGCTTTGTACATGTGTCAAGTTTTGCCGGAGCTAAAGGTGCTACATAAATGTGACATTGTACTTCTTCACTGGAAATAAAATCCTGAAGGATCTGATAGCAGTATGAAGTTAAAACTTTAATAGGAAATCATGAATAAAGCCTCAAAGTATACCTACTGTCCTTTTTAAAATGCACATTTTACATTTGTACCCACTTGAGGTTTTCATAAAAATTTCACGTTTACAGATCTATATATCCTCCCTCTGGCAGCTATCTGTATACTGGAATTTGGCTGCCGTGTTCTGCACAGATAAGTGCCTATTTGTTATGTTAGCTAAAGCTGCCCATACACCTTTAAATCCCTCTATCGGATATCCTTAAGATCTACCAACAACTATGTAGTATTGGGTTCTCTGTGATTAAACACAGTTATGCCTGGCATACACATGCCGATAAGCGGCCGCTTTTTTCACCTGACCGACGGGCGTGCGCGCTCGCGCCGTCGGTCGGCGGAAAAATCGGCCACTTATCGGCATGTGCCCAGATCCCTGTCGCCCCACAGCTCGGCCGGCCAGACAACGGACATGTCCCATAATCTCTGGCCGATGGAAGCCGATGGCATTAGCTTCAATGAAGACCGGCGTATTCATTGAAGCTAATGGCCGGCACACAAAGGGTCCTGGCCGACTAAAGGGGCCCCATAATGCACCAGGGTGCAAACGTGATGACGTCATCACGTTTGCATTCCGGTGCATAGCGGAGCTGGTCTGTCTGCACCCGTCGGGGTGTGTAGGACAGGCATTAGTCTTGATTGTTTAGAAAGTCTCTCATATTACATGGTTTTGGTAAAACAAAAGGAGAGCTAAAGGAAATCTGACAGAGAAATCTAAAGGTGTATGGGGGCCCTTACTGATTGAAAACAACAAAATCTATAGGTGACTACAACTGTTTTAACTCATGTGAAAATAGTTTGATGTCCAATCTTGAGACCAAGATTTTTGTTTGGTTTCTACATAAACTCATGGAAAGGATTAAAGTGAATGGGAAAAGGGGTAAAGGTTCAGTGTACAGTGTCATGTGCCACATCCCCAGAAGAAACAATGGAAAACATAGGAATTTGGGGTAGAAGATCACACTTCTATCCCTGATGGGACATTTGGGGCACTGAAAATATACCAATGTATAAAAACAATTCAATTTATTAAATATATATCCAAAAAAGAGTATAAAAGTACATAGCAATAGCCATTGTGGGTCAGCGCCTCAAAACAAGCTTAGGGCTTAGACCTCTATAGGCTAGAGAGGTCTAAGCCCTAAGCTTGTTTTGAGGCGCTGACCCACAATGGCTATTGCTATGTACTTTTATACTCTTTTTTGGATATATCTTTAATAAATTGAATTGTTTTTATACATTGGTATATTTTCAGTGCCCCAAAAGTCCCATCAGGGATAGAAGTGTGATCTTCTACCCTAAATTCCTATGTTTTACATAAACTCATGGTCACATGTTTACATTAAGTAAAAGGGTATCTTAGAAGGGTAGAATAATGCTGAAAAATGGTTTTCAACCCATATAAATTAAAAAATGTCCCCTCAAAGCTAAATTTTGTTGAAGCAAAATCATCATTATCAGTATCAAAATTGGTCTTGGTTTGAAAATGAACACACAACTACAAAACAGATACTAAAGCAGTAAAAGAAGGCTAGCAATGGCCACCCTAATATAATACCACTACAATACTGTAAGTTGGACATACTCCTCCTATAATAACCAAGATATAATACCAAGGTAACTATATACAAATCAACTTTTGTTTGAAAGATAATCAGTTTGGTTGGGTTGGTCTCATGTTAAGCTGGCCATACACTCCGAGATTAAAATTATGATCCATTAAAACAGACCAATGTTTCCCGGCGGCGGTATCGGTTTGGATCGTAATATTCGGCAAAAAAGCTACCACGTTGAAAATCCAATTTAGGATCGTATTTTTTTTTTTTTACGAGAATGTCATTGTGATTGTGATGTATTTTTTTTTAAGGGGAAGCCTCTGCAGTAATTGATCGGTAAACACTATGAAAACAGTATGAAGTTTCCCGATGTTCCCAGACCAATTAAAATTGTTCAACATGTCCAATAAAAAAACGGCAATTACGATCGTATTTTATCGGTTGTACCATGTGGACATTCGGATTTCAGGCCGATAAAATGCTTTCATTGGTTGGTTCTAATGGATCGTAATTTTAATCTCAGAGTGTATGGCCAGCATTAGTCTAACATAAACCGATCGTACCAGCACACAGTGTGATCAATTCAAAACCAATGGGTTCCTTTCCTGAGTGCATGCTTCAATGAACCATTGGAAACAAATCCATCGAAATACTTGAACGATTGACAGAAATTTTCAACACTTTTGTTTGATTGATTTAGGTAAGAAAAATCGATATCAAACAATCGACTTAACAAACAATGAAAGAAAATTCAACTGTGTATGGCTACCATAAGCCTACGTTCCAACATATTATCTTGGGAAGGCTGCTGCTCAGTTCTACTTAACTTGTGCAGGCAGTCAGGGGTCAGCAACCAACCTCACTCAACCACCCACTTAACATGGCCAATCATAGGTGAGACGTGAAATTGAGCGATTTTACTTTCTGGTTTGTTGGAAAGTGGCTAACATGTCATTTCCAACAGAAAATCCAAACATTTTTCCAAAACCATGAGTATATAACTGATTACTGCAGGAAACAGGAACTTAAGGGGTACAGGCGTCCATATATGGGGCAGATCGATGGCCGCTTCATGCACACCCACGGCCATCTATTTGGCCCATATTATATGCGACCATCGCTGTTTCCGAGTGGGACCAATCAATCCCGCTCAAAAACAGCCATATCGGACATGACCGTTAAATTTGGCCGATGTCCGTTGCTTTGCCTAGAGACCGAGGGTCAGAGCAGAGCTCTCCCCAGCTCCGCCGATATCTGCAGGGAACATCGGACAGCTCAAATGTCAAGCCGACTGTACCCTGCTTAAGTGTATAGGTAACCTATGTTCTACTTCTTTGTCTATTTTTTTCTATTTGCAAAGATATCCACCTTGAAGGTTTGAACGTGTTTCACCAATTGTTCTTTTGAAATTGTATGGAAGGGAGTGGTGCAAGCTTGAGAGTGCATAAAACAGTGTTTTGCAACACAAACATCATTTTCGCACAATAGGATTCATATTTCCCATCTTCTTAATGTATAGATGTATGGTGAACTTATGATTAAGAGACATACAAAACCCCATTCCATTTCTTTTCTGCTGCACTCAATCTTCCAACTATATCAGTTCAGGCCTTCTTTATGTTGTCTAATTGTACACAGTGAATGAATGGGAAGGATTTGCACATCTATAGGAACCTCCCTAAACAACATGGTCTAGAAAGCCTCACACACATTATAATCTACATGAGCAGTAGAGCCCTTGATCCATTGAAATATAAAATAAATAAATAGCAGGATAAAATGAGAATGTTGACCTTGTTCCAAATAGCACAGCATTCTCCGGGTCTACAATACCTGCATCAGAGTCATATCAAATTGCTGAAATCAAGCCTTACTACGCCACAGTCCATTTGTGGAAGAAAAATGTTTTTCTTACGTGTCCTTCAAGCTTGCATATAAATAGATGGCATTGACAAGAGAATAAGCAGTGCAAATGCATATTAAACCTCAAGAGTATCAAAGGGTCGCACATCAACAAAAGTCCTTCTCCAGCCAGAAAGTAGTTTTATAGTTGACAACATATTCGGCACAAAAAAATCCTAATCCAGATAATAATAGCAAAAAAAAAGAGTCCGTCAAAGAGACGTGGTTGTTTTATCTAAATAATCAAATATGTTAGTAAGACATCTATACTAAATAGCAGAATCTAAGTAACCAAAAAAGCACAATAGACCTCATATATATATAATATATAGCTAATCAGACCGCAATGCCTTACTGCTGTTGAAAAAAAACATTTTTAATCAAATATTGACAAAACTCTATAGCCATTAAAATATTTAATTTATATGGCAAACGTACAATATGTATGGAAAAGATCAGCTGATTTTTGAAGTATATTAAGTATAGCTTTAAGTAAGCTTTTGATTTATTGTAAAGCTTGTGATGCTGAACATACATTGACTCAATATATAATATATAATATAAGCCCTTTTCTCTGCTGATTCTCTAAGCACACTATAAAGGTCTTATTGAAGACAATGGATTGAACTTGGCAGACAAGGTTTTGTTTTACAGAGAACAGACATCAAATAATCAAGTTAATTGGTATGTTGACATGTTTCCTATTGATTAATGGGAACTGAGATTTTTAATGGTGGGTCCACTTTAAGAAATGAAATAGCAGACATACTTGGTACCCTGAGACTACATGTGGGTGTCTTAATGACACCTCCATTGTGCTATTACACCGCCACGAAGCTTGAATTATAAGCAGATGTAGCAGGTGAAGGAATGATTTGAGAATAGGGGTTAGGAAAGAAGCAAACAATTACAGAGCCGTTGCTGGTTCAGATGCTACCCCTATATGATACATGGCTTCACCATGATTCTTTCATTATAATTCTTCTTTTTAATCATGAAAACATGGTCTTGTCTGTTCAGCAGAATACAATAGGTTTACTGTACTAAAAGTGTTATTAACCTCCTTAGCGCACTGCTGAGGTACAGATTTCTGTACCAAAAGCGCAACAAAGACTCTAATGGAAAAACTGTTTTTTACATTGTAGGCCTACAACTTCCCAAAGTATGTCCATTCAGGAGTCTGGTAGACATCCTGAATATAATAACATGTTCACATGCTTTGTGAATAACTCACAATATCAGATAATGAAGATTTCAATAATTCACTTTATCAGCTAAATTAGCACTGCAACCACTAGATGGCACTGCAGATGTGCAGAGGTTACATAGGAGAGCATATGGGAGGGTGTGATCCCTTCTCCTGCAGCTGCCTCATTAGATCGGAGACACATGGAGCAGTGAGTTTGCGCTCCTATGGCTCCGATCTCTGCCTGATGAACCCAGCTCGTCCACTGCTGTTCAACGGCAGGGGGGTTAAAAAGAGCAAAAAAAACTGAAACATGCCACAACATATAACAAAAAGGATCTATTACAGCAATCTAAACACATTCATGGCCCATGGTGGCAGCCATTTCTTCTTAAGCTAGCCATACACTGCACGGATTCCCTGGCTGATCGATTCAGCACCGATGGATTCCGGCAATTCCGCCGGCATCCACAGGTGAGAACGATCAGCCAATTAGGGAATCCGATCGTGCCAGCCCACCTTGCACGGCCGGATCCGTGTCCGATGGATCGGCTCCCTGACCGCAACGCCCCCTGATCAGAGCAGAATCGGACCCGAAAAGACCAACAGGTTGGTTCTTCCTCGGATCCAATTCTGTGCCCCTGATCCATCGGATGCGGTCGGACGGGCAAGGTGGGCTGCAGAGGATTCCGGCACGATGGATCCGCGTGCACGCGCCCGGAATCCATCGCGCCGGAATCCGGCACGAATCCGTGCTGTGTATGGCAGCCTTTAGAATGGCCCTGCATTCAGAAGGTGGATTGGGATGCCATTTGAACTGTGTGGTATGACACACTATCCAATGCCCAGTCAATAATTCCGCATAACCTACCAGCCAGAACCAGAGTTTAGACTGGCATGGATTCTGAAGATTGCAAAGGTGTTAGAGCTTGTCTCCACGAGGCATCATGGAGGCATTGGTATTAACACACACCAAAAACTGAGGTACATTTTTAGCAACGTGTTAAGAGCTGGATTATTCTAACGCAGCAACAACATGTCCAGCAACTATGGGAAAACTCTCCCAAAAAGCAACAGACGTATTTCTGCCATGCATTTGTTATGCGTCCATCGCTTTTCAGTGGACATGCTAAAGCATCTATGCCTGTGATGCGCCAATGTTAGACAGGTAAATAGAAAGCAATGGCTGGCATGTGACGCAGTGGAGACTAGGTTTTATAGTGTGGCCCAATGAGAAACCAGGTAATGTGCTACCTGTAGGTTCTGAAACCTTTCATTGATTAAGCAAACTGACACTGTCTATTTAAGTAAATTCCATTTGGTATTGGTATTTAAAATTCCTAAATAACAATTTGATCAATAAGTAGAGAATAGCCTGATTTAATATAAATCTTTTATATTCACCATAAATTGATAGACCAGCTAACAAAGCTGAAACTTTGTTGAAATGTTTTTCCCTAACCAATGCAGTTTGCTAAGCAGCACATGTCTCGGAGCCCAAACATTTGCCAGCTAAGTACTGGCGTACCCAAAATAAGGATCAGGATTTTTCAAATGTTTTCAAAGCTTCCTTACATCTGTTAGCTATTTCATCTGTGCTTTTGATGTAGTGAAAATAAAGCATGAAGAACACACTGCAACCACAACTGGTCACTGGAAAAAAGTCATGGTTTGCAGGGGTGCCACAATGCATATGGGCAGGATTGGGTAGTAGTCATGGAATATAGTGAACGCGGCCATAGCACGTTCAGTTATAGTTACAAGCTCAGCTGAAGCTTTGTAGAGGGAATAGCAACACTATAAATTACTTTAGCCTGAACCAATTTCAGTTTTATTGACTTACTTGATATACATGTTGTCTGTCAATTGAAAATCAACTGACAACACAGACCCTGTTACAACACCCCATTACCAATGCATATTGATTCTTTAGTATTGATCCAAATGCAAATTGATGGCTGTGTTGTCACTCAATGTCTCAAAGAATGAAGACAACAGTATGTGCACAATCTCTAAATTCCATTCAAGGAGAATTATTGGGAAGTCTAAAAGAGACCATCTGGTATGATCAAACTAAATTGTCCAACATGACCACGATCAAAGTCCAATTCTACAATCAATTTCAACCACTTTTGGTCAGTAAGATTCAAAATAGACAATAAATATATTGATTGGCTGAAATTGAATGTTTTGAGCTTAGTACACATAAAGGGATCTTGAGGGATCAATCCAATTTTGAGGGATCTATCCAATTGTGTATACAATATAAAAATTGGGTGAATCAGAAGTAAAGGCTGCCATACATGCACCAAGCGGTGGCGTCAGTCGGTGGCAAAGTCGGACGCTGATCGGGAGTGCCCACATGTGGCGACAGATCCCTGTCGCCCCACAGTTTGGCCGGCCAGAGAACGGACATGTCCGATATTATCTGGCCGATGACGGCCGATGCAGTTAGTTTCAATGGAGACCGGCGTCTCCATTGAAGCTAACGGCCGGCACACAAAGGGTGCCGGCCGATGCTGTCAGCTCTGGAGAGCAGCGTGATGACGTCATCATGTTGCACTCTAGAGCTCATCTGAGCTGGTCTGTCGGCCCCCACTCGGTACTAGTGTGGGGGCCTTAACACAACTTTGTGTAGGATTCTTTCCTTAAAAAATAATTGGAATCCTAATCAGATGTAATATAATCTCTTGCACACACAACCCAACTTGTATACCTTCAATCAATATTTACCAACATGTCAGATGCATCCATATCTAATCACAAGCGGTCTTGCACAATCAGACGGCTGTTTGACTCCCTTTAGATTCCATTTAGATCCTATTGTTTTATCAGATGTAGAAATCTGCCCTTGTGTACCAAGCCTAATGACCTCCCAGATATAAGAAACCAATGGTTGATTTAACTCAGCAGTCTCTTCCCGAAGCTGATAGGGAGCCCAAGTCACATAAACACAGACTTCTGATAACATTCAGCACTCAGTTACCCAAATTCAGAGACGTCCTAATGGCTCCTAAGTCTCTTATCTCCTCTCTAATCTTCTCTTCCTTCATACATCATCCTGACAATTGTCTTTAAACATGCAAATAAACTTTTAACACAGAGAGTGATCCAAATCTTCTAAGGCTAATCTGCTACAATAAATTAGTCTGAGCACAAAAGTAGGAAAAAGTTATTTATTTCTTCCAGGTTAGTTAATTACACATTCCAGGAGAAGAGAAAAGTTCAATGCTTGGTGTCACAATCGGGGTCATTCAATGGCTGATAGATCTACACATCTAAAGGTATGGAGATGGGACAATAAAATGGTAATGTGTTTAATCGGGCCGCACTATTTTCCATTGTTGGTAAAAATGTGCAAAAGACAAATACGTTTGGCAATTAGGGACACAAAGAAGCATATAATAAAGTCTAAACTTGACCATTTCTACTTCCTGCCAAGGAGATATATATATATATTTATATGTATACACACACACATCACTTACCACCCACTGCCATGAGTGTACTGCATATAGGAGTTATCTAAACTTGCCCATCAGTATAACAGTAGTAGTAGTATATATATATATATATATATATATATATATATATATATATATATATATATATATATATATATATATATATATATATATATATACCACTTACCACCCACTGCCATGAGTGTACTGCATATAGGAGTTATCTTAACTTGCCCATCAGATATATATATATACCACTTACCACCCATTGCCCATAACTTGCCCATCAGTATTATAGTAGTATTTATATATATATATATATATATATATATATATATATATATACATACCTACTGCATACACAATGGCGTCGATAAGTGCAGCACAAGATTTCCTCAGGTCCAATTCATAAGTTAACTTTAACTATCTCTTTTTTAAGTTTAAGAAATTATTAAGCCCCCCATACACGTATAGAATTTTTGCCGATCTCCTGGCAGATGGACCCTGCCTGAATTGGCTGGGCATCCCATGTTGCAGGAACTACGTTGGACAGGGACTGGTCCACAGTTATTACATCGGTCTAAAGCTAGCCATACACAGTCGGATTCCATGGCCGATCGATCACTTATCCGATCGATTCCGGCGATCTCAGAGGGAATCGGAGGTCCGATCGATCGGCCAATTATGTCTGTCCGATCGCTGCATACCACCTTGTCCCACGGATTCCTGGACGATTCCGTGTCCGATCGCTTACTTCCCGAATGGCAACTCCCCCTGATGTGTGCAGAATCGGATCAGAAAGACCAACATGTTGGATCCGATTCTGGGCCCCCGAACGATCGGACGTGATCGGACGGACAAGGTGGGCTTCACGCGATTCCGGGACGATCGTCCCGGAATCCGATGGGAAACGGACCCGTGTATGGGGGCCTTAAGAATTACGGACACGATCGGCTGAAAAATCGTGTATGGGGGGCTTTAGAAATACAATAAAACTATGTGTACATGAAAAGAATAAAAAGTGTTATAAGATACAACCAAAATGTATACTCTCCGTCTAGGCCTACTATCCCCTGTTTAGGTGGTGATAGCTACAGTGGAGGATAAGGTGCTGCCATTATTTAATATTGTCAGATTGCCACTAGAAGCTTAAATGTTTAAAGCTAGACTCTAGGGCTACACATAAGGCAGTGTAGCACAATTTATTCATTATTTCATCATTCATTGTATTAAATACAAGCACTATAAAGCTAGCCATAAACATGGTGATTCTTGTATGATTGGTGAACGATGAATCATAACGTGATGGCACAATACGTGGGGAATCGATGCGCTTCACCTTGGTGAATCAATCCCTGGCCGAAAGATACCATTCAAAGTAATGGGGATCACACAGGAAAATACTGATTCCTGTTAGATCTGTTTTCAAACTTTTTGGGTCAATCGTTCTAAGAACACGCATTCGATACCAGAACAAAAGGTCGATGAACGATTTCCGCACACACCGATAGACTGTTTGGGAATCCACCTCAGAATCTATAAGTGTATGGCTAGCTTAAGATTATGAATTTGAACTTGTATCAGCCTCTAGCAGTCTCTACACAATACAAGAGGAAGCAGTACAAGGAGACAATCAGTTCACATCAAAAGAAGGATACTGACAGCAGATAAAAACACAGTGACAGCAAGATGAGCTTAGTGCTGTGCTGCTTCTCTTTTTACTGCTCAGTGCTTGTCCAGGACAACTTGGTTACATCACAAGCAGGTAGAATGATGCTGGCCAGGCAGAGGGCATCTAACCATAAAAACGGCCAAAATAATAAAAAATATATTAAGTGTAAATGTTTGTTTTTACTCTTTTAAAGATTTTTTTTTTCTGGCTGGAGATCAGAGGGAGAAGAACATGTAAAAGAAGGGCAAGTAAGGTAAAGAGAGAAGGGAGGTTGAAGGAAGAGGAAATGGCTGACTCAGGTGTAAAGTAACTTTTTTAGTCTTGAACTTTGATGGCTATCAGGATATCAGGATACACTTCAAACCTCAAAGCATGATTCCTGTTACAAGTAACTGCTAGACCTCCATGCTAGCTCTCTAAACACGATTAGTTTTCCTGCCTCGGCTAGGCTTTCCCTCTATATCCACTTTGAAGCAGAAAAATGTGCTGTTCCTAAATAGTTTCATAAGAAGTAACAGGCCAGCGTCTCCTTCAAACATTTCAATTATGGAAACAAGATATGAATTTTGTATTGTCAGCCACAACTAAACCAGGGGGTATTAGATATCTGGAATGTAGACATATCCTCCATAGGTTCCTCAACATATTATCTGTGAATTTGTGAGCTGTAGGGCGGAGGGTGGTTTCCTCTAATGCGCTCTAATTACAACCTTCATCAAAGACTGAAGAAGAATACGCTTGTTGCTTGCAACTCTGTTCCCTCGGTTGTTGGAATGACAGTATGATATGTCCCGGTTTGTCAAGCCAAGTTTGCTACACACAAGGCTCCAAAGAAATTCAAGTCCTCCATGATGGTCGCTCAGCGTGGTCAGGAGAAAAGCCAACAGCTTCTCATGACTAAACCCGATCTTTTGCAATTATCAGACTAATTTCTAACATCTGCAAGAGAAAAGCTCATTTGACCTCACAGCAGAAATATTTCAGTTCAGCTAAAGTCATACCAGCCTCTACTTATTCCTATTTGATTCAAAATATATAGTATAGTACAAGGTTCTGCAATCCAGATATTCTCCAGACGTGATTTGGTCGCTATTGGCTACTGCACGTTGCATATTCACATTACCCATAGCACCATTTTTAGGGAACAAGCCTTGAATTGTTTTGGTTACCCTTGAGCTGGCCCTGTTTGCAAGACCCTGTTACCTTCAAGACATGGACCCACAACAATGCAACAATACAACAGCAGTGAAGTGGGATTTCATTAGCAGTTCCCTGACCAAAGTCTTAAGTAGGTAATTAGGGTTGATTACAGGATTATGACACTACCATGAATGCCCCAATGAATGCGATACACTGAACTTCCAAAAAACAAGTTAACTGAAGAACTCTTGTGTTAATTTGTATACCTGTTGCCCAGTTATAATGGAGGCAGTCATAGTGGAGTGGTTGCAGAAAATCAGATTTGTCTCACTATGGGTTATTATGATGTCCTAAGGTCTAAAGCTATCTGGCTCATCAGAAAAAATATCATAAACTTTACCACCATCACTTTTAAAATGATTTTCTGCCATTAATTCACATATCAACCTCCTATCCTTCATATTATCACATCTCAACAAATATTTATTGTTTTTTTCTGTCTAAACTGCTATCTTCAATTCACACATTATAGGAATGTTTGTATTCTTCCTCAGATGTAAACAACCAATAAATAACATGTTCCATAATAGCTATAATGGTCTTCAAAAGTTTTGCCACCTACTCCAAATGGTGGTCTTAAAATGTCAACAGTGCATGTTCCAATCTATTCCCTAACAGAACTAGTATTTCAGGTATTCCATTCTAACTGACAAATGTGAGTGTTTCATCCAATATTCCACGGGTATACCTGAGAACTAAGCTTAATGCCAGCAATGGCTAAAGCTAGCCCACCAGCTACAAGGGCTACTGAGATGTCAACTCTCAATAATGACTTAGAATACTCAATTCCAAATCCCATAACTCTGTGATGTACATTTACTACAGATACAGAAGGGTTAACTCTACAAATACATCTTTTGAGCCCCCAAATTCACAATGCACGTCTCATATCCCCGCCTCTCCGTGATGACTAGCAGGGGCACCTTTCACCTTTGAAATATGTATGTAAATACATGGACATTACTGTAGCAGATCACATGTAGGAAGAATGATATCACCTTGTTGTTCTTTCAATGTGAATACAAACTGAAAGTAAACTTAACACAAATGCAAACACCTTGACCAGTCAACTAGTTTCTTTAAATCAGACTAGGTAGGTGATGGAGATGGGGGTGTATGGTTCTAGAAGAGAGGTAGGTGATAGAGATGGGGGTGTATGGTTTTAGAAGAAAGGTAGGTGATGGAGATGGGGGTGTATAGTTCTAGAATAGAGGTAGGTGATGGAGATGGGGGTGTATGGTTCTAAAAGAGAGGAAGGTGATGAAGATGGGGGTGTATAGTTCTAGAAGAGAGGTAGGTGATGGAGATGGGGGGGAGGGGGTATGGTTCTAGAAGAGAGGTAGGTAATGGAGATGGGGGTGTATAGTTCTAGAAGAGAGGTAGGTGATGGAGATGGGGGGGGGTATGGTTCTAGAAGAGAGGTAGGTGATGGAGATGGGGGGATATGGGTTTAAAAGTAGTAAGTAATAGAGATGGGGTATACTGTAGAAGAAGGACGTGAGAATTTGGAAGCATTCACACCCCCCTGGCTCCTTACCTGATGAGATGCATACAATTCCACAGAGCAGAAAAAAGTGAACAAACTCCCCAATCATGGTGCTCTCATGCCACTGACAGCCCCGAGATAATGGAGTACAATCCTCAGGAACCCCCAAAGTAAATCCAGCCAAGCTTAATATAAGCGACTTTTCCCGCGACCAGGTTTAAATCCCAGAGATGGAGGTGAGCAGAAGATGACTTGGAGTCTACAGATTGTCCAGATCCTCAACATCCAGGGCTCCTTAGAAAAGAACTCCAGGGCTGACCCCCAAAGATAACCCTCAAGCTTAATACTCCTCCGATCAGGAACCCACCTAGACTGTTTTATTCCTGCGAGATCCCACACGCATCTCCAATAGCGGAGCCTGTGCTCTCATACCAAATGAACTTTTTTTGCAAGATCCTTGTAGACTTGAAGGCAGGAGTTAGTGATGGCTGGCTGGGATCCTCCCGGTCCTTACTCTTCTTCTCGTGATGGGGAGTTGCTGTGAAGTTTGCAGGCTCCTGATTCTCCCTCCTGTCTCCTGCTCAGACCGGAGCTGATCCCCATTTCATTCTAAACAGCCGATCCATGAAGCAGCAGCAACTCTGCTTAAAGGGGCCGCACCGCCTCCCCTGCCAGCTCTTTTGTTGTGTGTTACACATGGAATGGGAGATGCGTCCACACAGGCTCTCTGCTGCCACCTGCTGGCCGCTCCGGCGCAGCACACCCATCCTCCTCTATGCGGCTCTATGGCTGCCTCACATTCTCTTCTCATTCCAACTGCATGATACACCTTCTGCTCTGTGTTCATTTATTATTATTATTAATATTATTATTATTATTATTATTATTATTATTACTACCCTGTTTCCCCCAAAATAAGGCACCCTTAAATTTTTGCCTCAGTACTGTAACTCTGGACAGGCGGGAGCAGAGGGGCAATTAAAATGACACAGGAGGATCAGAAGGGGTAACAAAAATGGTAATCCCCCCCTCTGAGTCTCCTGTGCCATTTTGATTCCCCCCTCTGATCCCCCCTGTGTCATTTTAAGTGACCCCCCCCCCACCCTGATACCCCAGTGCCATATACTTCTTCATGGAAAAATAAGACATCCCCCTAAAATAAGACGAAGGGCACCTTAGGGCGCAAAAATTGTGTCTTATTTTGGGGAAAACACAGTATTATCATTTATTTATATAGCGCCAACATATTACGCTGCTCTGTACAATACATTAGAGTGGAGATACAACACAAGACAATACACACAGGTTCAGGTTATGACACAGGAGGAGTAGGGGACCCTGTCCAATCGGGCTTACAATCTAATAGATCGGGTTTACAATCTAATTATCAGCTTCTGCCTGGAAGGTGCAACCCCAACACATGACTAGCGATTACACGAGGATCACAAGGTAATCATATTATATAGATATATAGGGGACATACCCACCCGCAGAAATAGAGGAAGACAAACTGAAACCAACTCACTTTGAAGGAGATGGTAATCCTGGATGAAAGAGACTGTGCTTGTTAAATGAGAACTAGAAAGTACAGATGACGCAAGTAAAAGTTTTCACTTTCCCATAACAAAGTTTTATAGACTTGCAGCTGATTGGTTAGTTTACATGAGTTTCAATCTTTTTCATTATTTTTATACATTTTATTTATATAGTGCCCAGGGGCAATCCTAGGAAGATAGGTTCCCTTAGCGGGCACCACCTCTGGGGTGCTGGTGAGTCACAAACTTATGGGTTCTGTGACTCACTAGCACTGTTCTAAAGATTCTTCTCTCACCCCTGGTGAATGGCTCTGGAGGTGAGGCACCTGGCCATCTGAAAAAATGTTTGATCTAGCCCCCCCCACAGCATACCATGCCATACCTGTCAACCCTCCCTTTTGGCCAGGAAAGTCCCTTTTTTATGTGGCTTTTTTATGTGGATTTTGAACTTGGGTGAAGGTAGGGGGCGTTTCTCTCCCTCCTAAGTTCCCACCCTGCTTGTGCAGATGATGTGTGGGGTGGGACATTACTAGAGAGAGTAATGACCTCTCCCTACTAAGTTAGGCAGGAACTGAATAGGAGGGAGATTACTTTAATCTTCGGATACCGGATGTGACGTCAATGACGTCAGTGACATAATTTCCAGTGTCTGGAACACGGAAGATTCTGACCGAAAACCAGAAGTGACTTCACGTCCCAAATTCCCAGCCGGCGAAATGACATGACAGCTATGCATATTGCCCCTATCTAAAACCACCACTGATAGCACCAACACAATATGCAGCGCTGTACATTGAATTAGAGTTAGAGTAGAGACGCAGCACAACCTGATCAGGTTTACAATCTATGGTGACAACACCTTTGTGCAGTGTTGTCGCTTTGTCGGCAGGGAAGATGTTTTGTTGAAATAAACTTTTGGTAAGCCATAAGTAAAAGGCAAAATTTCTTGTTTTTGTTTCCTTTTTTGAACAAACTATTTAAGTGTATATAAATATAAACCAACAGCTTGAGCTGCATGATAAAACAAAAAAGAGAAATGTTGAAGATTCTTTTTTAAGTGTTTGGTATTAGATTTTCCCTCATTTCCTGTTTATACCCAGGACAGGAAATGAGGGAAAAAGCAGATTTACCTTCCAGATAGCAGTTACGCCTTGCAGGGTGGGTATTTCCATATCATTAGTTTGAAAACTAAACAATACAGCTTACAGAATACAAATCTGTTTACCAGAGAATATTTGAAATAAAAAAAACAAATCATGAACAATTGGGAATTAAAAAAAAAAACTCTTTTTATCTTTTTTTTCCTCTCAGAGATGTTGATCTCATTCTACGTGTTTACACCCACTTCCTATCTCCATGACTACAGCGCAGCAGCTGCATGATGTCGTGTAGGTACGGGTTTCCTTATGGTGACAGTAGTTGACCATGACTGTGTAATGGCTGCTTCTTTACACTATAAGTGCTGGGGTTGCGGCACAGTATTTGCCGCCAATGGAAATGTTAATGCTAATGTGTCAGTTGCATGTAGATGAGAGCACTAGTGTAGGAAGGACAGCTAGTGTGAATGCAATAGCTCAATGGGAGAAAGAGGTATAGTGTTGTCACTATACAACAGGAAGTGCCTAAACCAAAGGCTTTTATGTCAGGATGATCATGTATTAAATTCTGTAAAGATTAATATAACAGCAAAGTAATGATAATTACATTGTAATATAAAAATAATCCCCTCTACACTAATTGTTGACCCAGATGGTAAATATTGCCGCAATTTTCCCAGATTTCTATTCTGTTTGTTGTGGTACATGCGGTGACACCAATGTGTTTTATAAAAAGTATTGATTGTATCAGTGATTCCCTGTGGATCCTCATCTGGCTTGATCCTCTCCATGACCTAAGACTAACTAGACTCTCCATGGATAGGGGTGAAATGTCATATTTCTGATTTGTACACAATAGACATTCTCCTTGTGTCCCCGGTCAGACAGATCCTACAACTCAATGAACAATAGTATATTGTGGAATGAATCGTCCTAATCAGAAAAGCTCCGCTACAACATGTGGAATCAAATCTCCAGAGATAGAAGAGGTTGGGAATACATGGGATCATTGCTCAGTCACATGACTTGTGCAGGTAAAGTTTATTGTAGGAACTCCCAAAGTTGCCCAATGCCACAATGTACCGCGTTTCCCCGAAAATAATACAGTGTCTTATATTACTTTTTTCTCCCAAAGATTACCTACGTCTTATTTTCGGGGGATGTCTTATTCTTCCATGAAATAGAATACGGCACTGGGGTATCAGGGTGGGGTCACCTAAAATGACACAGGGGGGATCAGAGGGGGGAATCAAAATGGCACAGGAGACTCAGAGGGGGGATTACCATTTTAGTAACCCCTTCTGATCCCCCCTGTCCAGAGTTAAGCTAGCCACACACAGTTTGATTTTTGTTCAATCGATGCTCGATTAGATGAATTTTTTCATCAATTGAACGAAAATCGAGAAATGCCCACATGGTACGATTGACGATAATTGTTCGATGAAGGCAGAAAAATTGATCGAATTTTGATCGGACATGTTGGAAAATCATCGTCGATTGTGCCAAAATCGTTTTATAACCGTCGATGTTTGTGGTGTTTCTCCTGGATCGATTAGATTCGATATAATAACATAGACCACTTCAATCTGAACTTCAATCGTTTCCATACCAAAATCGACGATTTTTGTAATATTTTGGAATCGAAATCTCACCACAATCGCAAACTCAATGTAGGGTGTATGTTGATGCGATTAAAATCGATTTTCGATTAGACGATTGAATTCCTCGACCTCAGCTAGCTTTACAGTACCGTATCTTCAGGGGTGCCTTATTTTCGGGGAAAGAGGGTAAGAATCAGACTGTGTGTTATACTGTGTTATGCATTGATGAATATAGACAGTTTGGAGTTCAAGTGATCCCCTTTGTTGGCTAACAGAAGTCATTGAAAAATCAAGTTTTCGGGATGTCTCAGATCCCTTCTTCAACACATCCCAGAAGCTTGCTTTTTCAATGACTTCTGTTAGCCAATAAAGGGGATCACTTGAACTCCAAACTCTCCATAAATATCTCTGTTAAATAAATGATTTTGGCATTTCAGACACTAGTAAGACAATTATAAAGATAAATGAATCTGCAATTCACAATGGTGAGTTGTGCTACACCCATGTGTGCATGGAGGAGGAGGGTTTGGTGCTATGAGGAACAATCTTGCACCATATGACAGCTAGTGATGAGCAGCATAGGCAATATTCGAATTTGGGATATTTTGCGAATAAATCTACTAATATTCGATTCGATATTCGCGAATATTTGCAATTCGAGTGTATGGCCCTGCATTGAGAAAATATATTTGCATTTTTAATTGCACAATTACCTTCAAAATCAATGGTCACATATGGTCTTTATTTTTTATTTTCGCATTGCAAATATAAATTCACAATGCATGGCCATTCACTAGAATTTTAAATATTCAAAAATATTCGAGATTGCGAATATCCACCACCATGTTCGCAAAATTAGCGAATAGCTGATATTCGTCGAATATATTAGCAATTCGAATATTTAAGCTTAACACAGCAACAGATATAACATCCATGTTCTAAGGTTGGTGCAAGGTATAATTTCATAAACATGTTTTACATTGCATTTTTCATTATCCCCATTGGTTTAAAATAATATTCTTTTTAATACAGTATGCATGTGCAATAGGTACAATGGGCAGTTTTGTGTACATTGCATGGCACAGAAGCCGCTCATGTTGGTAAAAATCCTAATAACTAGACCCATGCAAATTTCTGGCTTCTGGACCCATGCTGGATCCTGGCACCTAGACCCACACTAATTCCTGGATCCTAGACTTGACATGGATCCTGGCAGCTAGAACCATGCTGAATCGTAACAGCTTGACCAATGCTGGATCCTGGTTCCTATACCTAGCATGGATCCCAAAACCTAAACCAATGCTGGACCCTGGCACCTAGCTTTGACATGGTTGCTGTCATCTAGGCTCATGATAGCTCATGGCACCTAGACCCATGCTGGATCTTGGTTCCTATACCTAGCATGGATACCTGCACCTAGACCCTTGCTCTTACCTACTAAGTGGCATTGAAGTGAACTCTTCCTAGCACTGAACCCACTCAATGCTACCTAAATTTCCTGTCAGTAGAATCTATACATCACTGCTATTGCTAAAGAATCTTCCTTTTCATGGAATATGTCTGCTGTTGCTGGACATATTTGGATTGTATGGATATCTGACTGTCATTGGTATTATTTTATCTCTACTATCTTCTTATTATTGTTAATACCTGTCTGTCTTTTTCATTGCTTGCATGCCCAACCAGTTCCTAGGTATCCCATAGATTGACTTTGCTCTCCAAACCAGGTTGTTACAAAGCTTAGTGCTAGGTTTTGTCCATAAAGAGCCATTGTCTTTCATTCTGTGCTTGTGTGGGGCCCTATGCCAGGTCTTGCCTAGGGCGCTCTTTTGATCATGGGGGGGGTGCTAGTGCCGAGACGACGTCAACCAAGGTGGGGGAGCGCTAGTGGCAAGAGGCAAAGCTGTCGATGGGGGGGAGGGCTGCTGTTAGAGAACAAGAAAAGTAACTAGCTCCTCCTTCCTTTTCCTTCTCTCCTTACCCATCCACAACCCCAGCGGCAGGTGCCGAATATGCGTGTGGGGTAGGGTGCCAGTCGCATAGCGGGAGAAACAGCCTCGCTTTAATTTTTAGTATATAAATACAATAACCTTTGTTTTCTGCAAGGTGTAATTTTAATGTCTCAGCATCAAGCTGTCTAAATAAATGTTGTGACAGTTCTAGCATTCACAACATCAGCAAAGAAAAGCTTGGAGACAGTACATTGACCCCTATCCTGCAGCACTTGGTTTGTCCCAGTAAGCTGTGTAAGAATAGTTCCACGTCTGTCATTCAGTATACAAATAGTCTATTAAAATTGAACGTTCAGTTTAAATAATGAAAACAAACGGTGCACAGAGTCATGGAGAAAGACCCAAGTGTCTCCAGAGTTTCCACATACCCCATTGCAGTGATAGAAACTCTGCACAGAAATAAACTGCCGGCACTGAAATCTTCAGCCAACAACACTATCCAGGATTCGGTTGCCTCAATACAAGAGTTCAAGGCATTCTCTGCAGACCCAATAAATCTGGAAATCAGGGATAGTGAAATGATTTGCTCATCTTCAGATTGAACACTGTAAGTTTTGAGATGTAGTCATACTCTCCTCCAAACCCTTGCCTTGGGGCCTCTGACATGAGACCATCCAAATATTGCACATTCAATTTCAAATGTTACGGTGATTAAGCACAGCTTGCTCCCAGATTTGTTTATTGATTGATTTATGCTGACAAATTGCTTGCCAATAACATGAAGAAGGAAAAACTTGATAAATCACCAGAACAAATGAACACAATGGCTGGGCCTGCAGATCCTACCAAGGAAGAGTGCCTTTTGTTTTGGGATTTTTTCCCCATTATTGTCTCTTATACAATATAATGTCCCAAAAACAAAGGTGTCCTTACTTAGCTTTTTACTTATGTGATAAAATAGTCCATCGCTAACAAGAAAATATTGTACACCTTTTCTGGGATGTGCTATTTGTAGATATGTTAATTACCCTCCCTAGCACTCTGTACCAAAAACGCACCATGGAATTTTTATGTTGTAGGCCTGTAACTTCCCAAAATATGTCCATACAAGGGTTAGTAGACATCCTGAATATAATAATGTTTAAACAAACTATAATGTAAATATAATAAAAGGTATTATTTGAATGATAAAATCTCTTAAATACTTCTTTTGTATGATAGATTTCAAAACAGTATGTATTTATATATTTTTTTGTAAAAATAAATTATTTTATTTATTTGGAAATGTGTTTTGTGTTTTTTTTTTACTTTTAATTGTATTGCATACTGTTATCACTGTATCCGGTACTGTATCCTTTGGCACCCTATCTCCCCTGGTGTGATGGACCTGGTGACACCAGGGGAGAGAGGGTTAACTTCAAAGGGTCACATCTGGAGAATCACACTGAAAACAGTTTTCTCCGGAGAAAACAGTATTCGTGCGATTTACCTTTAAATCTCCCGCCGCCACCCCAATGGGACATCATCACGTCACTCCACCGGGGGAGAGGGGGGTGGGAAAGGCAAGGGATCCGCTCTCCAGCAGCATCTTCAATAGATCGGAGCTACTTGGATCCATGAGTTTGCGGTGCCGGTGCTCCATTCCCCGCTGGGCAAACCCAGCTCAACCCACTGCAATTGAAACAGGTCAGCACTGGATGGCCTGGGTTTGTCAGGATCACCAGGGGGGTTAAAAGGTACACACCGCCCAAAAAGGACCACTGTGTCATATTCTATGCATAAGTAAATCTGTTTTGTTATGGACCCCCTCGTACCTCTAGTATGAATATTGATATCAATATATAAATACTAGGTTTAATGGGACTGCTACATCACAACCACCAATCAGAAATATTAATTGCTGATGATACCAATATCCAACTATTGGATGTTCCCCAGGGTGTGTCTCATCAAGGCCAGTCCCTATTGACCAAAAGCTCCATAGTATGATCTTAAATTGATCATAAACAAATAGATTACACTGTGTGGTAGTACGATCGATTGTCATTCGAATCATACATTCAGCGATCAATCAAGCAAAAGTCGACCAGTGTATGGCTATCTATGCTCTTAGGACAACCTGCCCTTAACCATCTGAGCGTTCAGCCCGAGTTAACTCGGGCTGAGTTTCATGCATCATGAAACTCAGCCCGAGTTAACTAGAGCCACGCTCTAGGTCTTGCCGTCTGCTTACGGCGGTCGGGAGCATCAGCATGTATGCCGATGCTTCCGGGTCCGCCCCCGATCGCATCACCGGTGACGCGAAGGGGGCAGGGGTAGGCGGTGCCATAGACCTCCATGTAACTGGAGGGGCGTCGCTTTTCTTCAGCGTAAGTCCGGCGTCACTGGAGAACCTTTCACCCAACATGTATAGAGCTTTTGAGTTCTGACCAATTAAAGTGTCTTGCTGTATAAATGAAAACCGATACCTGTAAAAGCTCATTTACATGTTCAGTAACTATCCCTTATTATTTAATTAATTTTAAGTCCTGTCCTAGAGTCACTACACTGTTTTTCCACTGACATTGAAGTGTGATATTGGCATAATGATTGGATCCCATGGCAAATTTAGTTTTTATGGACCCCCCTCCTTCTGGGCTTGCCACTCCAATCCCACCCCCTTCCTCTAAAACCTTTCTCCCCCAAACCCCTCCCTTGACCTCACACCCCAACACTGCTTTGTTCCTGACCATCAATTACCAAGAATTATCCCCTGTGGTGGTTGGATTCAATATGGTTTTCCCACTGAGATCCAGATTTCCTCACAAAAGAGGTACATAGGGAAATAACCTCACAAAGTCTGATAGTGGAATTTTTTTAAATTAAATTCCATCATCTCTAGAAAAAGTAAAACGTCCACAAGATGGTGCTGCCATTTTACCAGCCTAGTTCAGGTCAGGATTGTCGATTTCAGAACGTTTTTTTCACCCCAGGAATACTGCAGATAGAATACGGAATACTGAAGATAGATTAGGCAGCCAGGAACGGTGGCCTCCAATGGGATTATGGGCCCCATAGCAGTAACTATGGCAGCTATGGTGGTTGCTATGCCTCTGAAGTGTATTACTAAAGACCCCCATACACCTTACAATCTTTCCATACAATTTCTGTACAATCAACTTTTGTTCTACCAAAACCATGTAATATGAGGACCTTTCTAATCCTTCCAATCACTATGTATTCTATCAGGAAGGACCCAGCACTACATAGCAGTGATATATACCTTCCCATCACTATGTATTCTATCAGGGAGGACCCGGCACTACATAGCAGTGATATATACCTTCCAATCACTATGTATTCTATCAGGGAGGACCCGGCACTACATAGCAGTGATATATACCTTCCAATCACTATGTAATCTATCAGGGAGGCCACTATACTACACGGTTGTTGGTAGATCTAATGGAGATTGTATGGCTCGATATTTAGGTGTATGGGGGGCTTAACAGGTCCACCAGGGTAAATCAAAAGAAAACCTTTTCCACAACTTTTTGTTTCCTTTTTACAAGTCCGCCTATGTGGAATCATATTCTGTTGGATTTGAAGCTCTCATACATATTCTCCATGCAGTGAAATCCCACTTCCAAACTATCTATCATCCATTAGTAGAGCAGATTAATAGTGATTTTATCATTCTGACTCTGTGTGTTTGCAAAGAGCCAATATCAAACAGAATTAACATACACAGACAGTGTCATGCGGAGATCAAGAGAACATTCTGCTTGGATCCACAGGCTTGGGCATCCTGCTTGAATAATTTAATAATAAATAAATCAACATTTCGGAAAAAAAAGAAATGTTATTTATTCGAAGCTTAGAAAACGACCAGGACGTCTTCTATATACTCTGTAGCTCATAGTGAGATCAAAGTTAGAATGAAAATGTTCCTTTCCATGTCTGTGTGATTTATTGACACCTAATCTAAATGAAACCGCAGACTATTCCTAGGAAATACACATTTAGAGTTATTGTAACATTTACTTAAAAGTCATGTACTGTGCTCTTTATCTTGATCTTTGCTGCATTTGTATTATTGAATTTTAATGCATAATTTTGTCCTGGACCTCTATATCCTAGAGATTTGAATCCTTGTATGAAATGCAACGATTGCTGATATACTAGGTCAGCTGCTTTGGTTTTCCTGCCCTACCGGACCCATGTTGGCCATACACAGGGCAATTTTCAGTTGCATCAAGTAGTTGTCCATTGGAATTCCATTCCTTCTTCTGAATTTGATTGATCAAATAATGGAAATTGAACAAAAAA
Organism: Ptychadena robeensis; assembly: GCA_036250615.1. NCBI lineage: Eukaryota > Metazoa > Chordata > Amphibia > Anura > Ptychadenidae > Ptychadena > Ptychadena robeensis. The sequence continues at coordinate 156,826,771 of CM070033.1, forward strand.
TGTAAAGAGATGTAAGGTATTAAATTGTAAAAGACAATCAAATTGAAAATGGATAGGATACAAATTGGTGTGTGTATGGTTAGTAGGAACCAGAAACTGCTTATGTAACTATCAAATATAGATTATTATTATGAGTTCATATTTCTACAGACTATTATGCAGCGCTTTATAGAATACATGGTCATATTACAAATTGTGTCTTACAATCTAATGACCATATTATAATCCCTTAAGCTGGGAACACACGTATAGATATGGGCCAGATTGATACCCTCTTTGAGCGCCGTGCAAGCTCACAGCCATCTATCTGGCCCATATCTAATGCGGCCATCCGGTAAACCACGGTCGATGTTAATTGCTTTGCATGGGGACCACGGGGTCTCCATGCAAAGCAACAGCTGAGCTAAAGACACAGCAGTGCTGTGTCTCCAGCTCCTCCGATATCGCGCAAGAGCATGATGACGTCATCATGCTGCTGCAGGGAACCGCGAACGGCTCCAATATTGAGCCATGTGATTCCTGCTTAACACAGTCTAAGGGTCCCCACACACGTAACGAACGGCGGCTGATTTTGCCGCTGACCGATGTGCGTGGGATTTTGCCGCCGATCGCAGGTGCCCACATGGGGAGACAGATCCCTGTCACCCCCAAGCTTAGTCAGCCAGAGAACGGACATGTCCGTAAATCTCTGGCTGATGCCATTACCTTGAATGGGGACTGGCCTCCCCCCTCCAAACTAACCGCTGGCACACAAAGGGTGCCCGCCGATACTACATCATCACGCTGCTCTTCACAGCTAATCTGTTGGACCCCACTCGCTACGTGTGTGGGGACCTTAAGGACAATTTATGGAGGAAACCAATCACACACAACCATTGCAGATAGTGACCTAGCCATCATCTGAATCCTAGTGTTGTATGGCCACCATGCTGTTATATATATATATACTGTATATATGTATATATATATATATATATATATATATATACCTAAAACATCAAGGTTAGATCAGTAGCTGCTATTGTTTGTCATCACATGGCATTGGATGTGTCCTATCTCCTACTTTACATGCATAATTGTATATGTAGCTGTGCGCATATCTGGTCTGTAGGCATAAGGACATGTTCCACAATCTCATTAGCTACAGTAGGTTCTGCTGCAGATGGCAGTTGATGAATCACAGGGCCCAGGCTGGCCAAGAACAAATGCAGTGGGTGGCTGGACGACCCTGGAGGGCAGTCAAAGCTGAACCATAGGCAATCATTAAAAAAAGCAAAATCATATCTGGAAGCCATTGTACCTTCCAAACAAAGGTTTTTGATTATAGATTTATAGTTGACCAACAATTACAGGTCTACTGTCTGCCCCAGTGTATGTGATTAGACAGTCAAGGGACGTTATCATTCCATATTTTAGTTCTGTAAAATTTTATCACACTGGCTTCAACCAAGACAGCCTTATACACACAGCCTTTTAGCTTTGCCTTTTTAAGAACAATGCTGGACAATGGGCACCCTCTGTCTTTTGTGTAAGGGTTCTGTAGTGTGGTCACCCTACCCAATTCAGGTGCTGTCCCCTTTAAATTGCCTTCCCAGCAGGCCCCAGGAATAGAGGGGTCCCCTTTCCGGGGAGGAAGGGGAGGGGCAGTCCAGAGGTGTGACTCCTGATGAGACAGCAGCAACCGGGCACACTAGTTGTCTCCAGGAATGCAGCCCTCCACCATTTATACCCCCCCCCCTTTGTATACTCCATTCCCCAACCTATTAGATTGTAAGCCCGTCCGGGCAGGATCCTCTACTCCTCCTGTGTCATATCTTGTACCTGTGTGTTATCTTGTGTTGTATCTCCAATCTAACGTATTGTACAGAGCTGTGTAATATGTTTAATGTATAAATAAATGATAATAATAATTTATACCGGCGTGCATGTAGCCAGAGGACCTAATAGCCTGCGCTAGTCTAATTAGACTCAGTTGCATCCCAAGTGTCCCCAATTGGGGTCACCTGGAGGACTCTCTTCAAGTGGGGTGTGGAGCTCCCTGGCACCCAGGCCCCGACTGTACCTACTCTACTAGGTGTACCTACTCTATGTCAGTCGAGCCTTACAGCTACTGCATCCTGCTGTGGCAAGGAGGAACCTATCTCCCTGGTTGTTGAAGAGGACCTGTCCCGCCAAAAAGGGGACAGGCGTATCCTTCTGGGTTTGGATATTTGGACCTTGTTGCCCTGTTGGGTTCCGTAGCTGTTTCATGGTGAGTTCTTTCGTTGTTGTAATAAATAAGATTAGCAGCACATCCGCCTATTGTTGTTTTTGATCCTGAACCTGTACAGTTCCCTCTAGGGGTTTCTAATGTAAATAGTGGTCTGATGTCAAAATGAATACCAGGACTGCCCTTTGTGTCTAGTTTAATGACCTACAACTTTTAAACCTTAGACTTTTTTAGGGCCTCACATATTCTCCAGAATATACATATCCCTTGGGTTGGGTGACTTGGGTTCAAGCAACCATTTCACAGGGGTCCCTAAGCTCACTGAAAGCATCAGAGCTGCTGCAACAAACAAGCAAAGTGGGAAGTTAGAAGGGAGAGTAATGCCCTCTCCTAACTCCTTACATTTGTGGAATGAAGGGTGGGAAACCATTACACTCATTTGATACTGCAAATGGGAGTGGATGTAGCGGAGTGTCACTTTTGATATTTGAAATGCAGAAGTGACACTCTGCTTCGGCAGTTCCGTGTTCCAAATACAGGAAGTGACACTTCACGACGTCACTTCCAGGGTCGTGGATATAAAAAGGTTGACAACCACTGCTCTATTCCGTCCCGTACAATACAAGCAAGCTTACTGGTAGTGATGGCTGAACTGTTCGCCCATCTTCTCGCCGGAGAGCAGTCCGGGTGTTCGACCCGCTCCGTTCGCCAGCGAGAAGATGATCTCTATTCTTCCTCCGGCAGGATCACAACCTGTGTGATTGTGCCGGAGGAAGAATCTTTTCACTAGGAGACCGGCTTTATGCGGGTCGGAGCAGGAAGTGTCGTCAGTGACGTCACATCCGGCTCCCGGAACCAGGAACTATGCATTTTTCCGATTCAAATTCCCCGCCTAGAGGCGCGGAATTTGAATCTGTCCGCGAACAGGCGGACGGCGGACGTCTTTAGAAGTCCGACCCGCCCGTTCGCGGACAGTCCTGGCCGATGTTCGGCCATCACTACTTACTGGCCAGAAAAGCAGTTGACAAATCGAGATATATTTCAATATTTTTTCTTCAGTTGAACAGAGCAGAGACAAATCCCAGCAACACTATAAGATATATATGCAGATATCAGAGGATATTTATGTGACAGTAACAATGAATGTTTACTACACTGAGTGTTCATGATTTCCTAGAAGTAACAGTATATTTAGAAGGGTTAAATAACCTGATGTGTAGCTCTTGTCTCGCGCTCGCTATAGAATTCTGCAGGCGAAGCCTCTACTTCATAATACAATTATATTTCACATCAAACCTCATTCACCTTGTACAAAGATGACACAAACTCTACGGAGTGCACTATATGTCATCATTGTTTATTCAGGAAATTGAACGTACAGCTTCTGCCATCTACGAATCTACAAGCGCCTGCCTGTGACATGCAAACAATAGGCACATCTCCTGGGTTTTTAAAATATTAATTCTCTTACTCTTTTCTATGGAAAACAAAGGGAAAATCCATTTTAACATGGATGTGAGTCTCTCGCCCTTCTCTTTGTACCCAAGTGGAAACTCAATACATTATTCTTCCAGCGGGGCTGTAGAAAAAGGAGCTTTACATTAAGTATGCATTGTATCAGATGGAAAGAGCAGAGACATGAATAATACTCCACAGGGTCATAATACCTCCTATAATGCTAATTCAGCTGTATTTGGGAGTATGTGTCATGGATACCAATAATGGTATTACATTAGTCTTCTTATGTCTTTTTTTCCAATTTCATCAGTTTTATATATATATATATATATATATATATTATAGTCATTATAATCTGATATGTTCCATTTACCTAAGCTTGGTCTCTGGTTACCGGTAATCATAGGCACAAAACATTCTTAGGCTCACATTCCCAGCTCTTGCCATACCTGGGGCTACAAAAAGGTGTATTTATCGGGGTGGGTAAGTACACACATGCTCAGTGAAGAACCAGCTTTGATTTTTTATAGGAGGTAGGAGCAGGATCACTGACAATGTGAGTAGAACTAGTATGGATGGGGCCTTTAGAAACATGGTATTCCCCCCCCCCCCCTCAGGAGGTGGGAATTGTAACATCTGTACTGTATATACTGTTGTAAAGGGTTGTCTATGTGTTTCTATGTAATTAAAAATGTTGTTAATAAAATATTATTAAACATAACTGGGTTGCCCACATAAACGTAGTTCCTCCAATAAGCACCCAGGTTAACACCCTGATAAAAAAAAACAAAAAAAAACATTGTATTGGCTATGAATAGGGGAAACTATGGTGTCTCGTAACATAATGGCCAATGTCTTAAACGACATTGTATTTTATTAAACTATTATCAAGGAATCCTTTCAGAAAATGTTCAGGCTCTACGACATGACACATTATGTTTCTTAGTACAAGTTGTATTCATGTGTTGTTAAACATGTTGTCATTGTAAAATACTACACACAATACAATGTCATGTCTGACTTTAATACTCATTAGGGATGGGAAGCTTTGCTAGGAAAAGTTCTACTGCAGCCTTATGGACAACTCATTAGCTGATCAAATTGATCATTGATTCAATGGTTAAGAATATATGATCATCTCTCATTTCTGTAAGCTAAAACAGGACCAGCCAATCAGAGAAGTGCTTATCAATCAGATAATTGAAGTTTATATTTATTTATATATATCTCAGAGTTTTAGTGCAGGAGAACTTCTCCAAAATGAACTTGCTTTCCATAATTACCATTAGATACCACAGGCAATGTAGATATTCCAACTAGACATCATGTACATCTTGCCATGTGGCATGTTCACAGAAAGTGATTTTTTAGTTTGTTTTAGAATGATTTCCAGCAATATTTCCCATGCATCAGTGATTTTTGGCCCCTGCTTCTAGTATATTTGTTTTGTTTTCCCAACACATAAATCCCATTATATAATTATCAGTGCAATTTATGTTGGCATGTTACCTTTCTCCCAAGCCTATAGCCTAGCAAAGTCATGTACTGGACTGCTTCCCATCATATTCTACAAACCACAGCATTCATTGGCTGTCCTAATAAAAACATGAAAGTGAAGCTAACTGTGGAATAAGGGTCCCTCCAGTGTAAGGAAAGCTGTCCACGTATGAACTAAAGCGTGTTTTTCCATACTGGCCTAATGTTGTTATTAAAAATCACAATCTTCTCCTACCTCCCGTCTTGTTATTTTTGCTACCGAACTAACCACAACCATGAGGCTTATTTTTCTTCCCGCTAGAAGTGTGAGAAGGCCGTATTAAACATGAAAACAAACTTCATGCAAGCAGAAAATTGCCATATTTTATTAATTTGTTCCACAAGGAGTGGAAGTCCTTGATTAGTTGACAAGGAGAGTCCTGTTTACTCCTACCATGTAGTGTCATGTCACAGGCTTTGCCGTGTTTTCTTAAATATTAACAGATACATGTCAACTAGCAAGAGAAAGCTTCTCCTGAACCTACCCACAGCTGTTAAAATACAAAGGTCGCCCCTACGTCCATTCCTTCTACTGCACAAAGTTTACATGTGTTTGCTTTCCTAATCCCGCTCGATGCTACAATATTCTAGATATTGTCTAAAGGTCCTGAAATAATGCTGGCTACTTTAATCAAATATATCTAATCCTGAGAGAAAATTGAAATAATAAATGGTCTTCATTGCAAAACTTCCTAAACCAATGGGTTTTACTAAAATAAACTGATTTTTATAATCTGCATCTTTATTGGAAAAAAGTCTTAAAGTAATATGTTGCCAGAAGTTAATAATTATAAAATGTATGTGCTTTATGCTTCGCCTCTTCTTTTTTTAAATTATATCAATATTAAATTAACATAACATAGGTTTATGTGTATGAATATATAATGACTATATACACATATATATATAGTATATATATATATATATATATATATATATATATATATATACACTTTTTAGGTTTAACACACAGCTTTGTTAAAGTAAAAATTTTATTATAATGTTACACACCATTCTCCCCAAATATTACCTTAGCCAGACCCTCTTTCTTTACCATATACTACAGGTCACAAAGTGAGAGCAACAGAAGCTTTAAGGAACCAACTAGCTGGACTTGGTGTGGCTTGCCAACATTTTGTGGCCATGACTCCACAGTGTGTTAAGGAAGCGCTAGTGTAAATGCGTTCAAATAATGCAGTACAGCATCTTTTTATTAATGTGGCTTAGGGAGGGGAAGAAAAATCCCATGGGGTTGATTCTGCTTTGACACATTGGAAAATGCATCAATAATGCAATCTTTGCGTTTTTGATGCGCCCAGTGCAGTTGTGGTGCTTCACCAGTCTGTGGGCCTCAGGGCAGATTTTGAATCATCACAACAAGACACATCTTCAGTGTGTTAAGACGTGCATTGAATGTTGAATTTAATGCGCTGGGATTTTGACGCAGTGAAGACAATGCCGTAGGGCATGTCTACCCTATGTAGGTAGAGTAAGACAAGGCCCATTCTTCACTATGGACTGTGATGTGCCTGTCTATACAACCCAAACGGGGAGCTTAATGTGCCCTAAACTTCTTCTGAAATGCATGATAGGAACAGGTCTGTCATGCCCAACAAAAATGTAGTGTAGACATTGCCTTAGTGTTGTCAGTTTATATGTGAAATTAAGCTAAATAAAGACTTATTATTGAGATGGCTAAGACTTATTAAGAGGTAAATAAAAGGTTTAGTATCTTGGTTATCAAAAACTAAGCTTCCCCTTCCCATTCAATCTCTAGGGGCAAAGTCAACTGAATCCAAGTCTACTTTCTCCACATGACAATGTTGTTGTTTAAGGGTGGCTGCAAACTTACTTCTTTGATACAATGTCACCACCCTGGGGCAGGATGTGTGTCACTGGGTGGTTCAATAGGTGAAAATGATTGAAAAAAAAAAATCTAAAAAGATAATAAATTATTGCATCACCCACATTAAAGGATTGGGTGGCTACTAAACACCAATGTTTAGTTCCTGGGTTTAGATACGCTTGACAATTACATGTGTGACACTTCTCTTCATTATGTGTGACACTCCCCATCATCATGTGTAGATCAACCATGTGATCACCCAACTCAAACATACACACTTTTGTACCATAGAAAGATCTTGTATTCTTATTTAATCTAATTGGTAAACAGCAGGAAGATTCATTACCTCAAGCGTTGTCATTGACCTGATTTCTAAAGAGATGTAAAATAAAAATAACTGATTGCAGTGTCTTTAATTTTAAAGTGGGTAATTAAAATGATATTGAAAATCTCCAAAATAGATCAGGATGTCCTTTTAATCATTTTATAATTTTCACACTTTCGGAGAACTATTTTCCCTGCTGCTTAGAGACGTCTGGAAACGCTGTACACTTAATTTTCCATACGATTACCCACAGAGTAGCGCTATACTTCACATTTAATGAAGAGATATTTTAGCTATCACATCTGAAGCACGCCATTTATATCCATTAGGAGGTCATTCATAAAATCAATAAGGGCTGCAGGATATAAACAAATGCATCATTGGACGAGTACCTAAAGCAGGTCTCTAAATGGCCCGGGCCACAAATATATTTATACGGCTGATATGGAGAACACATCTTTATCTGATGACCTGTCATCCTATAATAGTACATGGATCAAGAACTGCCATTTGTCCAAGGGTTATGGATAACATAATTGATTACCGTACCCAGGAAGGTATATGAAATACTATAAAAAGTCTCTGCATTTACTAACTATATGTAACCAATATGCCATCAATTGTTATGCTATAGAGAATAGAAGGGATCCATGTTTAGATGTTGGACAAATAGTACTAATCACATACACTCGTTCTCACCATAAACTACAAGTGATGTGTTGGAGAACTGTGTTATGATATTTGAGTTCTAGAGATTATCAAAATGTTTTTTTCATTTTTTTAAATTTCTAGCTGTATTGTGGAGTTCATTGAAAGACACTGAAATTGCTAGAGAATTTTTTTGAAGTCGAAAATCTAAAAATTGAACGTTATTTATGCAATTATGTACTAAAACAATTCCCTTCCCCTTCTCCAGCATTTAGTGATGATATCATGCTCGGAGGCTTTGCAATTAATACATAAAAAAAATAGTTGAAATTACATGACCATTACAATACCAAATATGTAGGTCTTCTTCAGTGCATGAGAAATGGGACCGTATTGCTTTCACCCTTCAAACCCAGTGTTATTTATTATTTTTATTTCTTATTAATATAGCATAAATATATTCTGCAGTGCTGTACATTAGAGTTGAGATACACACACAAAAAACACACAGACTGTGATACAGGAGGAGCAGAGAACCCTGCCCAATCAGGCTTTGGGGGGAACAAAACATACAATAGGTAGTTGGGATGGGACTGGCAGGGTAATGAAGTTAGGAATGAGAAGACAGGTAGGCCAGAAGTGGGTTTTCAGCAATTGTGTAAAAAGTAGGAGCAAGTCTAATTGGGGTGATGGAGAGAGTTCCAGATAGTAGGAGCAGCCCCAGAGAAGGCTTAAATGATCAGTGGGAATGTCATAATTAGGTTACTGGAGGAGTAGAGGAGGCGGTTAATGGTATATTTATGTATAAGGTTAGAAATGTAAGTGGGATCTTAGTAACTTTCAATCTCCAAATAATTTATACAGTGCTGATATCTTTCAGAAGCATTTCGAGAGCAAAGTACTAAAGCTTGTCCTTGAGCCAACTCACAATCCAATATACCTACCATATTCACCAGGGCATATTTACAAGGGCACTTTTTGTTTTTGAGGAGGCAACCTACCAACATTTTTTTTTGGAATGAATAATACCGGGAGAACATACAAAAGGACACTCTAGGCAGAGATTGAACTTGAGGCCCTAGTGCTGCAAGCCCAGTTTAACCATCTTCAATCATGTATTTTGAAGATAAAAATAGCACAATCAAGCCTTCTTAAAACAGAAGGTATTTACACAGCCCAATCCAGCACAAATCCCAAAACTTTAGGTGGAAGCCTGCATTTTGAGACAGTGGGCGGAGCCATGCAAATTATTCCTTTCCGCCCCATAAGCCAATTGCACATCCAGAAACCGCTGGTGTACAGTGCAAATATAGCCTTTTTGGTACAGAGCCATTTATTCCAAACTGCATACAGCTGTTTCAGGCTTTTGGCCATCATCAGTGCAGTGCATGGAAACCATGGCTCTATGGTGTGGGGCTTGGAAGCCAGACAAAGAGAAGTACCAGTGAAGGTTATGGTGAGAAGGGATGAAAGGAATCAAAAAGCCCTCAACTAAAAATGAAACCTTGAAAGGAAAAAGTCCTTGTAAGCTAAGGCAAAGGATGGGAACAATGGTTCATACAATACAATGATGACTACAGAAGATAGAAAAGATATTCCGACATTCCACCCACACAGGAAGGCAAGAATAGTGATGTTGACTTTAGCTCCAGTATGACCCTTCACCTGCCCATGAGTTCTACACACAAGGCATATATAGGCGAAGGTCAATGTCATGTCGTGGTTAACACTTTTTTTCTGTTAACTAGAGCAAGCAGCAGTGCTAGTTGTAGGCACTAATATTAGATTATTTGCATCCATTCACTCTCAATAATAAAAAGACAAACTGTTCCAATTATGTTTCCTGCTCGTTGCTTTTATCTTAGTCCTTGTTGGCCAGTATTATTGTCTATCATGTATTGTGGTGGGCCTCCAGGGTCTTTGGAGGAACAGTTTACTCTGGATATACCCAAATATGAGTTCAGGCACTTGAAGGGAGGGTTACTCTGAAAGGTCCTGCAGACTTTTTTGATTCTCTATGTACAGATATCTCTGAACTCTAACAAGGGTTTTCTTGTGGTTTTCTTTCTGTAATTGTTTGAGAAATTAAAAAAATGTCTTAATGTATGTAAAGTATAGCCAAAATTCTATTTAAAATCTAAATTCTAATCTGATTTGTCCCAGTGTATGTGACTACATCTAGACAGCTGTCACTAAAACAGTTGATACTTACTTTTGCTCTGGTGACAACTCTAAAGGCCATACATGGGTCGATAAATTGATTCGAACACAATGGATCGCCATGTTGGTAAACCCGGAACTCCCATCCAAAGTATCGAACAGGATTGATTGCGCAGAAGTGTTGTGCATCAATTCTCTGTTTAATCTACAAAGCTCGAGCGCAGTGTGGTAACGTCATCATGCTGCACTCGAGGGTTTAGAAAAGTCAGACGTCTGCCTGTTCGTGGGGAGATTCAAATTCCCTGACTGTACGTGGGGAATTTGAATCACAAAACACAGTTTCTTAGTCTAAATACCGGACGTGACGTCACTGAAGTCGCTTTACCGGTTTTACCGGGTCTCTAGTGAACATATTCTTCCACTGGCCGTATCTTGCTGCTCCTTTTCCGGCTGGTGGAAGAATAATAATCTTTTTCTCCCTTACTGTACACCCATACTGTTCACCTGGAGAAGAAAAGCGATCATTGCATGGTGGACAGTTCGGCCATCACTAATGGCCACCTTAAGATTTTGAGTCTTCCATCATGTTCTTTATGAAAGAACTGTAGTCACAAGGACAAATAAAGGTAAATCAAGTAAACGCCAAAATTAATGTATGTATATTTTATGAACAGGACTGAAAAATTATGCATAAAAAAATAATTCTTCCAAAAGGAACCAGGGGGCTATACAGGCATAAACATATATCAACTGTAATTTTTTTGTAAAACATCATTATAAATTCATTTTCACAAGCCTAATCTTTTTTTGACAGTGGAATACATAGTCATACAATATCTGTTTCAGAGAATTTTTTTGTCAAATGTCAGTCACTGAAGTATCATTCCAATGCGTTTTGCAGCTCCCCATTTCATAAGGGGGTGCTTGAGAAAGTATGACAAATTAAAACCAGTACATTCTTTACTATACCAACATACAAGTAGAATACTTAATATATAGAGTACTTCAGTAATCAGAGATTAATTATATATATCTCTTCCACAAATCAACAATGTACACGCCCAGAACAGTAACAACCCAGAAAATACATAATCACCCTCGGTATATAAAAATTGACCCAGACGTTTTCCCCATTGAGACACCATCAACTGGAGCATCTTATTTTGGACAAAAGAATACACAAATAAAAATCCATGCTTTTATCTGGCAGTGCAGGAGTTAAAGGAGGCAGGGAAGCTGTTAGCTTCCCCCTTCCCTTTCTGCTATATGAAACAATGCTCTGTCTATGACATAGAGCACTCCTTCATACAGCCAGAGCTTTGCAATGTCAGCTGAAGCTGACACAATCCACCTTAAAACGGACCTACCACCAGAAATCTATGTTTTCATGAATGGCACTAGAAGTGCCAATAATAGGGAGGAATGCAGTGAAAAAAACCAAAAACTTACCTGTAATGAGCAATTTAAGAAGATGATCCCACAGCTCTTCTCACGTCATGTTTCTCTTTAGGCAGAGCAAAGCAGAAAGTCACAAGGGAGCTTTGTTTTCTCAGTAATCTTCTTTGACAATTCCCATAGAAGATCACTGAATGCCCCCAGTGGCCACCCGCAATATTGCACCCCCAGTTCCATGTGTTGCCTTGCAGCGAACCAGGAAGTGAGCTGTGGGGTTAGCTTCTTAAATTGCAAATTACAGGTTAGTTTTGGAGTTTTCCCACTGCATTCCTCCCTATTATTGGCACTTCTAGTGCCATTCATGAAAACATAGATTTCTGGTGGTAGGTCCGCTTTAAGCTTACCAGCCAAGTGGATTCTTGCCCTACTTGTCCAAAATAGGGGTGAATCAATATGAAGACTAAGGGCTCACACATTTGCCTTATAAGAAACACACTTTCCCTCTCTAATTTGGGGGGGGGGAAATGTGCATCTTATGAGGTGAAAATATGGTCAGTTTTTTTCAGGATTGTGGAGTGCTACACCAAAACTGTACCATGTCAGAGGTAAGTCAAACTTAAATTATATATATATATATATATATATATATATATATATATATATATATATAATTTATTAATTCTATATATATATTTCTTCTTATTTCATTTTATGTTAGGATTGCGTAGTCCTATTTTGAGTATGAGTCCACTTTAGGCCTAGCCTAAAATATACATCTTGTTGTTTAATGGTAATTTTACATTACTTTAAAATCTGCATTATTTCATTCTTATAAACCTTTATGTCTCCTAATTATATAGAATTTGGTCAACAAAAAATAACAGAATTAATTTATAACAATAAATACTATCAATTGGAGAACACAACTTTTAGGTTGCCTTGCTAGACATCGAGATTTAGCTTAAGCCCAGCGCTGTGTTTTTACAGCTTGCACATGTTTACTTTACGTTTAGAAAAATAATACTTTAATGCAATTAGACTCAGGGCCTATTACATGAAATTCTCTCTGAGTTCCACACGGTACCAAAGATATTTAAAACAATAGTATTCTGATACTTTGGGCCTATAGACATTACCGAAATACAGGACATCTTCTGTTTCAGGCTTTGAAACATAATTATCTCACGCAAAAGAAAATGTTGAAAAAAAAGTAACACAAATACTTTGCAAAAGCCAAAACCATCAAGATAGTTGTTTTATTGCTGCTTTATTTCTACTGGCACCGAATCTGAGAAAAAAAAATAAAGCTGAGCAAAAACTTGGTCGACATAAGAAAAAGAGAACCAAAGAACTGGAGCTGTTAAGAGGAAAAGCAGATTTCATAGATTTTTTTCCCTGTGTCCATAATATTTTACAGAGGCCCACATTTCTGTATTTAAAATCGAGGTTTCTAGCCTTACGATATAAAACATTTATTGGTCGCCTTTTCTCAGATACATAATATATCTAAATTTAGCTAATACTTGGAGAGGATGTGGTAAGCCACAGTTCTTAAAAGAATAGAAAAAATCACAAAAATATTATTATTACTATTTATTACTGACCATATATTGCTTTTTATTGCATAGCACATAGAAAATCCCTACTAGGATTTGGCTATAAACAGGGATGTATGTATTTCTGCTTAGATGGCTATTTAGAACCTTTTGCACGGGATTCACAGGGATCTGCTTAGATACATTTATACATTTTAGGAAAAATATTTAACTACAGTAAAAAGTATGCCTAAGCTTTCTAATTTTGAATGAAGTAACTGGTGCAATCTCTATAAAGTTGAATTTTGCCATCTGTGTCCCATTGGGGTGAAATGGCCTCATTTCCTCGCCTAAAGGCAAAGCAGGTAGTAAGCAGAAATCTGTATAAACTTGGAGGAATGTCTTCTTGGACAGTTATCACAACAAAAAGTGCTCCCAATGTAGGATTGTTCTAGCAGTTTTCAAAGTTACTTTAACTTCCTTAGCGTTATTCCCGAAGCCAGTACGGGCGCAGTTTGATTGTGAATCAAACTGCGTCCGTGCCGGGTTCAGGTACAACTGCCGGCTCTCCGTGTGCCTGTAGCCTTTCTACAGAGCTGCACACACACAGAGCCTTTTCAGCCCCGTGTCTTCAGCCTCATAGCTATAAAACTCCATGTTAATGGAGGGGCGCTGATTTTCTCCCCACACACCGCTGCCGTCTATTTGACACTGGCGGTGTGTAGAGGGCCCGGGGGGAGTACAGTGTGGAGTATCACGGTGGAGTACAGTGTTTTATTGCCTGGTCAGCGGCTTTTCGTGCCATAAAAAGGGGGTTCATTTCATTTCAACTCAAACAGCGGACAAACTGGGTTCGTCTCAACTGCTAGGAAGGTTAATTCTGGCTTATACACCATTGCTTATTATTCCTCGTTCCAGCCATGGAATGGCTGTGCAGCTTCTCCCTTCATGTCTGTGTGTCTTCCATTTTTTTAAGTTTCTTCGAATTGTAAGTATTGTTTTAAATCTGAATGGCTCACTAGTGCCACCTAGTGTACTTATTGTGAATGACTCATTTGACCTTATTGAGGATACAAGACTGAAGAGGCGTTTACAATTATGATGCTAGGTGGAAGAGTGAGTAGTGGAGATTTGAGAATTAAAACATAACATAATTACATTGTATTATGAGTTATGAGTTCTAAATAAAAACTGTGTATAACACAATATCATTTAAATAGTGTGCCTTGTTAAAGTTATCATTTAATTCTGGCTTATACAACATTGGTTATCTTTTTTCATTCCAGGTACTGAGGAGACATTTACAATTATGATGCTAGGTGGAGAAGAGTAAGAAGTGGAGACTTAAGACTTCAAACAGAATGTACAAGACAAGACTACCAGCAGGCAGGAAGGCAGCAGCTGTATGGGAGATCCAACTCCTAAAAGGAAAATAACAAATAGGACAAAACAACTATTTTAACCTTTTCTTTAGATAAGGGATGGGGGGGGGGGTGTTTTAGCTTGGCTTATATTCTGTTTATATTGATGTATATAGGGACCTTCCATATGTTTAATTGAACCTATATTTCTTGCTCTTGCATTTCATAAGGGTAGCTATATTTACCATTTTAAATATGCAAGTTTTCCTTCTTTCTTAAGGCCCCCATCGGATTCCGGGACGATCGATTCCGGGCGCGTGCACGCGAAACGATCGTCCCGGAATCACGTGAAGCCCACCTTGTCCGATCGATCACGTACGATTGATCGGGGGCACAGAATCGGATCGGACAGAGAACCAACATGTTGGTCTTTCTGATCCGATTCAGCACACATCAGGGGGAGTTGCCATTTGTGAAGTTAGCGATCGGACACGGAATCGTCCAGGTATCCGTGGGCCAAGGTGGTATGTAGCGATCGGACAGACTTAATTGGCCGATCGATCGGACTTCCGATTCCCGCTGACATCGCCGGAATCGATCAGATAGGTGATCGATCGGCCATGGAATCCGACAATGTATGGCTAGCTTTAGTAGATGTACTCAGAGATTAAACTTGGACCATTTTTGAATGGGGGCAAATCTAAACTGCATGAGTAACAAACTTATTAAAGTATACACAGGGCACTACTCTTGTTTACTGAAATAGCGATGTCTGTCAAAAATGCTATTAACAGGTATGTTTATGAAGCACAATAAAGTATATGTGAATGTCACATAAAGTAATATTTTAAGTTAGCATCAAACAAAGTGTCTTCTTTATACAAATGTACATTGGTCTCCTTTTAAAGCTGAATCTCAGGCAAAGATACACATGTGATATACATATGGCAACTGTTTTATCTACCAAAGGATTTGTTTATCTGCCCATACAGCCCTGATGTTTGCACAGGCCCCTTACATAGAACAGATGACACCACTTACAATTATAAACTGTAGAAGGGATATATTAAAATTCTTTATGAACCCCCAGCCTGCAATACAAAAGAAGGCAAGAGGCCATCTACATCCTCCTATTTCAATTTTTGTTTGAATACTTTACACTTGATTGGGTCCTAGGTCTGACACTCCCACACCTACCCTGCATAAACCTAGGCAAGGGCTGATAGAAAGTTAAATTCTGATACTTAACTTAAAAGTATGCTAAAACTTCAGGTTAAGGTAAATTTAATGTATGTATCAACTTTAATGTTAAATGTTTTAATCAGCGCAACCTACTGGCTGGTCCATTAACTAACCACATGAAGACATGTTCATTAAAACACCCAAAATGTCTGATGACTGTCTAATCATTTTTATCACTATGGGTGAGAGGAGTTATTATGGCTAAAACACAGATCCTTTTCACTTAAATTGTATTGACTATGTTCCAAAATCCTTTATTAAAGAAATGGAAATCATGAGCTGTGTAATTATATATGAAATAATACATAAAAGGAATTTCTGAGTAATATTCAACTTGAAAGAATATTTAATAAAATATTTCAGCAGACCATCAAACTTGATGACAAATGATACTTATTAATCAAAATATGGTCTATGTTCCACTCTTTGCTGAGATGAAACTATGTTGGTTACATTATGAGGGACAAGAAGAGATTAAATTGCACTTCTCAAGTGTTTCCCTCTAGATTTTCTGCCCTTTGAAAACAAAGTTTCAATTGAAAAATATTTTAAAAGGAAATATAATCAAATGAAAAAAATTTATTAAAACAAATTACTCCCAGGTCCACCAAAACTCGAGTGGTTGTTTTTAGATAGATGGGTCACAATGTCCTTCCTGTCTACACCATAGAAGACATGCTTTTCCTGCCATCATGGAAGGAATGCAATGGGTCAGTTCTCACAATTTCATCCCAAACGCTTGCATGGGCCCATTGAAAACACTTTTTAGACACAAGTACTCCTTTGAAATCAATGGGAAGAAAAAAAAACAGGTCTGGACCTCCAAAGGTTACCAAAACCTTATTTTACAAACAATGATTTAGTCAGAAATTTACAAATCTTATTAATCAAATGTACATTCATTGGAATAGGTGTATCTCTATTTGTATAATCTATGGATTCCTCTATGGGATGTGATAATCGCAAATATCCCCCAAAAATCATGGTCCACTTAATATCACTTGTTTTAAAACTATTGCTCTACAGAGACTGTGAAAGGTGGATAGATCTAGGAACTTGTTTAAGTTCATTCATTACAATCATTAGGGAGGTCCTAGGTGACCAAGTAATTACAAGCAATATATACAATTCACCTGGTTAAACCTAATAGTAAAATGAAGATGACATACATTATACATTCTGGCATTAATATAATTGTTTTTGTTTTTCTGACTCCTCCATGACATAGTAATATACTTGTAGATTTTGCCCAAAAATATATATAAATAAAAGACTTTTTTAACATTAACAGGGATGCTTTCAATAATTTTTCTTTTCTCAAAAGAAATGTTAGGTTTTCTTATTCAAATCTATTACACTGAATTCAACTGTTCCATTTTAGGGCAGCTGACAATCACAATGTGGGTTTGATTCAGAAGTTATTGACAACTAGTCCTATGTTATCATAATGGGCAACCAATCCAAAAACCGACTGGGGAACTCAGAATGTTGTGTTCCACATGCGGTGGTGGATTTTGGTAGTGTGAAATAGCCCTTAAGGTGGCCATACATGACTCATTAAAGAAACAGATTAAAGCAGCATCAGGCGCCAGGCACGGTCACGGCATCCAAAGCTCTAATCTGCTTTTCATTTTAGCCATCCATGGTTCCTTCGAGCAGGATCAACGGATCCTGCTAGAAGGAACTCAACCAAACAGGTTTCCAACATGTTGGAAAACCTTGGTCGAAATCCTTTACATTGAATGGCGACAATGTAATGGATGGGCTGACAGCTGAGCCGTACACACAGGCTGTGTGATCAGCTACGGCTGTGTGTGTAAAGGGGGCATGGCCAGCACTCTGCCAGGAGAGGGGGAGGAGCATGCAGGCTGGCTGCTTCTCCAATATCTCAGAACACCAGCTGGGGAAAGGAAAAACCCAGGGGACCGGGGAAACTGCATCCCCATCGTACAGTAATTGATGTGCCCATGTGGTGCACATTGATTACCGTACGATTGACCCACGATCAATCACAGCATGGTGACGCCATCATGCTGTAATTGATCGCCGGATCAGGCTGGAATTTTATGTGACAGTATGAAAGAAAAATAGTAGAGACTGACTACTGTTCGGTTCTAGTGAGGAGGGGGGAAGATATGTACAATGTGTCCTCATACATTGACTACAATAGCCCTTCTTAATGCAAGGTCACACAGTAATCTGCGAACGTTGGACACCTGTACCAGCACTAGATTTTCTTACTGGAGATAATAACGAATAGTAATACAAATAGATGATGAAAGCCTAGCATCTGTACAAGCCTTTAGTTTGCTATGAGACCTACTACCGAGTCATTATAAAAGTTCTTTTGAATGTGTTTGAAGATAAGTGACACCACTCTCGTCCCTTTATCGTCATTTGTAAACAGAGTTTATATTTGTTTATTCAAAACTATAGTCTAGGGATTCTTTGGGGGTTGCTCTCCCTCAGATGCTGGCTTTAAAAATAATGTTATTTATTTATATTTTGACTTTGTATGTAACAGTATTGAGTGTGGTTTGGATAGAGCAGGACAGGGTCTAAAATGGAACTCTTGAAAAAAGAAATGTGCAAATAAGCCCCAGTAAAATAAATAAATAAATGACGCATTGAAATGAGAAACGTAATGATATCTGAACATAAAAGCCGATAAATATGGCGAATGAGGTTCGCTAACCCGAGTCTTTTAAGTAACAGAAGATATGATTTCCCCTTGAAGTTAATTTATTATCAAAGCCCTTTTGTTTATTTTACTAAAATTTCACACACTTATTCCTGGAAAGTAAAGGAACTCTTAAGTGTCTGTATTTCCAGTGAAGCATACTTCAATAACAAATATTTCAAAATACTACATCAGTTTATTGCCTAAAACAAAGCACCACCTGCCTAGACAGGAAGTTACAACAGCTGGCTCATTAAACCAGAGAGCAAAGAAAACCTTCTTAACATTTAAAGACACATCGGGGTACAATTAAGAATAAGGAATATGTAGCCCTGAAAAAAAACAAAAACCTAAATGTACATCTGGGAGAGCAACACGTTCTGTGCCTCGAGGCTCAAATATCATAGACTGGGAAGAGACAACTTTCCAGCTGATGCTGAACTACACATTCCATAATCCTTGTTGATTGTTTATAGGGATCCCCCAATTCACTCAAAGTGGTAGTAGGTGTCAATGAGTATCACTGAAGGAGGAGTGCACAGTTTTTTAAAAGGTAAATTTTTGTTACTATTTTAATAGTTTAAGGTATACAAAAAATTAAAAAATGTGCATGCAGGCCGGTATTTATGAGCCCAGACTCAATGTGTAAGCAGAAAAAAAATAAAAAAGAGGAATATTGGAAGATGAGTGATTGGAGGAAAGGTGGTCTTAGAATTTGTCAAAGTCACATACCAGCTCTCCTCCATGTTTCCTAAAAAATGTTCCCCTCTCCTGTATTATGCAATGCCCTCTTTATGTTAAGCCTCTATCAATGACCTGCTCCCTGCATGCCTCCCAAAATCGCCCATTCTTCATCCTTCCAGGACTTCCCCTGTGGCAGTTTGTCTCCACCACCCTCCATGTCCACCATGAACCTCTCTCTGGGTGCCTACAACAGTGCCTACTCATTGTGTCCTTCTGTCACTACCCCTGCTTCATGTACATGCCCTCCTCTTTCTATAATAATACCTTTGTTTTTATTTATCAGTATCTCTGTTCTGAGTCCCTACAGTGGCACTTGCAGGAACTTTGGCCCTCAATTAGTGGCCATGCTCTCCTGCCCCCTCTTTATGTGCCTACAATAATACCTTGGTTTCTCGCTAATAGTTAGTCACGAGCAGCATAGGCAATATTCGTATTCTCAAAATATTGCAAATTTTTCACCAAATATTCGCTATAAATTGGTAAATTCGAGATCTCCAGTCATAATTCCCTTCATTGCGCAAATTTGAGATCTCCAGTCATTATTACCTTCATTGTGCAAACCAACACTTGTACAAGTGCATATTGCAAGCAATGAATGGTACTTTCCACAAATTGCCTTCATTGTACAAATTGGCACTTGCACATGCGCTTATTGCGAACTCAATAGACGGGTACTGATGTAAAATATCTCTAATATTTGCAACTACAAAGACTATATTCGAGATCTTTGCACGTTCTCAAAGTGCTGAATGTTCGTGATCAAAAATACTGTTGTGTGGTCTTTCAATCTTGGTTCCAGCAGTGCCTACATTTGGTGGCCATGCTTTGTGGCCCTGTTGCATTGCCCCTGCTTTATGTATGTCCAGTTCTGCTCCCTTTCTGTGTGCCTACCATATTACATTTGTTTTCCTCTAGTAGTGTACCTGTTCCAAGTCCCTGCATTCATACTATCATTATTTATTCTACCAGTGGACTTCCAGCACAGCCCCTTCAAGTATGTCCAGTATTGTCACCCCATACTTCTATAATAATACCATGATCATTTTAATGGTATTTCTGTTCTGTGTTTCTACAGTGGTACTTTCAATCTGGGTTCCAGTAGTATCTTAGCTTCGTGGTCCTTATTTAGTGGCCATGCTTTGTGGCCTTCTAGCACTGTCCAAGCTTCAGGTACTTCCTGCACTGCCCCCACCCATTCTATGTGCCTACAATAATAAAGTAGTGCTCTTTAGTAGTACCCCAGTGGCATGTTCCTTCAGTGGTACTTCCACTCTCTGTCCCAGAAGTGGCCCTCAGTTAGTGGCCCTGGTCTATGGCCCTCAGAGTTCTGTGTATAAATGTATGCTTGCTATTCATGTTGCTTATTATTTTCTAAAGTGTAGAAAAACTAGACAAAGTGACTAAATTTATCAAATGTTTCCACAATTGTCTTTTTCTATTAAGCAATCGTTTTATTCCTTAATCCCTTTGTACATTTTTCAAGTAAATGAAAACAAATTCCCTGTAAATGGATAGGAAAATGAATAAGCATTAGTGGATGACTTTTTGTCGACTAAGCTGTAATTGCATTTCTATCATTTTGCAATAATTGCAGCTGTAAGCATACTGTTGGTCATACAGACGCAATGTGCTTCACATTAAAACATTCTTCACTAAATCTCTTAATAGGGGCCAAGCAGCCCGTATATATTTATAGCGACTTCTACAAAATGCAAAACGGATTAATGTTTTCACAACACGGTATTTGAGCAGCATCGCAAAGACAGACTTTACAAGGCATGACTTAGGATACTACCGTACAGCCTATAGGCACACTGCCAACTCGCTAAAAGAATTGGCTATATAAATCCATGCTTCAAACTGAAAGTTTCATTCATATGGAATTACTCTTAAGAAGATAATGTCATTTTCCTCCCCACTTATCCTGTCTCATAGATCCAGTTGTGGTCAGAGCTATTTTGTTTTAGCTTACAAAGTCTAAGGAATCAGAACATGATTAATGTGTCGTTAGTGGAACAGTGTAAAGGATATATAGGATAAATATTTTCAAGTACGTGGCAATGTGGTCATTGTGCTTTAGGAATGCTTTTGTTACATAAAAAAGGAGGAAAACTAGAAAAACAAAAAAAGTATTTAACCCTCTGAGCGTTTCATGGTTTTGAGGGTTTTTTGCGATTGCCAGCTCAGCTGAGGGATGTAAACAAAAGTCCGGCGTCACTGGAGACGCCGGACTTCTGCTGACAGAAAGCGACGCCCCTCCAGTTTGACGGAGGTCTATGGCGCCGCCTACCCCCACCCCCTTCGCGTCACCGGTGACGCGATCGGGGGCGGACCCGGAAGCATCGGCATACATGCCGATGCTCCCGACCGCCGTCAGAAGACGGCGAGACCTCGGGCGTTCCTCCGGCTAACTCGGGCTGAGTTTCATGATGCATGAAACTCAGCCCGAGTTAATTCGGGGAGAACGCTCAGAAGGTTAATATGGTCTGTGTCTAGTATTAACACTATAACCTTCAGTTTTCAGCATCAACTCCTGTTGTTCATCTTGACCATGCATCTTGACAATGTGTCACCCCGCAACTGTACCACATAAATAAGCAGGTTACGAGCTGTTAAACTTCCCCAACCTCTCATTCTATACTTATGGGTAGCGTAGCAGCCCGGTTTGAGACGTGACAGGTCAAGTTAATGGTCAGTTGGTAACTGCAAATGTATGTATGAATCTAGCCTAAAGCAGGGCACAGATGGCTCGAGCCATTATTATTATTAATATCATTATATTGGAGCCGTCCGATGTACCCTGCAGCAGCGTGATGATGTGATCACGCTGCTGTCACATATCGGCTCTGCTCTTTCCCCAGCACAGCTGAAGCTTTGCCTGGAGACCAGAGGTCTCTAGGCAAAGCATCGGACATCGGCCGTATTTACGGTCATGTCCGATATGGCTGTTTTGGAGCAGGATTGATTTTTCCTGCTCGAAAACCGCTATGTGCGCATATTTAATGGCCCAGATAGATGGCCGTGAGCGCGCACGGCGCTCAAAGTGGCAATCGATCTGGCCAATATCTGCAGGTCTGTACCCTGCTTTAGTCTTTCCCACTACCTGTATTGCATTGTGTATCAACAATGCATTAATGATTAGAGATGGTGAAATTTTGCTGACTTTGTGAGCTGATTGCAAATGAAAATGATATAATCACCAAAATTGCTGGAGGTGTAGAGAAGGGTTGTGGGAACATTTGAAAAAAAAAACTTTTGCTCTAGCACATGTAGTTTTTTCCATAAATTAAGTTCAAAATCAATGTCGAAATGTAAATTTTCAAAATTTTTACTTGACTTTGAACTTAATTTGTGCAAAAACTATTTGTAATTCAACCATCTCTATTAATGATAACTTGTGCATTGCCGTTCCACAATGCAATATCTGTAGGGGAAAACAGCTATTAGACTTTTCCCAAGCTTCCTTCAATAGACTTAAGCTAGGCATCAACTGATCCCACTCAAAGAAGCTCAGACAAACAGGTTGGAAAACCCTTTTCGATTTCCGCTACTTTGTATGGAAACAAAAGGTGGAGGGCAACATCAATGACAACATCAATAGCACACTGGCATACACACTCGAATATATTGACCTGTGTATGCCAGTCTTAAGTTGAAGTATAACTTGGTGGTCTGAGATAAACCACTTACCTGGGACAGGGTTGCTTACAATGCTTATGTTTTATTCACAGAGGTCAAACATTTAAATAGACAAAACATAACGTTTTAACTTCTTAAAATGTTGTTAGAATTTACTTGTGTAAAGTCAATCTAGTGCTCCCCTACAAAAGCTGACAATGCTGTTGTCCAATTGTGGTTACACTTCTTATCCACAGACATGGTGGAGTGAGTGTAGCCACTGTATGGCAGAATATTTACCTAGTAGGCTCACTCGGTGAAATAACATGGAATAAACAACTAAAGAAGATATTGAATGCAGTCAACACAAATATAGAGTGGTAATCTGCCACATATGACATATGTTCTTGGATTTAACCTCCTTAGTGTTCATGAGTTTGTGTGAAGAACAAACTCTGGATGAGCTGTGCTCCCATGAAAGCTGCATATCCCCGGAAAGCTACGGCGATGCTGCTGGTTTCTGGGGTTCTGAAGCTTCACTGATCGCATCATGGTGGCATGGAAGGGGGCGAGGGTGAGCAGTGCCATAGACCTTCATGTTAATGGAGTGGCCTCTGCTTTCCAGCCCTCATGAATGACACTGGCTGTGTGGAGAGGGGAGGGCGGAGGGAGGAAATGGCAGGCAGTGTACCTTCCACACTGCTGCCATTGCCTGTACCACACTGTTAAAAATGGCTGGGTACAGGCGGTGCGCTAGGGAGGTTAAATAGGTATTTAACAGAGTGACTAAGTGTGGCTATCACTCTGGCCATGCATCACTAGGATCCTGTGTTCCATTCGCAGGCAGTTTTCATGTTCTCCACCTAAAAGCAAATTTTCATTTTTATTTATATACCGTAAATATTATTATTTATCTTTTTTTGTGCCCAATGTAAAGTTGCAGTGCAAGAGGACAATGCAACACTACTTGGTGGCCATCTAGGAGTCTATAACTATGCTAATATATTTTAACTCATCATTTTGTTTGCTCCAAGGTATACAGCATGCCTCTGAAACCATTTATATCTTTATCAGCAGAACCGTGCACAATCTCTACCTTCAGTTACAAAGTTTTGCTTTAATGGATTTTATCCTTATCAGAAATATTCCTTCCTGTGACAGTCAGCTTCCTAGGGTCTTCCAGGAAACTGGAAAACAAAATCAAAGTTTATCTAAATCAATTTCTAGACTTTTCCATCACTGAGTGATAAACATTGATTTTGACTTCTTATCACTTTGCTGTGACAGCTCTTCATATTTTGGAGGATTATTCTATATTTGAGATTCTGTAGCTTCAAAGACTTTGTTTAGTCATCTTCAGACCATTTCATGGTATGCAAATCCAATAATGTGTAGAAACTAAGAACAAAGCCACATCGATGATATCAGTTGCCAAGAATGTGAAACATGAAGCTGTCAAATTTGAAGTGAGATCACGCCATTGGGGAACAGACTGGAACAATATGGAAATCATTGTGATCTTCTAAATGAGTCCATTTCCAAGTCATGAACAGTGAAAAATCAACTGCCATAGGATTTCCTATCAAACTGTCAGGGCAGAACACTTTTTATTTAGGCAACTTGGGGTTTAAAGTCCATCTACATCTAGATGCGAACAACCACAAAGGGTTATGTGGACACTAAAGGAACATGAAACATAATATAATATGAAACATATTCAAACTGGGGACAAACTCTTTTATGCCGGCCATAGATGTCCCGCTCTATGGCCGACTTTTAGCAGACTCTTCACAGCAAGTTGACGTCACCACGCTGTGAGGAGTCGGCTACAGAGAGGACAGGAATCCCATATGTTCCACTAACACATGCGATTCCTGTCAGATTGGAACCAGGTGGCCTCCCTTATAGTTGCGGCCGACCAACCTTTATGTGCTCGGCGGGAGTGAGCACGCCGGTTGGTCGGCTGCAACTATGGCCGGGAATCGGCCTGTCTATAGGGGGCTTTATACCCTTTTCACAAGTACAAACCTCCCCAATCCCCTCACTATTCCGGTCTAGGTAATTTTACATTAGCTCAGAAGAATAGAAAGACTAAATCAATCTAATGGGGACTTCCACACTATGTAATGCAGAACAAGGTAGGCAGATCTAAAGTTCTACCATTGTGATAACCATATAGATACCGTGAAGAGTGTAGACACAAAAGGACATGATGTGCGTCATTTGCAGCAATCCATCTGAATAAAACATACCTTTAAAAATGAATACAGCTGCCATATCTATTGACTGGTAAAGCAGAATACCCAGAATCCCATTAATATGTACAGTAACAGTACAGGATTGCCCTTACTTGTTTGTGGGCGCTACCAGGCAATAGTACGGCACAATGATGACTGAGCTCTTTAATTTTTCAAGCATCCAAAATCTTTGAAGCAGTGATTCAATAAGTTTAATGTGTAATTATATTTTATATGCTCAGATCAGCAGAATGTTTTTAATTTTTTTAGCCTAAAATATAAATATTCAGCTAGTACATCTTAGGACTGGTATGCTCCAGTATATTGCGTTTTTATTCTTGGGCTTAGATATCCTTTCATTGTTTAAAACATGAAAGAGATGCCAACTTTTTACCACCCTTTCTAAAAATAAACTACTAAAAAACCCACCATTTTTTCAAGTGAACTGAAAAACAGTTTGCCAACATGTGAATGCACCAAAGCTCCCAGTTGGCAGTTAGAGGATGTACAGAAACAATAAATGGAAAAAGTCATTTGGGTTAAACAGCCCTTTTATCTTCATTTATCAGTAGGATGTCAGATTTTAGGAAGCTATTGTAGATGAATCAAAGCATATTCATATAAACAATACTGACACTGGGTGACTCCTTTTCCTTCCAAAATGAGATGCATTGAGCTTCACTCCCATATGTGCAGTGCCTGGGCAGTAGTAGCACACCATGCTCTGGGATGCCCATGTAGTGACATTCATTTTCAATGGCATCCCAGTTAACAAGCTTAGTAGAAGTTGATGGATAGTGATGAGCGGCATAGGCAACATTCGGAAGAGACGTTAAGAAGGGGCGTGACCGGCAAGGCAATAAAGAAGATGGGGGGACGTGACGTCAGCCTCTTTGGAAGAAGACATCCCCACCCTTCCTCTCTGTAATCGGTTAGGGTTATCGATGATGAAGGGTATTTTGGAAAGCAGGCGGGTGTTGGGTTTGGGGTTTTTTCCTTTGTTTAGGACTGCTATGGGTGTTACTGGCTAAATTTTATTTGATTGTGTTGTCACAGCGTGGGCGGGTCCCTGGCAGTGCCTAGGAATGTATACAGTTTAATGTACTTGGGTAACGTACTGATGGAGGGGGGCAGTCACTGATAGGGTAACGTTGTGCTCTTTTGAGGGTCAATGACCCAAAATGGAGTTGGTAAAGGAGGTGGGATGAGGCAACGTTTTTTTTAAGTTACGTTAGTTTGGGGGCACCTTCAGGAACAAAAGGCCTGTAATGTAAATTTAAGCTGTGGCCAAAAATATATTTTTTTATGTTTTCTTCTAATCCTGGTGTGTAATTTTTTAATAAAGTTAAGTATTTTCTTAGTGTTTTATTAAGGTACCAAGGGCAGGTCAACACTCTCCCAGTCAAGGTAAACCCTCCCCTATTTACTGTAATATAAAACCAGACATACTACAGGAAATGATAACAGCAGACCTACTACCGGAAATGGTCAGTTACTGCAGACACACTACAGGAAATGGTCAGTTACTGCAGACATACTACAGGAAAGGGTGAGTTACTGCAGACATACTACAGGAAATGGTCAGTCACGACAGACATACTACAGGAAATGGTCAGTTATTGCGGACATACTACAGGAAATGGTCAGTTATTGCGGACATACTACAGCAAATGGTCAGTTACTGCAGACATACTACAGGAAATGGTCAGTCACTGCAGACATACTACAGGAAATGGTCATTTACTGCAGACATACTACAGGAAATGGTCAGTCACTGCAGACATACTACAGGAAATGGTCAGTCACTGCAGACATACTACAGGAAATGGTCAGTCACTGCAGACATGCTACAGGAAATGGTCAGTCACTGCAGACATGCTACAGGAAATAGTCAGTCACTGCAGACATACTACAGGAAATGGTTAGTTACTGCAGACATACTACAGGAAATGGTAAGTTACTGCAGACATACTACAGGAGATGGTGAGTCACTGCAGACATCCTACAGGAAATGGTAAGTTACTGCAGACATACTACAGGAAATGGTCAGTCACTGCAGACATACTTTAGGAAATGGTCAGTTACTGCAGACATAATACAGGAAATGATCAGTTATTGCAGACATACTACAGGAAATGGTCAGTTATTGCAGACATTTTACAGGAGATGGTCAGTCACTGCAGACATACTACAGGAAATGGTCAGTTACTGCAGACATACTACAGGAAATGGTCAGTTACTGCAGATATACTACAGGAAATGGTCGGTCACTGCAGACATACTACAGGGGATGGTAAGTCACTGCAGACATATTACAGGAAATAGTCAGTCACTGCAAATATACTACAGGAAATGGTCAGTCACTGCAGATATACTACAGGAGATGATCAGTCACTGCAGACATACTACAGGAAATGGTCAGTTACTGCAGACATACTACAGGAAATGGTCAGTTACTGCAGACATACTACAGGGGATGGTCAGTTACTGCAGACATACTACAGGAGATGGTCAGTTACTGCAGACATACTACAGGAAATGGTCAGTTACTGCAGACATAATACAGGAAATGGTCGTTCACTCCAGACATACTACAGGAAATGGACAGTTACTGCAGACATACTACAGGAGATGGTCAGTCACTGCAGACATACTACAGGAAATGGTAAGTTACTGCAGACATACTACAGGAAATGGTCAGTTACTGCAGACATCCTACAGGAAATGATCAGTTACTGCAGACATACTACAGGGGATGGTCAGTCACTGCAGATATACTACAGGAGATGGTCAGTTACTGCAGACATACTACAGGAGATGATCAGTCACTGCAGACATACTAAAGGAAATGGTCATTTAGTGCAGACATACTACAGGAAATGGTCAGTCACTGCAGACATACTACAGGAAATGGTCAGTTACTGCAGACATACTACAGGGGATGGTCAGTCACTGCAGATATACTACAGGAGATGGTCAGTTACTGCAGACATACTACAGGAAATGGTCAGTTACTGCAGACATACTACAGGAAATGGTCATTCACTGCACATATACTACAAGGGATGGCCATTCTATAGGGCAGTGGTTAGTATGGTAAGTACACCAGCTCCTGTGCTTGCTCAGTTTCAGTCTGCAATTAATCTGAATGCATTTGCATTTTTAGAGGTGCTTTCAACTTAATTAAAAGAACAACAAATCTTTAGGAAGTTAAACATGACACAAAAATCTATTTCAAGTATTTATGTAACTACTTCTCTGGGGTTTAGTTTTAAGATACAATCTTACTAAGAAAGTGACAAGTGGCTCAAACTCAATTCTATTGAGTAAAAATCCAAACTCTCTGGAAAAGACATTACGAAGCATATTTCGGCCCATTATTGTTTGTGTATGTACACAAGGACATGCATTCACATGTGAATACACAGCCAACCATATACATCATAGGAGTTGTATAAATGATATGAAAGGAAAGTTGTCATATACATATCAACTTTTTCTTAAACCTGAACATACAAAAACGGCCTTTAGCTCCAGTTTAGGAAATTCACTAAGCTACAAAAGAAAATAAGACTTGCATGACTTCAGCAAATGCTTGTACAGATCAATCCCTTGTTCACTGTTGGTGCCAGTGGAATCAATCTTAAAATACATGCAGCATCCCAGCCTTAATCTCAGCACATTCTTGCTTAAAGCTGCTGTGTTGACTTTCATATATTTTAAGAAAAAGAAAAGAAGAATGGATTCAGATTTCTTTAATGTTCCGTTCAGTTTCCTTGGGGTAAAAATCCCGCAAAATGTCATGACTTTCTGTTTTCACCCACACAGCGTTTCCTGCTGTGAAATACATCTGGGGTCTATGCAGGAAAAAAATTGCTTCATGTGCTCATAAGCCCCCCATACACCTTCAGATTCCTCCATACAACTTTCATGAGACCTACCAACAACTATGTAGTATAGTGACCTCCCTGATAGAATACATAGTGATTGGAAGGTGTAGAAAGGTCCTCCTATTACATGGTTTTGGTAGAAGAAAAGTTGGTTGTACAGAAGTTGCATGGTAATTGTATGTGGTGTATGGGGGGCTTTAGTATATCGTATGTTAAAGGGGTGCAGGGCTGTATATAAAAGTGTGCCACCCGACACAGGTAAACATTGACAATAATGCAAAAAACCTCTATAAAAATGTATCCATGCATAGACACCAATGATATAAATACTAGTGATGAGCAGCATTAGCAATAAGTTGGTAAATTTGAGAATTCATAATATCCAGTCATTATTACCTTCATTGAGCAAACTGGCACTTGTATGCGAACGCAATGCACAGTAGTTCCAGGTACTGATGTAAAAAATTATGAAGATATAGCACTACATCCAAGATCTTCGCAAATTCTTTAAGTGCTAATATTCCCAATAAATTTGCGATTAGAATACTTGCGATCAACGCTTATAAATACCGGTACAATGTTTATTTCTGCAGCTAAAGCCTATTGTAAACCCAGATACAACAATATAAAAGTAGCAAATAACATCATCACTGTGCTGCAATACAGACTATTTGCTAAAAAGACAGAGGGGGCAGATACAAGACCACTCACTACACAATAAAAGAGAGCCGCACTGACTGGTCTTTATTACTGAAAGCTATAGCACATATATGGAATACATACACAACACACACCACTGATCAAATACAAATGTTAAGCCCAGAGTTTAACTTTAAAAGGATAAAATACACAAGAAAATTGCACCGACTGCTGTATTCTAGATTTGAGTTATTTTGCATTTTGTTTAATACAGATATTTGCAGGTTAGCCAGTAGAGGGAGTTCTTATTGGCTCATTGCAATTATTCTGTCTCCCGCTTAATGACATTTATGATATCATGAAGCGATATAGTGAGTGACTCATTTGCAATAATTGGTTTCTAGGATTCGGGAACGGGGATAAGCTTAGACAAAAGCTAGATTCTTGTAATAGTGTGATAAAACAAGTGAAAAGCAGGTCACTTAGAAATCACCTAGATCAGGACTGTCCAGCTCCACATACTGGCCAGGTTTTGGCACCTTAAATGTATGACTTTTGTAAACCATTACGTACTTAACTTACTGACAATCCAAAATAACCAAACATATATCCGTACCGTGGATGAAACAAACAAACATCCACTATCCACCTTTTTCAATCCTTTAGCTCACCAGTGGTGCTTAGCCTAAGGTTTCTCAAAAAGTCCCTAAACCCTCTTGGGCCATGTGAGCTGAAAACAAGGCGACATCGAGAAAGATGAATTACACATAGGTTAGCCATCTGGCTACTGTCCCTACAGTCCACACCTCTCTCTGCACCCCTAAACATTTCAGCCATGCTTCCTATCTGAAGACCAACAAATCCCGGTGTGTACCGGGTGAAATGAGGAAGCCCACCCAGTTCCTTCGCTCCCATTCCAGGGTCGTAATATGGGGGAGATCACCTATACAGGACCTTTACAGTATTAATAGTCATTGTTGGACTTCCTATACAATATAGCCTCTTATGGGCCAAAACATATGGTAATCTTTAACTACTAACTAATATATAGAGAAACTTTTCAAATATGTTGATGTTCGCCCATCTTCTCGCCGGCGAGCAGTGCGGGTGTTCGACCCGCTCCGTTCGCCAGCGAGAAGAGGATCTCTATTCTTCCCCCGGCACGATCACACAGGTGAGGAGGAAGAATCTTTTCACTAGAAGACCGGGCATAAAGCCCGTCTCCTAGTGAAAAAACCGGCTTATAATAGCAAAAAGTGACTGACGTCACATCCGGTTTTTCCGATTCAAATTCCCCGCCTAGAGGCGGGGAATTTGAATCTGTCCGCGAAAAGGCGGACGGCGGACTTCTTTAGAAGTCCGACTCGCCCGTTCGCGGACAGTCCTGGCCAATGTTCGGCCATCACTAGTAGAAACACAACAGAGAAAATAATAACACTTTGCAAAGTGTATTTAACCGCAATTCTTTTATACATGGAGTCATGCTATACACCTTAAAGGAGCTTACAGAATACATTACATTCAGCTATTAATTCTGTATGCAGTTTATAAATATATACCCTTGTAAAGAGAACACAGAGGCAGAAGAGTGGTGCGGGACTCGGGAGCATAAAAGCTTCTCTGTACATCAAGGGTTTAAACAAAGTTAAGGCAGAGACTGTGCAGTGCGTTATAGAATCTGTCATGTTCTGATGTGAAAAGGTGGGAAGGCCAGAGGAATGTGATAAAACACTTCATGGAGATGTTGATAGATTTATGGAATGCTGGAGAAGAGAAGGTTGGAGGTTTAAAGCATTTAGAAGAAAATGTAATGTTTAACAGTGTCGGGTAAGATGTATTATTTTAAGGATGGATCAAATCTATGCGGTATTCTCCAGGCCATTGCAAGTCACAGTGTGTAATGATATTACAGGAGAAGTCTTGTCTAATAAAAAGCACCACGGACTTATAGTATTGAGGTCAGGCTTTGATTTTCATGAAGGACATTGTCTACACTGCTTTTAAATATTTAACCAGCCTTTTCGCAATTTTTTTCCTGCAGTCCTCAAACTCACAGAAAAACACAAATGACCAACAAACCAGGGAAGACTAATCTATCATCAGCTGATCAGATTAATCATATGCTATATACGTTGTCTGGCAAGAAAACATTTCCTAGGAGAATATGCCATCCCTAAGGATCAGCTTCAGCACAAATATGGGATAGAAGATGAGATGGTCATTGGCACTGTCGGTGTGTGGGGAAAATCGACGCCCCATCATTAACATGGAGGTCTATGGCGCCGCCCCCTTCACCATCACTGATGACCCAAAAGACCCTGGCCCGGAAGAACTCTGAGTCTGCAGCAAAGCAGAAACTCTGCAGGCTCACGGAGAACCAGCGATTGTGCCCAAACTGCTCCCGTACTGGCTTGGGGCATAATGCCCAGGAGGTTAAGAAAAGTACACACAGATTGCTGTCTATGGGATAACTAAGATTCAAAATGAGTGATGAGCAGCATAGGCAATATTTATATTTGCTAAATATCGCAAACGTTTCCCCTAATACTCGCAATAAATGTATAAATTCAAGAATTCATGATCTCCAGTCATTATTACCTTTATTGCAGAAATCGACACTTGTACATCTGCATATTGCAAATGCAATGCGCAGTAGTTCAGGTTACTGATATTAAAAATCTTGAATATTCATGTTTACAAAGATAAAGCACTATATTTGAGATTTTTGCAAACTCTCAAAGTGCAGATATTCTCAATAAAAAATTCATGCAGGGGTTGAAGAGGCTGATTAGGCACAATTTGGACATTTTTTCTTTTGTTGCCATAAGTTTAGTTATTTATGGCTGTGTGTTGAGCTATCGTGAGAGGACAGACAAAGGTGTACACTGACTACTTTATATTGTAACAAAGTGTCATATCTTCAGTGTTGTTCCATCAAAATTATTAATAACTATTTAGAACAATGTCATGGACGTACTTAGCAATCTCTTGAGTCCAGCAATAGGCTGGTGGTGTCACCACGGGTAAAATCAAATATCCTTTTATAGAGAAGTGCAAATGGACTAAATCTAAAGTGCAACAATTGACCGTGTCTAGTTTATAGCCTACAAATAAATAAAAACAGTGCAATCTGCTTCTGATGGGAGCTATGCTTTGCACATAGCCATCACACTTTTTGCTATTATAAGCCAGTAAGTTTGGGAAAATATTTCTCCCAGTATAATGAAAACATCTTTGTTATATTAGACCGAGTAATGTTATTGACACTGATACCCCTTCTTGAGATAACTGAAATTGCAAGCCTAGTTTTAGTTAGTGCAGGATCTCAGCGGACCCCAGCGCTTTAAGCTCCCATTCAGGTTATAGAGATTAAAAGGAGATCTTGCTGATATCTCCCTTTCTTTCTCACTGTTGTCAACACTTTTACTCAGATGTAAAAAACGAGCCATCAACACAAAGAAATACTCACATGAAAGCGAGCAAATAATTCTCCCTTTTACCCCCAAACCGATAATTCGTTCCAGGTATTTCCAACTGTTAACATCATCTAATGGGATATCAGCCTTAAGCTTAAGTCTCTTTATAACTGTATACCCGGTATACATTGTATGGTAATATTTGTAATTATGATTGCATTAATGTTGAATGTTAAACATAAAAATGCTGAAATACAATTTTCAAATAGTTGTATCTGTTTTTTTAGGGCATTTTTGGTTTGTCATATATGTTTATTGCCTTTTCTCCACAAAATTGTAATCCATCGCATAACATATGCCATATATACTCAAGTATAAGGGCCCCCATACACCTTTAGATTTTTTTGTCAGATTTCCTTTAGATCTCCTTCTGTTTTACCAAAACCATGTAATATGAGGGACTTTCTACACAATCAGGTCTACCTGTGTTCAATCACAGATGACCCGGCACTATATAGTTGTTGGTGGATCTAAAGGTGTATGGCCAGCTTAAGCCAACCCGAATAAGCAGAGGTACCCAATTTAATCTACTAAAACTGGGAAAACGTGTCGACTAAGTTGAGGGTGGGAAATGCAAAGTCAGATAGTGGAGTTTTCTAAATGAGAAAAATATAGAGAAAGCACCATGCCCCTAGAAATGAATCAAACAGGGGAATCTTAGTGCCACAACCTCAATAAAGTTGAGAGAACACAGCTTTATTGTTATTACAGGATGGGGTTTCAAGGCGCTTCTTGTGATTTAAACAAGAAAATAAGTTTCCATTTAAAAAGTCATTATTATAATTATTATTATTATATATAGAATACATGGAATGAAAACTTATTTTTATGTTTGAATCAGTGGTAGTGGAAGTCTTCTACTTGAAATTCCTCCTCTTGTAAAAATTAACAAATAGTCCAATAGATGGTGCTGCCGTCCAGGTTTGCTTACATTTCACCAGCCGATCTCAGGAAGCATGGGACCATTTACAGACCAGCCAACACTCAGACAGGTAAGTGGGACCCTGACTCTGACCCTAACTTGAGGGAGGGCTTTTTAAAACAAGGAAAAGGTGGGCGTGGATTGTGAGCTGATTCGGTGGTGCAAAGGGCCATATGACCAGGACTAAGGCTGCCAGCCCTCCCCTGCTTGTGTGCCTGGTGTTATATTCTTTGAGTGGTAATATCTCCTTTGATCGGCTAAAGCTAGCCATACACGGTTAAATTTTGGTTCAATCGATGCTCGATTAGATCAAGGAATTCAATCGTCTAATCGAAAATCGATCTTAATCGCATCAACATACACCCCACATTGAGTTTGCGATTGTGGTGAGATTTTGATTCCAAAATATTACTAAAATCGTAGATTTTGGTATGGAAACGATTGAAGTTCAGATTGAAGTGGTCTATGTTATTATATTGAATCTAATCGATCCAGGAGAAACACCACAAACATCGACGATTATAAAACGATTTTGGCACAATCGACGATGATTTTCCAACATGTCCGATCAAAATTCGATCAATTTTTCTGCCTTCATCGAACAATTATCGTCGATCGTACCATGTGGGCATTTCTCGATTTTCGTTCAATGGATGAAAAAATTCATCTAATCGAGCATCGATTGAACCAAAATCGAACCGTGTGTGGCTAGCTTAAGCCTCTTTTTACATTTTCTTATCAAATGTAGGAATATTCTAATTTTCAAGTCTTTAAGCATTCTTTTGATGAATGACCACACTTACTATATACTAGGTCTTCATCGGCAGCGCAGAGTTCACACATATACACACAGATGTGTTTGGTTACAGGGGAGTGTTCAGTACTAATTAGGGCTTCGTGTGTGTCTTTGTGTATTTTCCCATAAATTCAGTAGCAAGTTCTTGCACAGCTATGTAATCCATACATTTTTGGTAATGTTAATGCAGGATATAGATCCATCTATCATTCCAGCCAAGCAGGAGATGTGAAATACATCAAACCATTAGTTATATACAAACCTGGCTTATGTTTACAGAAGGTTTTACCTTTCCATTACTCAGTGGTTCTAGAGTATTATTATGTAATCAAGCTGCATACATTTACATGAACATTTTCACAGTTGGCATACTAAGGGGTAAAAAGGTAAACATTATTATAAATGGAAAACTATAAATAAAGTTTCACTCTAGAATGCTATACTTGTTTAAAGACAAAAAGAAAAATGACATGTAAAAAGCTTTTTTAATAAAAATTATGTCAGTAGGCAGGATATATGGATTTACAGAGTGTGTAAATTTTTTTCCATGATTGGTAAAATATCCCACCAATTAGCTCTATATTGGAACAATGAGAAGATGCCCTTGTAACGGAGTGTTTGGAGGGATGACCATAGTGGAGCCTGCCAGGGGTGGGACCCTGAAGGATACGTGACTCGGGACACCAGGTGCAATCAGACCTCTGTCTTCTTGGCACACTTTTTCACTTCTCTATCCCTTCTGGGCAGCCAGGGGCGCTGAAGCATGGCGGGGGGGGGGGGGGGAGGAGACAGCACTTTCCCTGGCAGGTGATCAGCGGTTTCATTGAAGGTAACGGCCGGCACACAAAGGGTGCCCACCGATGCAGTCAGCTCGGGACTTCATCACGATGACGTCATCACGCTGCTTTCCAGAGCTGATCTTAGCAGCTCTGTCGGCCCCCACTCGGTGTGTGTGTGGGGGCCTTTAGGGAGATAACCATTGCAAACAGTCTATATTATGAGCCCAGTTCTGAGAGGTGTTCTTGTTATCGAGAGATAAGAGAGAAGAGCTTCCCAGGGCACTGGAGGGTGAGCTTCTCAACTCACATCGTCCTCAAGAACATCCTGCAGATCCCCAGGTCCAGAAACGCCTGTCACAACGCCTGTGAGATCCTGGCAGACAGCAAGACACAGACAAGCAGGATCACAACCAGGGCAGAAACTGACTAGCCCCTGCTATGTATCATATTTATTTGTCTCTTGGAGCAAGGCACCTCGCTTAAAGTGGACCTACCACCAGAAATACATCATTAAATGAATGGCACTAGAAGTGCCGATTATAAGGAGGAAAGCATAAAAAAAACTTATCTGCAACAAGTGATTTAAGAAGCTCCCTCGTATCATCCCCTCTCTTCCCAGTCGGGCTGCTGCCGCCAAGATCTCTGGGTGCAGTGTTTGTTGGGTAATTCTGTCATTTTGGCTCTCTATTCAAAGTATACTGAGGAAAATTCCCATAGAAACCCATTGAACGCCCCCCTGTGTCCACCCAAGATATTGCACCCAAAATTAACCCCTCGGAAGCCTGGCAAATAAATTTGGAATCGCTCATATGATTCCACTGAACAGCAGGTGAGTATATTATTTTAGGATCATGGAGCCCTAAGCCATACTCATACCAGATCAGAGGTAAGTCATACTTTAACTTTACAAGTGTAATTTTTACATATTGAGTTTACATCCGCTTTAAGATGGGCTAATTAATATAACATTGACAACAATGTCAATGTTAATGTAAGGACAACACACATTAACTGTTTTATGACCAAATCCATAACACTACACTCTTACACATTATACCCTCCTTCCATTTACACAGCAAATAGTTCTTATTTTGTACACAATACGATCTCATAGGTGCCTTCTATTGTTGGTATTTGTAAAGCTGGGCATAGACAGAACGATTTCCCGTCGACTGCCGAGCCGACCTAGTGGGCATGATGACGTCACTAACTAATGGGATCGGAACTGAATTTACCATCATGTCAGATCACTGTGCGATCCGACATGCGTCAGATTCTTGGTCAATATGACCAGTTGGCACACCCGATTTCCTGCTGACCCGACTGCCATTCAGAACTCGCATGGCATCCGATTGGCTGTCGAATCGGGCAGGAATCGACTCGTCTATGCCCACGTTTAGGGTGTCATTTTAAATGTCTGAAATCACAGCACATCACACCATAAAATATGCTATGTATTTATGTACTACATCAGCACATAGTTGTCAGCATAGTATAGACATGGGTCTTAAAAAACTAAGTAAAGTGAAAGGGTTTCTTTAAAGCCCACCCCTAACCTAGTTACATTTATTGTCACTGACCTCCTTCATTGTGCAGTACTCAAACCTAACGTTCAGCTTGCCCACTATAATGTGACAAAATGAGTGATGTCATGGTTCCCCATAGGAAAGCACCTAGTATGACACCTAGTATGTTGGCAGGCAGCTGCAATATAAGCAGGAATCCTTCGGCTGAAGTGTGGAGAAGGGTAATATGGAAATTACACATCTTATTAATAAGTAGAATTTAATTTAAAATATAATCTCAGCTTATTCCTGTATTAAAGAAAATGGTCATGAATTGGCCAAGATGTCATGACGGTGGAAATAAACTTGTAGGCAGAGGTTGTCCTGGCCAACACCTGACTCAAGAGACAAGAATTGGGTAAGAACATTAAAGATTTGCATATACTATATCTATTACTAAATCTATTTCTAGATTTAGTGATCGAGTTGAAATTTTATTTTCTTCTTTTTTTAAATTGTATAGTAGTTACTTACTTTGACTGGTCAAGGCTTTTGTCAGGGTTTTTCAGATATATTCAGGTGGTCAGTTGACGAGCTTTAACGAATGACGTCAGCTGCCCTGAAACAGACTTTATGAATTAAGCCTTACTATAAGATCTATAAGAATTATTTGAATCAGAAAGAAATATAAATCCACCTGTATTCTTAATAGTAGCCAGAATCTATGTAAGTTGTTCTCAATAATAATAATAATCAGAAATGTGCAGCAACCTTAGGAAACCATTACAAAGTATTTTATGTGCTGGAAATGTATTGCATCTTTTTCATGTTTCCTGCCCATCACATTTAGAAACCCCAAACAAGATGTTCTGCGATATCACTGTCTTTGAATGGAACAAACAAGAAAGTGATGACTTTTTCAAAAAGTCCCAATGAAGCCGCAAGGAGCTAAGAAAAACAAGAATGTTGTCTTTTAAGCATTTCAGGAAACAGGAGGTAAGGAAATGCTTTTCCTCTGTTCTTGTATTTGAAAGTTAAAACCCAATACATCTGTCAGCACTGTCTTGGATTCCGTGATATTCTAGATAGGAAACACTGAATGCAGTCACACTATACTGTACTGCTGTCAAGGTCAGGCATTTATGAATATATGATCTTCGCTTTGCCTATTGTTTAACCTAGCTAAGAATTACAGGACTTATGTTTTAACAAATGTTATAAAAATACCTGCCGTACATTTATTAAAAGGGGAATGTTGTGATAGAAATTAATGCTAGGCATTGTAAATTAGGTAAAGACTCTTCAGATGACAATATTCTGGTGCACTTGGTGATTAGCTCTTCAAGAACAGATGTAGAAAATATCTTTAGAGTTTGACGGTCTAAGATTGTGCTGTGACACCTATCTGTTGACAAGTCCGCTGTTCTGGTTTAGGAGGAGGAAGGAAATTGGTTTAGCTGAATGACTAGTGGGGTACATTGTACATTTGTTTAGCATTCACTGTGACTTTATGTTCTAATCACAACTGTTAAACCCATTGTGGCATCAATCTTGTGTCATCGCCTGGTGTTGGTACTGAATAATACTTTTTGCCTTACCACCACAGATATGCTGTCATAAATAGAACCCCATTGACACATACAAATACTTTAATGTAATGGTTAGTTGCATAGTGTTGGTATCCTGGTTTATACACGCAGCTGCATTGCTTAACCAACCACATCTGTAACTAGTGATGGCCCAACTTCGGCCAGGTCTGTCCTCGAAAGTCAAACGTCCGCCTGTTCGCGGGGAGATTCAATTTCCCTGCCTGTTCGCAGAGAGTCTGAATAGAAAAATCCGGAAGTGACGTCTCTGATGTCACTTCCGGTACCTGAAACACACAGTTCACCGTTTCGATATCCGGACATGACGTCACTGACGTCACTTTCGGTTTAAGACGTTTTTCTTTCACTAGAGACCAGGTTCTCTACCCGGACTTCCTGCCGGTGAAGTTCGGCCATCACTATCAGTAACATATTAAGGGCTTACTCTTTACCATCTGCCATCAGAACCGAATACAAATTTACTTTCAGATTTAAGGATGAACTGAAGCCTTACTTTTTTTTATGCTTAAAAAAAAAGCTGCATCAGCTGAAAATTCTCATGAAATTGCCCATGCTTATGTCATTTTGTGAGTGGAGGCAGTCTAAATTGAACTTGGATTCCTGGGTTTACAGTAGAATTGCAAAGCTCTGAAACTTTGCATTGCCACCAAAAATAAAATGTACCAAATATTTTGAAAGATGCTCACCAGTTTTTTGAGTTTACACCTTTATTGTAACCTATAAACGATATAATTAGAATTAATAACCAGTACAGCTTTAGGGTGCATTCACATGGTTGGTTGAAGGGTGGTTGACACTCGGAAACCACTGTGAAACTGCAGCCACGCCGTTGTGTGCTGTTGTTGCACACATTGTCAGTAAGCAGATGCTATTCTTTTGAAGAAGCACCAGAAAACCGACAA
Source organism: Ptychadena robeensis (assembly GCA_036250615.1). Lineage (NCBI taxonomy): Eukaryota > Metazoa > Chordata > Amphibia > Anura > Ptychadenidae > Ptychadena > Ptychadena robeensis. The sequence continues at coordinate 156,866,281 of CM070033.1, forward strand.
CCATACAGGGACAGTTGTGTGCAGTTTTTGATCAAGCATCTGAATGCAGTATAATTTTTTTTTTAGGAATACAGGCCACTGTTCTATCAAGTGCATGCAATTTCCATTATTCACATGTCTGTAATAGAATATAACCAAACAGATTCCTTATGCTCATTATGTTTTGGATGATCAACCAATCCCACGCACCACACACAATCACCACACACAAGAAACAGTTGAGCCATTCCATTCCATAATGCAGAAAATATATTTTTTCTGTATATGATCCCTTTATTTTACAAAACAAATCACTAAAAAGACATGGAGGTCATAGGAGGGCACAGCATGTTAATACCACAACTGGTAACACAAACAGTGAGTGTGTGAGACAGATAGAGGGGAGGTATCAGGAAAGATCGAATGACCTGACTCCCTCACACTGTACATTATTATCGTGATTGAGCGCCTAGAGGAACAAACAGCCTGTGGAATGTGTATGCCATTTACAGCTTTAACGTCTGCATCCCTACAAGTCATTTATTATGTCAAACTGTGTTGATAATATTGTTGCATAAAGCAGAACCTCTGCCAAAGCCAATGTGAAGTCTACGAACATGTTAATATAGCAAATTTGAAATATATATTCCAAATAACTTTTTTTAGTTTTATAATTTGTCTCTTTATGTTAAATTTTTTTTTCGTTAAATAATTTGATCATCTTTTTTCTATAGCTATTAAATATCCATTTTTAAAAGCACTTTATTTCTGAACAAAATGTCTTTGTCCAGTTTTTCTTTTTGCTTTTTCCCTGATTTGAAAATGACAGCTGTCCTAAAAATGACCTTATGAATAAGGCCTTACTATAAGATCTAATTAAATCAGACAATTATTTTAACAAATGCATCATTTAATTGTTACAAGAGGTTTATTGGCAAAACCCTTTCCTTCAATCTATAAATGATTGAATGTGTTTTTAGAGGCCAGTATGAAGCAAAGAAGTCCTTAACATTCATACATGGAAGCATGTCTTGGCTGTTTACTTTGTTTACATTGTTTGCACATAAGAGTTCTTATCTTAAGCTGGCCATACACCTTTAGATCTCTCTGTCAGATTTCCCTTAGATCTACCAACAACTATGTAGTGCCGGGTCCTCTGTGATTGAACACAGGTAGACCAGATTGTTTAGAAAGTCCTTCATATTACATGGAGATCTAAAGGAAATCGGACAGATAAATCTCAAGGTGTTTGGGGGCCTTTAGAAATTAGAACTACATAATAGTTACATCATTAAAACATATACAAAAAAAGAAGATTAAAAAACCACTTCCATACTGATGGGATTTACACAGAGCTACTATATAATTAGTACCAAAAAGAGAATAGGTAGTACAAATACATTTGTTTATTATTATCACCACATAAAATTAATTTTCGTTCATCAATAGATAAAACATTAGTTAACACATTTCATACTGTACTCATTGTGCAAAATGCTAAGTTTAACAGATAAAGAAAAAGTTGACACGTTTCGCCACGAAAACCATGGCTTCCTCAGGACTGATGACTTAATGCACTCTGAAGATAAATTTAGGGAATGCGGTCAAAAATGTAAATCCAGACTTTGAAGGATGCTAACAGTAAAGCACCATGCAAGAAAGAAATTTCTGGGAATAAGAAACATCTGAAGGTTAGCAATAGGTTATATATAACAACACAAAAGACCCCTAGACTACAGTTAACCCATGACCAAAATACTGACTAGAGAATATTTTTGTTATGTAACATACCAGCTTTGCATTTTACCCCTAAGTCTGCATTGGAAAAAATCTCTATTCAGTATTTTGGTTATGGGTTAACTGTAATCTGGGGTTCTTGTGGTTTTTTAACCTTCTTATTACTGTGCATGTATTTTTTAAGGGAGTGGAGCGTTACTGGTTTATATGATAATACAATTTCTGCAGGGCACTGCTTTTGTATGAATTCTGAACATTATTCCAATATGGCATGTGTTTAAGTGCCCTTAAAAATTTGATTTTTCACAATGCGTTCAGAAATGGATGGCTGCCCACCTTGAGCAATTGACCAGGATAGTTCGAGAAATCGATTAAGCAGTGATCCAAAATGTTAGTGTTTTCTGTTTGATCGCAGTTACTTTGGACTTTTGCGCACTGGGATCGCTGTATGATCAATTGGCAATTGCATGTCCTGATCGATCATAGGGGAATCGAGATGTGTATGCCTAGCTTAAATCTCTTTTTCAGACATCATGCAAAGCCCTGGGGAAGTTCTTGTTACTTAAATGCACTGTTTTTATTATGGTTTATCCCAGGTATGGCTTCTGTCTGGTGTTCAACTTTTTGACTTTTTGAGAAATTCTTTGTAGTCAAAACATGAGACTATGAAACAATTAAAGAATATCTTAAGTGCAGTATAGAAAACATAATGGAGAATACAATCTTACTTAAATTCTCTGACGAATCTTGACCCCCCTCTTATCCACCCTATATGTAACAGAGATCCAAGGGCTACTTGGAGACCTTTTCAAATGAACTCCTAATACTGTATAGCATTTATCTACTGGAAATTGTAAAGAACTACAGTGCACCCTGGTTTCCTTTAAATAAGAGTTGGGGCATTTGATAGACATTTTACCACTTACTGTGAAATACGTTGTGAAACATGCCTGCAGAATATACAGCAAATAAGTATACCGTAAATAGGATATCTTTTTAACATGTTCCCACACTCAGAGCTCTGTGTAAGGTATTTCCAAGAAGGCATTATGCATGGCCTCCCCAAACACTCTGTAAACTACAATCTCTAAGCTTAGAAGTAAGTTCTAGTGTTAGAAAGAGATAGTGTACTGAATACACAATAGTACTCTTTGTCTGCCCGGGCCTCCGTTCAGGGAGAAGGCTACTTAATCTCTTCTTTTGCCTTGGGGATTTTAACTATTTTAATGTGTCCTTAAAACAAGAAAAAAAATCCCTGAAAACTTCTGTCTTTAGTTTGTAACAACTTTTTCTTTCCAGACAAGCCCCTGCAAAATCTAAAGCAGCTAGTTGTGACAGCTCAGAGAATAGTGTTAAGAAGCATGAACAGAACATTTAACTGTTTTGGATTCTACAGTGGCCAGAGTTTGGTTTTTGTATTCAGTTGGTAGTTTGGTTCTTGTTTTCCAAAAGACTACTGAATTCCATTGAGAAGTCACATTCACTTAAAAAATCATGCCTTCAAATGAGTCTTAAAACTAGGGAGACTTCATCCATGTGCTCATACATAAAAAAAAACTCATTGGATTCTTTGTTTAAAGTCTACTTAAGATCTGAACGTTTTATTTTGGATAAAATAGAAAATAGTTAAAGCTGGGCATAGATGGGACGATTTTTCCTGTCGATTCCCGACCTAGTGGGCGTCGTCACGCACCGCCGCTAGTGCCGAGAATCGTACGGCACCCTTTGTGTGCCGCCCATTACTTCGGCTGGGGACAGCCATCCCCATCTGAACTAACTGGATCGGATCTAAATGCTCTGATTTTAAATTATCTGATTTTAGTTAAATCTTGCTAGTTGGCGCACCCGATTTCTTGGCGACCCGATCCCAATCAGATGCGGGAACGTGCACTGCATCCGATCGGTGGTCTGGTCGGGCAGGAATCAACCCGTCTATGCCCAGCTTTAAACCCTTGTGAGACTTTGTTTTCCTGTCTAAGAATACTTCTCTTCACCTACCGTAGACAGAACAGGGAGTAAAACAAAGTCTTTTCAAAACAGGTCTGTCTTAAATGGTTGTTACCAAAAAAATTGTCTGCATACGAAGACTTCTTTCCAATTCTTGAGACAGATAACCATTTTATTATACATTTTCCTAACAGGCAACAGATATCTAGGAAAATATATATGTTTGGTTAGAATTTCTATTCCAAGTAAAAGCTTTTGTTCGCATGTTCAACAGGTTCTATTTGTAAATAGTGGATTGACACAGCCTTTAAAGTATGCATCTGCTTCACCCAATGCAGGGTGAACAACAGGTTCATTTTAATGTAGGATATTCCTTCTGCTGCAAGAGATTTCTTGGATAAGCTTATCCATTTAATCTGTTTACTTAGGGTAGCCATACACACATCGTTTCATATGCGAATGATCGTTCGCAACACAGTCATACAAACATAGGCACAACTTTGGGTGCTCGCTCACTGCCCAATACTTTGGATTGGGATTGAGGGTCCACATCCAAATTAGTGTCGATCGAACAGGGATTTACCAACATGTCAGATCCCTGTTTGACTATCATTTTCCTGGAGCAGGATCAATCACTTCAGGTGGGCAGTGTTTGATTTACAAATGATCGATCGCCATGCGTGTTTCACAGCATACGCTGTGTCCATGTTGTACTGCACTACTTTAACCTTTCGACCGCCAGACCAGCTCAACGATTAATGGGTTACCTTGACATCCCCATCAAGAAATGCGATTAACGCAGGGGGTGTCTACAGATCCCTTGACGACGTGGAAACATACCCTTAGTGCATTTCTGTTAGCCATGTAATATTTTATATCAATTAATGGAGTTATCATAGAAATAGAAGAGTAATTGTAGCAAAAATAATGAGTGTACACCCTGAAGGGAACCAGTAAGGGAAAGGGTGTTAGGCTAGATGGGCCGTGGAAGGTGGGAATAGGGGTGGATACAGTGGCATAGGTTAAGTGTGGAGTTTAATGGAAGGAAAAAAAGGAAGACTGATAAAAGAAGATCCTTTTTGGATTGAAGATTACCCCTACCTCTCATCTAGGGTCCGGGCTAGAGCATGTTAAAAGGATGGGCACAAGGGGGGGCAAAGCTGGAAGTGACGACGCTGAGTGAAACATCACCACACTGTGCTCGAGCGCCCGTTGATTGGACAGGAATCAAGGAGCACCACTTGAGGTGCCTGATGACATTCAATCAAGATAGGGGTGGCCGCATTAGATGGGCGCTAGATAGATGGCCTTGAACACGTTTTCTGTTGGCAACTAATAAGGGGATTGGGACAATGAGAGACATAAAATCTCCCTAATGTTGGCACAGAAAGCAATAAAGCATGGTATAAAACTCCTACCCACTCTAACTCATTCTAAACAAAAGGTATTGGGGCACTATGTCGGTATAAGGACTGCATATGCAGTTAAAAAGTTTGAAGTCAAATTATACACCTTAAAGCTACAGCCAATATTCAGCACAATGCAGCCATGTGTGTAGCTATGAAGCTGTTTCTCTTTACAATGTTCTAGAGGCAGTTCAGAGGCACTATTTTGTATAAATGCAATGAAAAAAAATCAACATACCTTTAGGGTTCGTTTACACAAGTGGTCTACACGAGCAACATTCGCCCAATAGACCTGTCATGGGGGTGTTATCAAACTGCACAAGTTTGCAGGCGCTTGCAGACAGGAGCGCCCCGTCGTTTTCTGGGCTGCTGTCAATTGAATTGAACTGTAAACTACCGTGTAAATCAAGCCTTAGTGTAAATACTTGACACCCTTTTTACTCTGGCAAATGGTGGGTGGTCATCTCAGAAAAGTCATGTCAGTGGGTCTTGTTGAGGGTCTGAAACACCAAGACAACACACTATTCAGTGCCATATTTTTCAATTGAGATGCTTAGCTTTCCCAAGATCCCTCTGCGAGGCCCATGGCATTAGGAAGGTAGTAATGTAAGGTGTATATTTTTTCTTAAAATCAATTTTTAACAGTGATTGGGTGAAAGGGCACAGCAACTTAGGAAGACCTTGAATTTTAGTGCAAGTTCCAAATTTGGTAAACAGTTTACATAAACGGTTAATTTGAAAAATTCATTTCCAATGCTTGTACTACAAACCTCATCCTCTGTAGTTGCCTAAGGTCATTTAGCCCTTTGATCATGATGACATTGTAAAATAAATTGAATATATATTATACATAAACATCTGTTGCGTGCTGAAAAATTGCATTTAGGTTCTGTCTACTTCAATAACTCTTATTTTTTTCTAAAAAGCTTTGAACACTTTTGTATTGAGCCTGAGAGTTTCTCTCCAAGATCACTAGACAGGAATCACACAAGGAATCACTACAGTCTCACATTAAAGAGTCCGATGTGTTCATTTGCGTAAAGAAAAGAAGTGGAAAGACCTATTGGCATCTCTACCCTGAAGCGCTGTACAAAGAATTCCATTTTCTAACACATATCAATTTCAAACAAAGAACATTTTCACTTCTCTATTTCAAGTCTAGAGATGTGGCTGCTGAAAGATTGAAATATAGAGTGTTAAAGGGTGACTCCAACTATTGTAGGATTTTTTTTCCCAAAAAAGGAGTAGAGCACATTAAGAACAGTGTGACTATATAGAGATTAATTCTTATTAATCTGAAGGTGGGCATACATGGGTCGATTTTTCAGTTGATTCCAAAACAATTGACTGGTGTGCGCGTTTGGGGTGATTGATAGTTGCCGAATTGAACACAGCCCAATCAATCCTGCTCAAGGTTAGCTTGGTTGAACAGGGAACCAACATGTTGGTAAATCCCCATTCAATTGCTAATACTTTTGATGGAGACCAGGGTCCCTATCCAAAGTATCAATCAATTGTGAAAAGTGGTGCTCACCGATTCACCATTCAATAAACAAACGCTTAAGCACTGCCTGGTTATGTCATCACACTGCGATCTAATAGTTCATCAATTGAACGGGTATCAACCCATGTATGCCCACCTTTAGCCCCAGGACACCAACTCAGTGTTCTTGCACACTGCTACTTTGTTTTAGAAATATTTTCTGTGGAAGCTTTGTGTTAGATGAAGTTGGAGCTTACACAGAAGTAAATACATTATCCAATTCATTTCGTGATATTTATCTTTTTAGAATGATAAGTACCCAACAAGGTCATAAAGGAGTGATGGGTGGATATGAGCTTTAAGTCATGGAAAGTCCCACAAATGCATTAATTTGTGTGTAGCCAACCAACCACAATGTATTGAAGTCAACCAACTACAGCTGATGCCTAAACATTTTAAGTGGCCATTAAGGGAAGGGTGTCCTTAATCTGATAAGTAGGAAGACCAATCCTAGTGAATCCAAGAGATAGAGGTATTCTGTGTGTGTGTGTGGGGGGGGGGGGGGGGGGG
>CM070033.1:156873412-156914285 GCA_036250615.1 Ptychadena robeensis
TCATAAAAACAGTGAAAAGAACTCATAAAAAGTCTTTCAAAAAATCCCAGCTGCAACAGAAAATTAAGTTTACAATTAGCTCTCTAAAGAAACTTGTTCATATTTTGAGTTTCCTTTGATCACACACATTCCTTGTGCAGCTGAGGCTTCCATAAACTGTGCATTGGATATTGCAACAAAAGCCTGATTCTTTTTTAGTTTTTTAGCTTTAGATATTCTCACTGTTGACATGATTGGAAATGTTGGTTGATGGGTAAGAGATGATGGGATTATACAGTTGCAAGAAAAAGTATGTGAACGCTTTGGGATTACGTGGAGTTTGCATGAATTGGTCATAAAATGTGCTCTGATCTTCATCTAAGTCACACAGTCTGCTTAAAATAATACTACACAATCATTATATGTTTCATGTTTTTATTTAAAAGAAAATAGGTCCCCTTGTGGTTGGGACTTTGATTGGAGCGTGGGAACCAAACTCAATCAACAAAGGTCATTTTGTCAAAGAATTGCATTTCATGTGATACAAACAATTTATATTTGGACCCATAGTGTTCGTGAGATTATAAATATGTAACTATAGTATTAAAAGTACAAATACAGTACAAGTAGATACAATTTGTAAGATAAACAGGATCAAAACATATCCTTATAATTTCAGCGTAATGCGTGTGCCATATTCATTGCAACATGTTTCACCCCAACAGTGGCTTCATCAGGCTACACACTCCTTATGAAGGAATCTGAGAATCAAAAAGGTTTGCACCATAAGAAGGGTATAAGATTATATAAAGTTGAAGAGCCTAATACATGCTAAAGCCGGGCTTACGCTTAAGGAAAATATGCGGTAAAAACTATTTAAACTCCCTCGGGCGAGTCAGCCGGTTAGGTTTCTCTATAGACACTGGACCATATCGTTCCCATCAGGGGGCTAGTCATAACCACTACAAACAAATATGACTCGCCCGAGGGAGTTTAAATATTTTTTCCGCATATTTTCCTTAAGCGTAAGCCCGGCTTTAGCATGTATTAGGCTCTTCAACTTTATATAATCTTTCTGATTCTCAGATTCCTTCATAAGGCGTGTGCAGCCTGATGAAGCCACTGATGTGGTGAAATTGTAAGGATATATGCATGATCCCGTTTATCTTACAAATTTTATCTACTTGTACTGTATTTGTACTTTTAATGCTATTGTTAAATATTTATAATCTCACGGACACTACGGGACTAAATAAAAAACTGTCTGACGTAAACCATGCCTCGCAGAAAAGAGCTCTTAGAAGACCTACGATCAACAATTATTGACTTACATGAAGCTGGAAAGGGTTACAAAAGTATCTCCAAAACTCTTGATGTTCATGTGTCCATGGTAAGACAGACTGTCTACAAATGGAGAAAGTTTAGCACAGCGCAGAATGCTTAATGAGGTAAAGAAGAATCCTAGAGTGTCAGCTAAAGACTTTCAGAAATCTCTGGCACATGCTAACATTTTTGTTGACACATCTACAATAAGGAAAACATTAAACAAGAATGGGGTACATATAAGGACATTTCTGTCCAATATTGTCATTTGGAAAAAACACACACCACTATGCGTGAAAAAAAAGCACAGCACACCAATATCTCACTGTAAAACATGGCAGAGGAAGCATAATGGTTTGGGCCTTTGCTGCCTCAGGGCCTGGATGGATTGTTGTCATTGATGGGAAAATTAATTCCAGAGTTTATCAAGACATTTTGCAGGAAAATGAAAGACTGTCAACTGAAGCTCTGCAGAAGATGGGTGATGCAACAGGACAATGACCCAAAGCATACAAGTCATTCAACAAAAGAATGGCTTCAACCGAACAAGATACGCCTTCTTGAGTGGCCCAGGCAGAGTCCAACCTCAACCCGATGAAATGCTGTTTCATGACCTTAAGAGAGCATTTGACACCAGACATCCCAAGAATATTGCTACACTGCAACAGTTTTGTGAAGAGGAGTGGTCCAAAATTACTCCAGATCGTTGTGCAGGTCTGATCTGCAACTACAGGAAATGTTTGGTTGAGGTTATTGCTGGTCAACCAGTTATTAAGTCCAAAGGTTCACATACGTTTTCCACCCTTTACTGTGAATGTTTACATGTTATGTTCAATAAAAACATGAAAACATATAATGTGTGTGTAGTATTATTTTAAGAAGACTGTGTTTTTCTATTATTGTGACTTAGATGAAGATCAGTGCACATTTTATGACCAATTCATGCAAATTACACATAATCCCAAAGGGTTCACATACTTTTTCTTGCAACTTTATAGAGAGGAGGAGGATAGAGATAAATACATGGCTTAAGAAACAGACATATATACTATGTACAAAGTATTTTGGGTGCACACATGAGTAAGGGTCCATAATTTCAAGAGGTTCCCAAATACTTTAACATGTCATTGTTCTATTGAAAAAAAAAGTATACACTGGTAGATTCATATTTTTAACTTTCAAAGATTTTCTGTAAAAGGGAATGCCATACATTCTAATTTTCGAACAATATTATTGCTGTCACCTTCATAAAATATTCCTTGGTAAGTGTTTGAAGGGGCCTCGTCACAAAATATAAGAACCTCTGCACAAGCTCTAATCCATTTAGTCTGTTTTCTCAAGATCTTTATCCAAGCCAAACTTCAGTTTGCTGGTCATTCCATTTTATGAGAAGCAAAAATATTTTTTCTGCGTTTCTGAGAAATGTTGGAAATGGTAAAAATTTGGATTTGTCATTCTTACTTTTGCTATTTTTAAGTTATCAGACTGGATTTGATTTACAAATCGAAAAGAGACTGTCAACTTAGGAAACTAAATTTTCTGAGCTAAAAAAATACAATGAAATTGTTCTTACTTTAAATATACATATGCAAGGGAAATATGGAAAAAAGGTTTCATTTCCCATGATTTAATGATCCACTTTCAAGTTATTTTTCTCCTTGTACTTGTATATGAGCCAAAGAGAGAGAGGAGCATTGTACCAGACATACAAACATCTGGGCAAATTTCGAGCTAGTTTGTCCATCTTCTCTCCTCAAGGGCCAGATCCACACATATATTAGGTAGTTTTGTAACAGACAACAGTAAATAAAGTAATCCAACATGATTGTGGTGGAGCATAATAAATGCCGCAGTGATTTACGCTCAGCACAAGGTGCTCAGCACGATTCCGGCATCACCGGAATCATGCTGAGAAAAAGCAACACCCCTCCATCAACATGGAGGCCTATGGCGCCATCCAACCCCCTGCCCCTTCCACGTTACTGGTGACGTGATCACGGTGGACCTGCAAGGATCGGCGAGTATGCCGATCCAGAGAATCGTCGGGGCAATCAGTCAGACAGGGAGGTCTGTTTGCAGTTATCTCGGGTTGAGTTTCATGATCAGCAAAACTCAACCCTAAATGTCTTGGGTAGAACGCACGAGGGGTTGAGGACTGGATATGGACATCCCAGGTATACGCTGTTTCTTCTAAAATAAGATCTACCCCAAAAATAAACCCTAACATGAGTTTTCAGGATTTTTAAGAAAAATTGGACTAAGCCCACATTCCAGTTCTTGAAAAAGGGACAATTTAAATAGTGTCCAGGTAGCTATAAATCTAAAAAAGTAAAACCAATTGACAATAGAATGCAGAGGGACAGATGGACCCTTTACCAAGGAAAGAAGACACCCCCAAAAGAATTGCATTTAAAAGACCCCATGAGACCCAAAATAAGCTTCAGAGTTTCATAGTCAAGATGTTATTCTAGAATGTGATGACAAACCAGATATTAATAAATGTTATTATTTTTTTAAGTATAATTGTGGTTGAAAAATAAGGACGTCCCCTGAAAAAAAACCCTAATGCATCTTTTGAAACAAAAATGAATAGGAGGAGCATTTTACCAAACATAAAAACATCTAGGTATTATAGAGCAAGGTTGTCCATCTTCTCTCCTCAAGGGCCAGATCCCCACATATATTAGGTAGTTTTGTAACAGACAATTGCAAATAGTGTCCAGATAGCGATAAATGTAAAACAGTAAAATCAATCGACAATAGAATGCAGAAGGACAGATGGACCCTTTACCAAGGAAAGAAGCCACCCCCAAAAGTATTGCATTTGAAAGACCACATGAGTTTCATAGTCAATATGATATTCTAGAATGTGATGACTAGTGATGAGCGGCATAGGCAACATTCGTATTCGCGGCATGCCGCGAATTTTTGGGAAAACATTCGGAAAACATTCGGAAAATATTCGCATTCGGCAATATTTTTCTTATTGCGAATATCGGCAGTTTGATGCGAATTTCGTGAATTTTATATATTCGCGAACATATGTTTAACTTGCATTGAGGGGCGTGTTGAAAAAAAATTGCGAATTATGGACGCCATCTAAGTGATTTTCGCGATAAGTGCCGATTTTCGCAATATTCCGAATATTCGCATCACCCCAATATTGGATTTAAAAACTGTTGATGGTCGCAGGGAGTGTTGCTAAGCTCTTGTTGCAGCCTTCCCATTCGTCCACTTGCATTGAGAGGCGTGTGTAATGGAAAAAAATACAGAATATCCGGAATTGCGAATATTCAGCAATATATTCACCATCTTCGCGAATTGCCGATATTCGCGATTAATATTCGGAATCTGAATATTCGTGATCATCACTAGTGATGACAAACCAGATATTAATAAATGTATTTTTTTTTGTGTATAAATGTGGTTTGCTGCGTATGAACAATTAGGACATCCCCTGAAAATAAACCCTAATGCATCTTTTGGAACAAAAATGAATATAAGACCTTGTCCTATTTATAAACCTAAAAAACTACTCCAAAAGCTTACCACACACCATTATAATATGCTATTTAATGGATAATTCTACTATTCTTTCCACGTCTTTGTTTCATACTCTTTGCCCTCTGCTCCTCTATGTTTGTTCCTCTATCATTGTGCGTCTCTCTATCAATCTATCTGTCAATCTTTTAATCTCCCACTATGCTGAGCGTCTTCACACATTTATCATATGTGTCCTACCAAGTTTTACTTTTTTATCTAGAATGTGAAGGGAACTGCCCTAGTTTCACACTCCATTAGGGCCGTATAGAACATCTTCTGCTCTTTGCTGTAGAACACCAGGCTTGGTTCATCACATTCATTTGCCTAAAGCATCTCTACAATAAATTGATCCACATGATTCACTGTCAGTGCAGAAAAAAGGATGACTGTCAGATATCAGAGGTGAAAAGTCACCCATTAATCCATAATTCTTCCCCTCGCTCCATACCGCAGGGTTATTTATTAGGATTGACTTTTTGTACTCTTAATTAATCTTTAACAATATAAATCCAAGTCAAAATCCAATAAAGCTTTGTTTTATAGGTTTGTGTTAGCATCACTTTTACAACATGCATATTTTGATTGTTGTTTTTTAAATGCCACAGAGAAAAGCTTACAAAATGTCTTTAATACTAGCACACAGACATCACAAAATATTTCTATTACAGCGCTTCCAGATTCTCACTTATATGAAGAATTATAAATTATAATGGCAACTACATTGTAACCACAAAAGTAAAGCCCCCCATTCACTCATTAAGGTAGGAATACACGGGTCGATTTTTCCCAGATTTCAGCACAGCGCTCACGGCACTGTGCTGTGCAGAAATCTGGGATAAAATCGACCCGTGTATGCCATTTTCCTGAACAGGTTACCAACATGTTAGTAAACCTTGTTCGATATCCTTTACTTTGAATAGGGAACTGTGGGATGGGGGAAGCCGGGCCGTAGCATGGTGACGTCATCACGCTACTGCAGAGATCTGTCTGCTCAAACATAGAGCAGTGTTTTCCAGCCTTTACAATCTTACCATACAATGTATCTAAAATCAACTTTTGTTCTACTAAAAACATGTAATATGAGGACCTTTCTAAACCTTCCAATCACTATGTATTCTATCAGGAAGGACCCGGCACTACATAGTTGTTGGTAGATCTAATGGAAATTGTATGGAGTGATCTAAAGGTGTTTGGGGGGCTTAACTAAATCTGTAGAGCAGATGAGATAGCTGATGACATATCATACCTCTTAGCAATCACATGATCATATTGGCCATGTTGCCAATAAAAAGTCTGCTTTGTGTTTGAACATATTGCTGTCCTTACATCTCTTTCATCTTTGGTTCATAAACTCATAAATAAAGTTTTATCATTTAACCCAAGAATGTTTTTAAAACATTTCTCATACATAAAATGGCCTTTCATTCATGTTTAGTGGTCCTATAAAGTAGGTTAAACATTCTCTAGAAGCTGATTAAAGTTGGAAGACTTCAGGTAATGATTCATGAAAAAAACAAAGAAAAATAAGGTAAATGTAAAAGGGACAATGGCTTTATTATATAAATACCGTATAATATGTCTACAATATTTTATATGTTAGAAGTATTGTAAAGTAAAACTAGGGGCAAAGAAAGATTGACATGTATGATGCAATACTTTTTAAATCGTGGGTCACATGGCTTGCTAAATTTGACAGACAGACCAGACCAAGAGCCTGTAATGGCCACCCAGTAAAGAAGTTACAATTCCATGGGGTTGTACAGCAGTGACATTGTAATCTCTTTAAATTTCCTGTACCACTTTTAGCAACAAAAAAAAATAATATCACCTTACTTCGGAGGTTAAAAAAAGAACGATTTTTTAATAAAAATTGGGGAAAAAATAACCATGAAAAACATTTTCATTTTGTGCCCTTTTGTGCTTAATCATTCACACAATGAACTTACCTGCCATGCTCTTGCTTCCCTCTGCTCATTCACTGCAATGAGCGGAGATAATCCTTCAATTCCCAGAGGTAGCCCACTGGGAGGATGTCCTCACTGCATTATCAAAATATTATGCCACTGCGTTACCCCAAGGAAATGTTTGGATGCTTTTAGTAATTTTTTATGCTCATTGTAGGTAAAAAGCAGAGGGAAGCCAAGATCACATCGGGCTAGATTAAAAAGCTATGCAGAACGGATCTGGGCCCTAGGGCTTAAGGTGGGCATACACAAAGCTTTCACTATCAGTGGCCGGGAATACATGACGACACTTTCAAAAATTTTCTGCGTTCCAATTGATTAAAGTCCCTTCCCTCCTATTCAGTTCCTGCCTAACTTAGGAGGGAGAGGGAGTTACTCTTCCTAGTAATGTCCCACCCTGCACATTATCTGCACAAGCGGGGTGGAAACTTGGGAGGGAGAGTGACGCCCACTCCCTCCTACCTCTGCCTGATTTTTTTTTTAAATCCCGGGAAAAATGTGACTTTCCCAGCCAAAACAGGAGGATTGACAGGTATGGACATACATAGCTCGATATTCGAGCTGTTCAAAAAGGTCCAGCCCAGCACGATGATGTCATTACATGCCCAGCTTAAGTTTGCCCATGTGGGATCTAGGGACTGGTAAACTCCTATTTATTAAGTCTTAGTCCTTGGCTTTGGATACGCATATAAAATGCCTCTTTTCTTGTTAGGTCACTATGGTAGAGCTAATCTTTGCATATTTGTTGATATTTATACCTCTGGAAATATTTAATTACAATCAATAAGTGCTCTATTCACTATTCTGGAAAAAAAAACTATATTGCACAAAAGGTGGAAAAAACATAACTGATACATATTAAGTTGTTTCATTTAGTTATTATTTGCTATTATATATATATACTGTATATATATATATATATATATATATTTATTTAAATTTTTTTCTCTTTGTCAATCAGCAGAAAGCTCTTGTCACTTCCCATCTATATGCATACACACCAGCAATAGCTGCATGACAACAGTAGACTATCTTTGCATAATGTGCATAGCAAAGGCCACATGTAGTCTGAATTGGTGACAGGGTGACGACTCTTAGAACTTAATGGTAGGACCATTGCTTATTATTTCAATGAAAACTGCAGATTTTTAGAGCTTGTGAAGAATAATTTTTACGTTTTTTGTACCTGGGTTTACTTAATTTTTTATCTATTTTCTTCAAACTCAGGAAAACACAGAGACTTGAATTAGTAATGGATGGGTAATATTACAAAAGAAGGGACAAAACAAATACAGAGGCTACTTTGAAAATGATAATTTTCTCTCCCATTTCCTTGACAATCTGAGGAGAGAACATGAATATACATGAATATATATTTTTGTAGGGTTTAGAGCTGAATGTAGGATACCAACCCTCACCCTGTTTATAAATCTCTTCTCCTTTGTAACATGAATGGTTTTGCAATTCAAATGTATACTCAACTGCTGACAAGTCCGTTTGAAATATTTAATCATGCCAAACCTGTTCCAGTCATTTCAAGGTCTTGTAAGCGGACTTTGGTTTTGAATATCCCCTGGGTTCACAATGAAAGAGTGCACATTCTATACAATCAGAACAGAACCTTTAGCCAAATACAGGGAATGACAGACTGAATAACTTTGTGTTATTGAGCTAACATCATATTCACCTTGCATTTTAAGTCTGGTTCACTAAAAGGAAAAGAAAGTTTATTTGAGGACAAACAAGATTTATTTGTAAGGAAGAAAAAAAATGTTCAGTTGCAAAAAAGAATAACATTGTGTCCTAGTAAAACAAAGTTATTTAAGTATGTGGAGCATGCCTGAGATCATATCTAGTGAAGCAAAGTCTAGTTCAGATTTGATTTTAATCTCCTCTCCTACAAATCATAATAGAGGTCAATTAGAAAGTATCATCAGAAGGTATTCCATACTGAATTATTGCCTCTTCCACCACACACAGTGGGTCTGCACAAGGTGGGGAGAGACAATACCACTTGGAAGGGTCAAATATTTTGAGCAGCTAAGGGGAAGGTAAGCGGTGTTTCGTGATATTGGCTACAAGAAAGGTTGATCTAGACCAGTGTGACCAATATTATATTGCTTCTGTCTACTGAGGCAATTTTAAGGCCATGATGACAGTTTGTGGCGAACATCTTCGCCAGCGAACAGTATGGGTGTTCGACCCGCCCTCTTGGCCTGTGAGAAGAAGTTTATTGTTCTTCCATCAGCCGGATGAGGCACGGTGAGATCCGACCTTGGTCTCCAGTGAAAAATCTGACAATGAAACCGGAAGTCGTGTGGAACAGGGAACTTGCGTTCCATTTACCAGAAGTGACGTCACTTCTGCTATATGGAACAGTGCACTGTGCATTCTATGTCACTTCCGGTTCTACCTGATTCAAATTCCCCGCCTGTTCACAAACGTCATTTTCCCCATAACAGGTGGACGTCAGACTTTTCTAAGCATGTTCGCTAACGGACTAGGCCGATGTTCGGCCATCACTAATCTTCTACTGTCCCCATCTATTGATATCATATCATGGGTAAAAAAGCTCACATTGCTTAATACTTTACTGTCTGCTTCTATTGACATGGGTATATAAGACTATGGGTATATAAGACTATGAAGATCAATCCTCTCATGTCCAGCTGTAGTAACCTTATGGCCCCACAAGTTGAGAATTGAGGTAGGCATACATGGGCCGATTCCCGCCTGATCAACTGCTGGGCGTGTTCACAACGGTTGCTCAGCTACAAACCTAGTCAGATCGCATGTCGGTCAATTCCCGGCCAATCCCATTGCTTTGGATGCCCAGCACACAAAGGGTGCCCGCCGATCCTTTCAGGGGCTGGCTGCAGCATTATGATGTCATCACACTGCAGTCAGTCTATCATCTATCAAGGAGAATCTGCCAGTGTATGGGCACCTTTAGAGGTCCTCTACTATAACCTTCTTCTGGAGTGCCCAAAATGGACCCAGCTTCTATACCACAATTGGTTTTAAATCCTGCCATGCATGATATAAGGGGGAGTTTTTTTACTGAGTTATTCCCAGTTGCTGGGCCTTATAGCCACACCAAGAAATAAGTATACTTTGTGAGATGGGCTTGTTTTTCTTTTTATTTAATGGAATGTTGTAGACCTATGGTAATTGTTTTCAGGTCAGCAATATCAGTGACAATCAGAGTCAGTATGTAGAGTGTCAGAGTCCATGAATTGGACAACTGTTGAAAAATGATCAGGCCCTCACTCATATTTAGTGATTGTACTGCTTTAAGTATAGACAAAATAATTAGGATTATTCATGCCCTTTTTACCTCTCTTCATATAACATTCTGGGAATCTGTGAATTTGCATAATATTTATCTGTAAAGCTCCACCAATTGTAAGAAAAACAACATCTGTTCTCTTTAATTGAATCCACATATTAAGAGAAATTTGTTTTCCAGGGTTACTGTATGATTAAATACATAAATGAAAGCTTGATTCATACCGGGTTAAAAAGAAATCTGAATGTAACTTGTCACATTTAACTTAAAATACAATACACAATATATTCATTATAAATTGAAAGTTGAATTCAGTAAGTCCAGACAAAAGAAATCAATCAAGTGGAAATTATAAGAGAAAAGTGGCAGCCCAACACTGTGTGTGGGCACCTGGGGGGGGGGGGGGGGCGTTCAGGAATGCCCACATGTTATACCTAAAGGGTGCACTACCAAAAGGCGCCCGGGGTTGTCTGATGATGTGTTCCGGGCTGCATCAGTTTTTGCATGTCCAGGCACCCTTGTTAATGCTCTCTAAGTTAATTTTAAAAGTGTAGCTTGACCTCTTGACCACTGCCCTCTTGCAGATAAAGATTCTAAATATTAGATCTACCTCTGTACCACATCTTCCATCTATCTCCCAACAATATATTTTTCTAAGGTAAGCACAAAGCAATTGCACAGGAAGGGGGAATTCGACTTAGAGCAGACCTGTACTCACCTTTATTACTTCAAATCCAAATAATAAGGACAATCCGTGAAAAAAATAAAAATAAAACCTTACCTGAGTAAACTCAGATGATATCAGACTGCATCGGGTAAAAACCCAATAGCTGGAAGTTAGGTAAATACACATTCCCTCACTATATACAATCCTATGAAGACATGTCTTTTCCATTTGAAACAATTATTTTGCACCATCTAGTGGCCAATCATGACTGTTAAAATATACAGGATGGGAGGAAAGCAGCTAAATCTGTAATCTCTCACATGGGTCATGGTTAGTATACTTTGATAAGATTATGAACATTTATCATTACATAATAAAACTTAGTGTTGTTGAGTGCACCAAGACAATCCTGTGCCTTTGGGCTCATAGCTGTTTATGTAAAGTGGGAGGCACGGCTGCCACTGACTAAGCCTAGAAGAGTAAGGGCTTGTCCCCACAGTTGAAGATGGCCACGGGGCGGCGCGGACCCGCCAGCTGCCAGCCACTAGTGGCTGTCAAAGATCACTAGTGGTCGCGGCCGCCACTAGCGGCTGACTACATGCGAATGTGAATGCGGCCAAAATATAAGAATTAAAAACAATGGAGGTGGCCGTCCCCGGCTCAAAACCGCACAGCAAAATTCGACTGTAGGGACAAGCCCTAAGAGTGTTTTTCAGTGCTGTGCATCTCACTTTTCTCAATGCTTGGAGGCTCTGACATGAGAAAGCAACACCATTTCTCTACCAAAATGGCTGCCTCCACAAATAAAAACATGGTAAGTAATGTGAAAAGCTGCGGAGGTACCACAGACAATACTGCTGACTAGTACCGTAATTTGCCATCAACTAATGTTTTCAGGGCACAATTTTTATAACTTTTCACTTTTTCTATGATTTCTGCCACCCTTTGTGCCTTATTGGCTACATTTGGCTTTGTGTCAAACCAAAATGGGGAATTCATGTTCATCTAAATTTCAAACATGTTGATCTTTTTGAAATCTTATTTATATGCTTTATGATTAAAGTTCAGCTGAACATTACATGACTTTGAAATTTAGATTAAAAACATTTCAGTGCAAATTTAATTAACATAGCAATATTCCCCATTCATCATACAAGAGACGTGTAGCATTCTGTTTTGGATTTTTAATATGTTTAATTTAGAAGTCTTTATCGCTGTCATGTGGAATTATTTAATACTTTTTGTTATATAAATGGATGGCAGTACCAATTAAAACTACCCCAGTTCAAAGGTATTTTCAGTGTTTATTCCATTTCTGAAGTATAGGTAGAGCCATAGATACACATGTGAGTGCTTTTTTTTTTTTTTATTCCATGCACATTGAACTGTTATGACGTACACTGTGCACTGATCCTGACTGATTACAATCCTTATGAAAGGACAATGCTGTCAAACATTCTACAATTTAATTAGATGCTATGTGAAAAGATGCAGAGCCAGACTGTTTCATAAAGAAGAGGAAAAAATATAAACGGTTTCAAAGGTTTAACATTCAAAAGTACTTTCATAAGTTGTAGTTTCTTTTTTTCTCCTCTTTATTCTGTGCAGGAGGTACATCTATCAAGTAAATCCTTAATCTCCAGTTCTAGTCAAGAAAAGCTTCTTGGACCTGGTGTAGGGTGACAATATTTCAGACTATTCCTTTTCTTTTTGTCTAAAAAAAAATGAAACTTCTGGAATTAGTAGATCCCATGGGTTATAACGCATGGTCAGTCAAGTACTTTCCAGGCCAGCTAAACCTGACGACCGAGTGGATAGGTAACGTGAAGGGGAGCCACAGGTTGCCAACCCCTGGACAAGGTTTTAGAGCCAAGTTAACTGGGAGTTTACTTGCCATAGTGTACTTGCTTTATGCCAGTAGGAGAAATTTCGTATTGAGCCTTTTGTAGTAGCCTGGCCAAATTAATTAGGAGTTGTTGTTTTCCTTTCAATTTAAATTTTAATGTCACTATGATATAACAATATAACTAGTAATGGCCAAACTTCATCCAAGTCCATTCACGAACAGGCGGATCGGACTTTTAAAAAAGTCTAGCATCAGCCTTTTTTTGTGGGCAGATTCAAAATTCCTGGTTCCGATAGCCTGATGTTACTTTACTGACATCACTTCTGGTTTTCGGAGCTGATTTTTTACTAGAAGACCGGGTCCTCTACCTGGTCTCTAGTGAAAAGATTCTTCCTAAGGCGGGATCTTGGTGCTCCTGATCCTGTTGAACAATAGTAAGCTCCTTCTTGCTGGCGAACGGAGCAGGTTGAACACCCGTACTGCTTGCCAGCTAGAAGGAGTGTGAACATCCATGCGGACAGTTTGGACAATGGCTATCAATATTCCATGAATGCTGTCCCTGGCTTTCTTCTCCAGCCAATTGGCTGCCTTACATGTCAATCATTATAAAGAATTATCATCTGTTGGAATTATGTTGTGCTTCATAGATATTGTAATAGTAATTTGATGTATAGCTGAGGAACTACTAGCCTTTAAACACAAATGATTGTTACCAATCCTTCCCAAAAAATAAAATCCCTTGGCGTTAGCCCTTCCCTCTCACAGATTATCAATGGACATATTTGCTGGGATTTTAAAGCTTTAATAATATATATTCTCTGCAAAGGATTTAGGACTTCACATATAATACATGTGTAATGAATAGTGATGGCTGAAAAGTTCACCCGGTGAACATAGCATGTTTGCAGTTCGCAATGCCGGCAAACATTATGGGTGTTTGACCCGCCCCCTACACCTTAACATGGAGACAAAGTACGACCCCACACCCTATAGTCAGGTGGTACAGTACAGCTAATAACACTTCCTTTCACTCCTGGAGGATACCTCCCCTTATTTAAGAAGTCCCCCAGCGGACATTTTTACATTTATCCCATGTCTCCAGTACTAGAAAGATAGGGAGAGCTGCTGCTGATTGAAGGATGGCTTAGCTACTTTGCTATTATACTCCATCCAGTGATCTGTAGCTATAGCTAAGGTATTGTGTTACATGTAGTTCATCATAAATTAGCAACAAAAGTCCTTCTCTGGGGGTGGGGTATGCTGTATTATGCATTGCAGAGAAATCTGTCTAAATGTTATGCACTGCAGAAGGTACTGTCAGGTAACTTTTGGCAAAACCTTTCATCTAGATGTGATTTAGACATTAAACCTGAAAAAAAACAGCATTTGAAAAAATCCATATTTTGGGGGAGAAGGTTTTATTGGTATTTTGGCTACAAATATGACCAGAAGGTTTGAGAAGTTCAATTCTTCTATTAAGCTAGCCATACACGTGTAGGATTCCATGGCCAATTGATCACTCATCCAATTGATTCCAGCGATCTCAGCGGGAATGGGAGCTTCGATCAATCTGCCAATTAAGAGTATCCGATCACTGCACACCACCTTGTCCAATTGATCACGTCCAATTGATCGGGGGCTCAGAATTGGATCCGACAGAGAACTGCCCGATCGGCCCTGAATCAATCTGATGGAACCAACATGTTGGTTCTCTGTCGGATCCAATTCTGAGCCCCCGATCAATTGGACGTGATCAATTGGACAAGGTGGTGTGCAGCGATCGGATACTCTTAATTGGCAGATTGATCGCAGCTCCCATTCCCGCTGAGATCGCCGGAATCAATTGGATGAGTGATCAATTGGCCATGGAATCCTACACGTGTATGGGGGCCTTTAAAGTCAATGGAGGTTCGCCAACAGCTGCAGCTGATGTTCGTCCATCACTAGTAATGAATAAATGCATTAATTGTTTATCTTCGTACAGCTTAATTTGCACAGGTACATAAAGAAAAAAACACTAATTTGGTATTGCTTCAGAACATCAAGAAAGATAAATTCCACTGTAATGCATATAAGGTGAAACATGGGAGGAAGATAAATAAATCCCTGTAATACCATTAATAGGACTTATTATATGATGCTGATTGATGCTCGACAGCCAAAAAAAAAAGGTGCTTTCAGCACAAAGAGTTTGTAGTGAAGTGGGTGGAGATATTCATCCTTTTCTGCCAAATTCATAAAAAATAAAATTTCAAGCCAAAGCATATGTGTCTGGAAGACTTCCTTCCTAACAGTAATGTCATACATATGTGTAAATAGCCTGCGTTTCCATTACCGCCTCGTAACCGTGTATTTCAGTAAGTCTCAGCATGCATATCTCCGAGTGAATTATGTACGTGATTTTCTGTAGCAGACTTTTTACTTTGAAATGTAATTGATGTATTGAAAAAATAAAATGAACGCCCGCTCTCTTTTGTAAACCAACACTAATGGCGACTGCACTCAATCTGGTCTTGCAGGGGAATGAAAGAAAAAGCGAATAACCATCAATCTTTCTAAGCTGCATATAATTTGAAAATGGAAAAACTGACAATAGTCATTACTAATGCCGAATGTATACCGCTGTGGCTGCAACTTCCTTCAAGGAGACGACTTTTCTCGGCGCGGTGATGCTCTGGTAGACGTTATTGGAAAACATCCACTAGAGGGAGGTGTTGGGGATTACGTTGGATTTGCTACATAATGTCACATGAAGGACGCATGTTAAGGGACAAGATTAATTCTCTTGACTTTTTTTTCCTCTAAAATATCATTAATAATAAAAGATACAATCAAATGACAAATAAAAGAAGTAAAACAAAAAAATAATGGCTCGTTTATACTAGCCGCGCTGTGGTGTGGTACAGTACGGCAACACAACATGGCTAGGGCTAGCATGAGCCTAGTGTGAAAGGTATACAGGTACTAGGTTTAGGCTTGTGTTAATGCTAATGTAAAATTGTTGTGCATTCGCAGAAACACCCTTTTGCACCCAGCACAAGTCCCACCCATACACTTGTATGATAGACACAAGCACAGTGCATAATACGTTTGTTTTGCCGGTAATGTAGTGTTAAGGTAGCCATACACGGGTCGATTTCCCACACGATTCCTGGCCGATCAATCACCAGGCGCGTGCACGCCGATCGATCGACGAGGAATCGAGTGCAGCCCACCTTGACCGATCGACCCCGCCCGAGCGACTTGGCCCCCAAATCGGATCGGCCAGAGAACCAACCTGTTGGTCTTTTCTGATCGATTCAGCACACATCAAGGGGAGTTGACATTTGTGAAGCGATCGGAGCGAACAGAATTGTCCAGGAATCGGTGGCCTAAGGTGGTAGGCACAGACTTGATTGGGCGATCGATCGACGCCTGTGGCTTCACCGGAATCGATCGGATGGGCGATCGATCGCTCACGAGTCGACACATGTATGGCTAGCTTTACTGCTACCGCGTCCATGATCGGCAAAAACCACAGGCACAGGCGCAGCATGGATAGTGTGGAACAAACCCTTATGGGTTCATTTCAAGCTAATCACACAAAGAGATGGAAACTGGACCAGATAATGGTTGCATGTCCATGGACCAGATAATGGTTGCATGTCCATGGACCAGATAATGTGTCATAGATACCTGTTTAAATTTCAGCTTAACACACTCATATAAAATCAGGCCTACTTTTCCCTATGAATGCTTACAAGTATATATATATATGCATATGTATATTCATATACATACATGCATGTTAATATTGAGAGACAATATAGAGTGTATATTCGTAGCAGCAATCAGAAGCGTCAAATCTCAGGTGACCATAGAATCTAGTCTAGTATATGAATAGGTTTGCTAACATGTAATTAAGGACCGGGTTCATTAGCATACACTGATAAGTAAACATGTTTTTGTAGATATGGATTTTTGCATGCTCCTTGATGTCATGGGGTAATTTATCATAGTCTTTCAACTGCAAAATCAGGGACTTTTAGTGTAAAAACTGTTCACGGGTGTTATTGATCCTCAATTGTTTTCAATTAACAATGCCTGGGTTTATTTCATTGGTGTTTACAGTTGTGCTTTGCCTTGCAAAATCTGTACATGTATATGAAATATATAGGGATCCATTTATAAGTGGTTCAGTACCACAACTAGAGATGGCCACATTTTGGGGGGGGGGGGGGATTGGACTAGCTGGCTTTGTAAATTAATTAATAAAGCCCCTGAATATGGTATTATCACCACAATTGCTGGAGATGTAGAAAAGGGTTGTGGAACCAACACAGAAAGCTGTTTATATATATAAGATGTATCAATCAACCAGGGGGGGAAAAACAACAATATCTCCCACCACTGCAATTTCTCCCCAAACAGGGACACAGGGACTTATAGGGCCACAAATAGTGTATCACACCAAAAGGATGTATCGGGTTAGTTAAAAAATCTATTTAATGGTCAATAGTCTATATTAAATGGTCTATATACAATATCATACAGATGTCATATCATTTACTGTACAGATGATATTACATGCATTCCCAATCAAGATTTAAAGAAATGATAAGCAAATTAAACCCTGACACGTTTCATTGATAACTTCGTCAGGGGGGAGCTTAATTATTGCATGGACCAATTCTATTAGATAAAGCAACAAATGTAGAGATGTCACATACCTTCAAGATTCACATGACAAGTACAATAATCAAGCATTAAATGAGACATAGCATTTCCAAAACCCCCGTTCATCCTCTCTCAGAGGGAAGCAGTCCAGCTTTTTGTCCATTACTCTTCCCACTGATTTGGTCAAGGGACCTGGTTATGACAACCCCACAGGTGCTGGGTGGGGGTGAATAGGAGGCCCTCCCAACCATCCTGCCTATTCACAGTCAAGGCCCTGTTAGCAGTCTAACAAAGTTGCAGTCCACAGACTGCTATTTAAATACCGGACCCTAGGGGTTATCTAAAAGGGGACACAGATCAAAAATGGGCAACACGTATGACCCATTCAGGACCTATCCCTATTGTCTTGTACAATAAATAGACATTTACAGAGATAACTATGATGGCCGAACGGGTGGATCGGACTTTTAAAGTAGTCCGTCGTCCACCTGTTCATGGGCAGATTCAAATTTTCCCCCCTAGGCTGGGAATTTGTATCTGAAAAAACGGATGTGACGTCACCTGGAACACATAGTCCTTGGTTGTGATTGCCGGATGTGACGTCACTGACGTCAATCCTGGGTTTACGAGCCGGCTGCTCACTAGAAGACCGGCTTCATGCCCAGTCTTCTAGTGAACAGATTCTTCCTCCAGCAGGATCACGCTGCTCCTGACCCCGCCGGAGGAAGAAAAGAGAGCTCCTTCTCGCCAACGAACAGGGCTGGCCGAACAAGCGTACTGCTCACCGGCTAGAAGGAGGTTAACATGCATGTTCGTGGCCAAACTGTCCACCTTGCAGGCAGATCAGCCATCACTTAAGATAACTATTTAAGCTACAACTCAATGGCATCTGCTGTTACTACTTTTCATTGCCTTTCGTTTCAATAGCAACCTGCAGCATTGCACTATGCCACCATTTTATGTGTTTCTGAACCTCTGGTACACATTATATTTAAATAAAATCATTGTCAAGTCTAATGATAAAAAAAATCATGATATATCATGATAATATTAACAGGGCCATTTCTAGCCTGGGGGGGTGCTACTGGAAAAAATGTCAAAGGGGGGCTAGTCGCGGCTGAAACGGCCCTGAATACAAACATGGAATCAAACCTTATGCATTTCACAAGTGGAAGGTGGGCACAAGTTTTCACAAGTTTAAAGGCTTGCGTCCACTACGTCTTTTTAACCACTGCGGACATGCATCCACAGAGTGGAAAAAGACGCAGAGAGGACAATTTTTATTCTGCTGAATAGGACAGTGTCAACTCGTATTCTCAGCTGCACACCCGCTGGGGACTGGGGAATTGAACACCATTTATCCATGAATTATATTGAGTCTTTTTTCATTGTAATGCTACCAATTACAGAATTAGAAGGGGGATTATGCTAGCCATACACAGCCCGATAAATAGCGTGCTCAGAAGAGTTAAGAGTTCAGCTGTTCATAATACACTGCCTGGCCAAAAAAAGTCCTGTTCCAGAGAGGCAGATGAAGTGATGCACCCATCATGCCTAGTACCTACTGTACAAGCCTGTGGGGATAGTGCTACAGTGTGATCTTTGGTTTCAGCAGTTGGTCAGGTCTAGGTTCAGCAACAGTATGTGCTCCAAGAATAAGGTCAGCTGACTACCTGAATATACTATGTTTTCTTCCTTGATGGCACTTGCATATTCCAAGATGACAATGCCAGGATTCATCGGGCTCAAATTGGGCTCAAATTGTGAAAGAGTGGTTCAGGGAGCCTGAGACATCATTGTCACATATGAATTGGCCACCACAGAGTCCAGACCTTAACCCCATTAAGAATCTTTAGGATGTGCTGGAGAAGGCTTTGACTCTACCATCATCAATGCAAGATCTTGAAAAATCTTGAAAAATTAATGCATTGGATGGAAATAAATCTTGTGACATTACAGAAGCTTATCAACACAATGCCACAGCCGTAATTAAAGCTAAAGGCGGTCCAACTAAATATTAGAGTGTGTGACCTTTTTTTTGGAGGTGACTTGTTTTTTTGGCCAAGCAGTGTATACTGTATATAATATATAAACAGTACTGAAGTCACATGTAGACTATATGGTCATAATAACCATTAGTCATGGCCAAACTTCGGCCAGATCCGTCCGCTGACTTTTAAAGAAGCCGGCTTGAAAACAGGAAGTGACGTCAGCGACGTCACATCCGGTACCTGAAACGCACAGCTCCTGGTGACGAGAGCCGGATGTGACATCACTGACATCACTTCCTGTTTTCAAGCCGGCTTTTAACTAGAAGATTTTGCCACTAGATTACTAGTCATATTTGCCACCAACTACTAATTACAACAAACCCGAATGCTGTGTAATATTACAGTATACAATTCTGCTCCTTCTCATCGCTACTCACCAATGAATATGAATTTATACTAACAGGCCATTATAGATATATTAATACGCACAGAATGCATGATGTTATTTACACAAGATGAAACTGAACAAAATACATTAAGCTTGAATTCATAATTGCTTCTGTGTTTGTACAGAAAACGCATAATTTTCAAGAGAGCTATTACTGCTCTGTGGGAATTATTTTCACTTCATGCGTTTATTAAAGTAAATGTTCAGCTACATCCACAACAACATTATTCCGCTGCAGGTTACCCCTCCATTACACTGAAAAGCTATTAATATTGAATATTAAAGGGGCTTACACAACATTTTTCACTCTATGCGGTTAAAATAAATATTGGGAGAAGACTAAGTACACAAGGCCTTGTTACATTATATTCATGTGATGTTATTTGGAAGGTTGCTTTTGGCACAGAGCTTTTGAATAAGACACAATTTTCTAATTAGAACTCATAAAGCACCCCAACAAAAACTGCAGTGGCCACCCCAATTATAGATTCCTTTAATTATGTGTGAGGAAAATGAGGGACCGACTCATCATTGGAGGCTGGTGACACAAAATCTTTGGGAAAGACACATCCGCCTATGTGTCACCTACATGAATGACCTTATGGTGAAGCACCTCTAGCCAAATGATGCCATTAGTTGCTGAGTGAGCAATAGAGAGTGGTGTGAGTAATCAGTATTGACTTTGAATTGGCACTACAGGCCCGTTGGGCAAGAATTTTGATGTACACAGTTGTGTTGGCCACTTTGCTCCTGTAGCAAAACATCCCTTGGTATGTAGGTTGCCAGACCAAATCTGACAATCCTTTTTCCTCCTACTGTATGGATCCAGGTAGACAAACCAACCAACTACCAACTACTAGAGACAAGAAGGGTGACTGTATGTCCTGTTATCTGTTTACATCTACAATTGGGGTTCATTTGTCTTTATATTCTTTGGCATTATTATTATTTACTTTTATTTACAGAGCACCAACATATTAAATGTTATTAGATGACATATCACATGTACATTTAATTAGGGTTGACATGCAAAACAAACTTACAAACAAATAAAGGTGGGAGTACACAGGTCTAATTTTTAGTTAGATAGACTCAAAAAGATAGATTTTTTAATTGTTCAAACTAAAACCTAAACTGAACAAGGTTTTCGTTCGATCAACATCGAACAAAATTGAACGATATCACACACAAATCTTTCAAAAGCTCATCTGATGTTGGTAAATTTTCATCTTTCTTGTAAAAAACAAATGCAAACCGGACGTACCATTGTTTCATTCGATAATTTTTCTTCGATCTAATTAATTTGTATGAAGCTATTTCTTGTGTATACATACAGTGTATACATTCGATATAGGCACAATCGTTATTCAATCAAAACATCTAAAACAAAAATCTAGGTGTATTCCTAACTTTACACAGGAGAAGCACAGGAATATGCTTCTCAATCAAGCTTACTATCTAACAACATTGCCACTTAGTGGACCTCAGTGAATTGACTCTGAAACTGAATTAATGAAACATCTACATGGTAAACAAGCATTCGCTCTATGGTTTTCACCTATCAATTGTGTACGCCCTGACATGCATTAGTATTACTATGCATTGGTTGAACATGTGTTAAATTTCGCTCAGATAGGTGTGAACAGGCACTAAATGAATGAAAGCCCATCACTTAGTTCCAGGTGCCAAACCTGCAGCCCTTTGGGTGTTTTTCGGCGGCCCCCCTTGGTCCTTAACATGCGGCCCCCAAAACCGAACTGTTAATGCATAGGGCATAGCAACTCACCTGTGGAGTGGTAACACACTGACCCAGATTTCTCCTAAACAACTTTGGCAGTCCTACATCAGTAAAATTGGCAATTTTGATCAGGGAAACCAGGTCTACATATGAGCGCTGCACCCAGGGGCAGGAGGAGGGGTGGGTGCAGTTGGGTCTTGACCACCTGCTGAGATATGTCAACAGGGGGAGGGTCTGGATCGATGTTATGTGCAGCCCTTTAGTGATGCTGAGGGCCGCACTTGGCTTTCCTGACGGCTCCATGTCAGCATATACACTGGGTGTTGAGACCATTGTGTATGCTGACATGGATCGTGTCAGGGAAGGAAAATTATGGTAAGTATGATAGGAATTTTCAGTTATGTGTCTATTTTCTGTAAAGCATAATTTATGGTTAATAAAGTTAAATCATGTGAAAGTTTGTTTTTTCAAATTTTTATGCAAAATTTCCTGGACCTGGAAATTCCAGCACGCTTTATTTCCATTTCAAGTTGCCATGTGTCTACATTTCAATTCGTTATGTTTCACTTTTGATCAGTAAGAATACATTTGGCCAGATATACATGAATGTGTGACTTTAATTTAAGGATGTCTAAGGGAAGACTGTTCATCTAGCCCGGAGACACCAATGTATCGATGAACTAAGACACTGTAATCTGTTTATAGATTAACAGCAATGCAGGCACCCATCAATAACTGCTGTCAGCTGCCTGATATAATAAGCCTGCGGATTTGTGGCGTTTAGCTTCCATACGTCTGGGCGATTAAGAAACAATGCATTTTCCTAAGTTTTCAGTAAAGAGAAGTGGTCACACAGAGATCAATGTAGCGGGTATTGCAGTCATCCAACATCAATACTGAATGAGATTAGAATTTAGATGTCATGGAAGTAAAATGTGACAACATTGCCGTTATTTCACGATTGCCTATAGGGTGGTAAATGGTATATTTAGCAGTTGAAGGTTGTAATGCTAGTCTTTCTGTGTGCATATCACATAATTATAACCTATACTCCATGTGTAATGCATTATATCTGTAATGGTAAAATATAGGTTCCGCATACTACCCACTAAGAGATTATGTTGCACTTCAATAAATGTGTTGTGCTATAGTAGTCTTTACTAGCCAGGACAAAAATGTATAGTTTAACATATATATAATATAGGATAAATATAAATTGGCTTATTATTTGGTACAAAGAATATAAATCCACTCTTTGTGCATCCAAAGCCAGGTGTTAACCTCCCTGCCGGTACACCTGTACCATGCCGTTTTCAACAACGTGGTATAGGCAATCAAAGTAGAGTGAATAGTACAGAAAACCACCGCCGCCTCCTTAACATGAAGATCAGTGGCGCCACCCAACCAGCAAAGAGCTGGTGCCAGAAGCGATCAGGCTTGTATCACCGAGTGCAGTAATTCGGAGTGAGTTTGTTTTGCAGCATTCGAGACAACCACCAGGGAGGTTAACTGAACAACCCACCAACCCAATATTGTGGCTCGGGGAGATTTTAATTACCAAAAGCAATAATGTAAGGGATATCAGACATGACCATAAACCCATTGCTTTGCATGTAGAGCGCGTTGTCTCGATGCAAAGCATTGTCGGAGCTGGAGACTCAACAGTGCTGTATCTTCATCTCCTCCGATATCAGCAGCAGCGTGATGACTTCATTACGCTGCTGCAGAGAACCTCGAATGGCTCCAATATCGAGCCATGTGTTCCCAGCTTAAGAATAGTATAAATACACATACATTTAGACGATATTTCCGTTTTATCTTAATTTTTATAGAAGTGCAACATAGTTTACATATTACATTTGTCCAACATTCTCATTGACTCTTTTTAGTAGGTTGGTGCAAATGGTGCAAACCTACAAATGATGCTGCTGGGATACAATGTGTTCCTGCATTTAGCAGGACATTATTCATAGCCACGCTATCATTTGGAAAGGGCTGGAAAAGCCTGCAATGGTGCCCTACAGAGAGTCACACAAAGCACAGCTCTGCTGTATTGGCCTTTTAAATGATACGCACAGAAGGGGCTTAGTTGGCAGAGCAGCTGATCCCCAGTGACATGAACAGCAAAAATTGGAGAAGACAATCAGCTGATGAATAGATGGCCGAATGGCTGATACAGCTTATGGAAGTTTAGAAGGATACAGTATTATCCAACAGGGACACAACAGAATGCTCAGAACACGCAAGCTAAATTAATGTCTGTGGACAACTACATGAGATGTGCTACTAATGCTGAGATTGTAAAAGTTAGAAAAACTTCTGAGACATTTGTAACTTTTTCTAATAAAAGCATCAGCCGTAAAATTATGAATCCTTTGCAAAGTTATTATTCATAATGGTTTTTAAACAATGAGTGCGTTTATGATCCACAAGTACCTACCAGGGGTGCTACTATCTGCTTACACAAATGCACTAAAGGTGGGCATACACAGGTCAATACCTGTTCAATCGATGAACCCTTATGCTAAGCGTGATGACATCACCACCAGTTCGTCTATAGAATCGCTATGCACCACTGCGCAATCTAATCCCATTCGATTCTTTGGTAGTGTTAAGCTCAAATATTAGATTTTCGAATGTTTCGCTCGAATATCGACATTTCGACATTTCACAAATATTCCCAAATATATAATCGGATATACTATATATATCATATCTCGATATGATTTTTTTAAACGGAAATGACGGATATTCTTCCATTTTCAAATATCCGAGCTCCATGGACTTGCATCCATTGCGCATATTTGATCGCATTGCGATTTTTAGATCGCAATCCATGTCCACAATTGCGGATATTTGAGATTACGAATATGGAATCGAATATTATGGCGGGTATTCGCGAAATTACACGAATTTGAATATTGCCTAGTCGCTCATCACTGTTCTTTGAATGGCAATCAAAAAAGGATGGACCAACCCATGTACGCCCACTTATACTTACTTGATGGTACGTGCTGTGTAAATGCCATTCATTGCAAAAAAATTTATTGAGGGATCTGCTCCACTAAGCCCCATTTTATGGAAACATTCTGCAGCATAGTAAAACAAAATCCAATTCAAACAAATGTTTGAGTGATTGTAAGTTGTGGGATATTTTTGGTGGTTATTGGTTTAAATTTGAGCAAATTTTCATTTTAAACTTTGAAGAATAATTACTCCACAATGTCTGCAACTACAGAGTTCATGGAGAGTTTTTATTGTTATAGATCCCAATGCAATTAGAACTTGGCTTTTGTTTGATTTTCACATTTTAAACTTACTGCAAGGTAATTTTGTGGTTTTCTTAAAATACCAGAGAATGACCTTGCAAACACCAGTGTAAATTGAAAAATTACCTAGTATGGGGCCCTGAAATTTCTGATGGTGGTCCTGAGGGCCCTTTTACACTAATTGTTAATTTTAATGCACTGAACAGTACTGCGCTGCATTCATGACCAACAAATGTATAGGAATACTCTCACGGTGGTAACGACATGTGCTCAGCAGGGCTCTACACAGCACTGTGATGGGCAATAAAAAACAATGCAGCACTCTCAAGTGTGAATATGCGGTGGATATGTGGTGGAATATGCTTCCTATGGAAACCTGTCTGCCTTGTGGTAATGGCAATGCATATAGTTTAAATGAACCCTCAAAGTTTGCATATTGCAAACAGATAGCTAAATCCTATTGTTCAATCACAATATTCATCATAAAAGTTTAGATTTTAATGTTTCATTACTTTTTGAATCACTAACCTGATAGGTAGCTTAGAACTCTAGCTTTAATTTTCATTTCAGAAAAGTACTAAAGCTTTTAAATCTAAATAAGGATGTTTAAAAACTGCAATTTGAATGTTGTCCTCTGTAAAAATTGCCTTCAATCCAGTTATTACAGCATCGCGCTGAATGATCTTAATAAATTCAGCACTCAGTTGGGTTTTAGCTCACATCGTGCCACAGCTAGACGCATTGGTGGTAGGCCGTGCTTAGTCCATAATGTACAGGGGGGAAGGGGGACACTGAAGCCCATGCAGCTGTTGTTGCACTCCATGCCTTTTTAATTTGCTAATTCATTTTAATTATTTTAATTGACAAAATCAATCAATCCATATTACATTTTCTTAAGCACAGCGTGTTTTCACATAATGACAGCTTCAATTAACACATACTGGAACAATGGAGAAATTATCTGGCTTTAGGAAGAGATTACGGAAAGAAAACATGTTTGTTCTATAAACCATTATTGGTAGAAAAGGATGAATGCGGGGCTCTCCGGCACTAAAAGGGTTAAGCAGCCAGTAGCCAGAGACAAGATCAGAAAGCATGCAGGTCCCTATTGTCAGCCCGCAGTCTGAGCAGAATGACAGCAATCTCAATATTGTCAATCACTGCTGGGTTTTGCTCTTGGTGACCTGACCTGTACAGCCAGCATTATAAATTGCCAAATAACAAAAAGCTTTCATCTGCCAGAAAACTGTTCCTAGGGAAGAATGCTGTGCTGTTATAAACGATGACTTTGTGACAGATTAACAGAAGTGTGCTGAAACAATGATAAAATAGAGTCCCTCCTTGCACTAAATAACTTGCTACTGTTTGCAAGTTTGCCATTTATTTTATCTCTTGCCTTGAAGCCTGATGTTCTGGATATGTGGGAGCCAAGAAATCAGTAGCTAGGATATGCATAGAGGTGGCAGGAGCTGACACAATAGAGCTAATGAATGAGGAGGGTCAGCCCTGTGGTGCAGAGATGCTTTCAAAGCCCAAGAAACCCTGGAAGCTGGTTCTCTGATCTTTGTTCTACTAAATAAATGGTTGCAAACAAGGGCTAGAATGCTGTACAATAAACACTAAACACATTAAGTAGATTAAAGGACACTCTAATCCACTTAATGATCACAAGTGTGAAAGGAGAGAGTAATTACACTGCACTCCTGGGAATTGTATTATTATATAAAACACAATAGTCAGGGTAGAAGAGACTCCTGGATGGTGGTCAGATCTTTTTGTGTGGCTCCTCCATGGCCCAAAGTTCCACTACAGTGATTTTACCTGTGATTTAGCTCTGAATTTTTGGGGAAAATTAGCCATAGGCAGTTAAACGGATATAATATTAATAAACAATTCCATTGGCAGATAATAATGAACCAAAAAACGGTTCAATGGCTAGATGTTGAATAGTGTTGAGCTTAAGAATTTGAATTGTGAATATATTCGACGAATATCGGCTATTCAAGAATTCAAAAATTTTGCGAATATGATGGTGGATATTTGCAATGTCGAATATTGGTGATATTATGCATTGGGAAGCTTATGGCCATGCATTGCGATTTTATATTGGCAATGCGAAAATAAATACCACACATGACCATTAATTTTGAAGGTAATCATAATGAGATTATAATTGAAAATTTATTTTCGCAATTCATGACCATACATTTGAGGATATTGAATCGAATATTAGTAGAAATATTTGTGAAATATCACAAATTGGATTATTGCCTACTCCGCTTATTACTAGTGTTGAACAAGAATTATAAGTACAATTAATTAACCAACTTGATGGAATTGTTAGCATGATCACAGTATATAATCTAATGCATCAATTTGGATGATAAACAATCAATCATTTCTGTATTTGTATAATTCTTGAATGAATACCTGAACTACCACTTGGTTGGTAAAATATGAAAATATTATAATCAAGAAAACAAACAGACAGACATGTGTCTAATAGACTTAAGGTTGTACATTTGGTTCTATAACATTATTTTTAAAATCCCTGTATTTATTTTTAACTGTTAAATATTTTACTTTTTAAAGCCATGTCTACATGAATTCCCATGTAGAGCAGCATTCAGACTGAGAGGGAACTTGGGCAGAACTGAAAACCAATCAGCTGTCCTAAATGCAATGATGTTTAGAAGGGAAAGCTGATCTAGAGACCATACTGAATGGGATAGGCTGGGTCTAAAATTGGAAGCCCCCGAAACTGTGGGTTGTGTTATGGACACGTCGGTGTGACGTGTCCATGGCACAGTATTCGCCATGTCAGCAATACTGCGGCCTATACTTTCCAATAGCAAACACCGCCCAAAGACGCATTATGCTCGGTGTGTTCTCCGCACATAAGGATCGCATTATTTACCAGTGGGCATGTTACGTGACTCTGGTGTATCTGCGGGCCACCAACTGATCCACAATGCCCGGCTAGGCGCAGGTGACCCTGAAGCAGGGCATAACGCACCAGTATAGACAAGCGCGTCATTTCCCATAGGGGAATGCAGGGGCTGCCTGCACTACGCAGTTTTCCTCCCAGTCGTCACGCGGCAACCACAAGGAAAAAAACATAGTGTAGACCCAGCGTTATGATGTTTTTAGTCTTCTTCTTCTCTCTTACTATCCAGTCTGTTGGCCGGGATGTAAAATGAGCACCAATGAATTCCCTAACATAAATTTCCCTTAGGGAATGTATAGAAATGTCTTGTCAATTCTGTATGTTAAATATCAACATCCTCTCTGTTTCCTTATTTTGTTGCATGAAAACAAAAATACTTCCATCTAAATTACATTTATACAATGTTAGGGGGTGCTTAGAATGTTTCTTTTGCATATCTTTGAAGATTCAAAACAACAACAGATCAAAGTCGGGCAAGTTGTTGTTTCTGAGCTTTGTATTATATTATTTGCAGGATCAGAACTATTAGCAATATAAGTGGGACTTTATTGGTCTATCACCAATATACCAGACACAAACAGGTTGTTGTTCTTTATATTAGGAACACTTGATAAAACACTAGAATTTAATAGAAAGGCTCCTGTGTAATTCTGCTTAATGCATGTGTTTATTGTAATGAGTGTGCATTGTCAAAGATGTAAAAGAAAAAATCCTTGTATTGATCAATACTCTTGACAGTTGACAGATGGTATTGTTTTCTCAAATTAACAAGTTTTCTCAGCAAAGACTGTAAGCCACCTTCAGACTCCAGAATGTAATGTTCTGCTTAATAATAAATCCTAATGGGGAAACCAGTTAACACAGCCCAGTAGATCAACAGTATTTAGTTGGGAGGTATACCTTTTATTTACAGTAATGGCAGAGTGAGGCATAAATAAGACCAGATTTACTGGAACCTGCTCACTAGGTATGATACACACAATAGATGCTCATTGGAAACAACCAAATGTACAAGGCCACGTGTTCATGTATGCATCGATATAGAAAAGAAAGATGCATATGTGTGAAAGAGTCTACCAACAAAAGTAAGTATGAAGGAGAAAACGCACCAAAACATTGCATTAAGTATACTACATAAAGATCAGTCACCCCAAACTTGTTAGTTTAGTCATGGGGGCAAGAATAAGAAGTAAGGTATGCCAGGTATGCCTGATCAATACACTTCTTCTGTTCAGGTAATTAGTGGGTTCTAAGGGTGACCAACAATGGTAAACACATCCAATAAATTAATATCTGACTTATTGGTATACTTTCAGTATACACACCAAAAATGTTAGGATAGGTGGCCCCCTTTAAATACATTTCCAGAATTATCCCATCTGTTAACTGTTACCTACAACAGTTTTATCAAACATGTTTTCCAGACATTGTCATTTAAGAACAAAGTTTAGACATTGAATGTTCCAGGACATTCCATAAATAGCGGCATATTAAACCAAGTCTTATTTAATATAAAACTGCCCCTGAGATGGATAAGGTGAATTGAGTCCTTCAGGACAGACAGAAAACTCTCATTTAGTGATGGCCGAACATCGGCCTGGACTGTCCGCGAACGGGCGGGTCGGACTTTTAAAGAAGTCCGCCGTCCGCCTGTTCGCGGACACATTCAAATTCTCCGCCTCTAGGCAGGGAATTTGAATCGGAAAAACCAGATGTGACGTCAGTGACGTCACATCCGGTCCG
Organism: Ptychadena robeensis; assembly: GCA_036250615.1. NCBI lineage: Eukaryota > Metazoa > Chordata > Amphibia > Anura > Ptychadenidae > Ptychadena > Ptychadena robeensis. The sequence continues at coordinate 156,902,816 of CM070033.1, forward strand.
TGGACCGCATCCTGGAACGCATAGTTCCTGGTTACGGGAGCCGCATGTGACGTCACTGACATCACTTCCTGCTCCGAGCCGGTATTTTCACCAGAAGACCGGCTTCATGCCCGGTCTTGTAGTGAAAAGATTCTTCCTCCGGCACGATCTCGCAGGTTCTGATCCTGCCGGAGGAAGAATATAGATCTTCTCGACGGCGAACGGGGCGGGTCGAACACCCGTACTGTCCGCCGGTGAGAGGGAGCGCGAACATGCTTGTTCGCGGCCGAACTGTCCGCCTTGCGGGCAGTTCAGCCATCACTACTCTCATTTATAAAGCTTGTCAGACAACCAATGATGGTTTCAGCTTTTGATCAATATTGTACTTAGATAAAGTGGTATACCAAATTGCATCCTGTGGGCTGGATGTGGCCAATTCATCCTACTAATTCCAATGAAAAGGCACTAGTCTTCCCACTGACACCAACGATAGTACAGTTTTCACACCACTGGTACCAACACTAGGACCAAAGGACACCAATTTAAAAAAAAATGGAGGTAAAAACACCAACAATGGTATCATACGTTTTAATGTCACTAGTAATGGGACAATATACTTTCCACATATACCAGGGAAGGAGTATTATACCTTTCAATGACACCAAATACGTGGCATTATTCCTCTTTCCACTGACCACAGGCTCAGGATAATTTTTGTTTGGCATTAGTAACTCTCACAAGCCAGTGATGTCAAGGCATTAGATACTCCTGTTGGTCACAGTTCGCCCCTTAGCTTCTAAAGTACAGTTTATTAGGTTTACTGGGAAAGTTTGGAAATATGTTTTTTATATTTTTTTGTAAAGGTACACCCACATGCTTTATTTTAGGATACAACACATGCAATGATCTGCTGAGGCCACCTCAAACACAAACTGATCTTAGTAAGCCAAAATGTTAGGCTTGACTTATATAAACAGCAACTGACAAATTAGATGTGCTTGTTCATAACCACTTTCCCATCACGTGTCATACCTGATGCTTCTGTGAAGCCCTGTAAGTCATTTCAGCAAAGCAAATAGCTCATTTACTTTATCAGGCACGCACTGTCATTGCTGGTAGTGTCTTCACAATGCCATCCACAAAGCTGCAACGTGAAAAGCAGTGTGACAGCCCAGAGATAAGACGGTAATAAACTATTCATTTGTCTAACCGTTTCCTCTATACTCGGTTGTGCCATGAAGGATAATTAGCTTCGCTTGGAAATGCCATGCTCCTGACATGTCCAAGATTCAAAGACCACAGAACATTCAAGTTTATTTCATAAGCTAATGCAAGCGGCAACTTTTGGCAAAATACAGCAACTTGTGCAAACTTTCAATAATTGTTTTCTCTCAGCCTTCACTCACCTATGGCCTCTGTCCTTTGCTTTCAAACCTATGGTAGGCATACACGGCTTGATTTTTGAATAGATTCTAGCACAATTGGTTGCCGTTTATGGTAGTCGATTGTGCTCAAATCGATTGCTTCTAGCCATTACTTTGCATGGGGTGCAAGAGTCCCAATTCAAACTATTGAGCGGGATCGACTGTGCAGAAGTGCTGTGCATTAATTCTCCATTCAATCGACAAAGTTCAAGCACAGCGTGGTGATGTCATCACACTGCACTCGAGGGTTCATCGATTGAACGGGTATCGACCTGTGTATGGCCAGCCTTAGTGAAAATGTGATGCCTATAGTATGCTGGGGTTGAGATGGTCAAGGTTAAAAGCGGGCCAGACAGGATCTGCGATCTTCGTCGGCAGTAACCAATAGCAACTTGACATGAATCACATAGAAAGTCATACATATAGACATACAGGATTGTATATCCCAGATTATTACTATATTTTGTATACTGTTTTATTAAAGGGCCAGTACACTCAAAACCTTCACCATGTTATTTTTTCCTTGGATTCCAGGGCACTGAAATAATGATTGTTCATGGGAAGAGAGCACTTGCACCACACCCATCTTTTATTAAAAAAAAATTACATTATTATACTTACTCTTTAATTTTTGATGAACTATGAACTACAGTAAGATAAGTGAGGCTCTATGGACAGGAGACAGAGCTAAGAACTCTAGTGTGGAGACCTTGTGGGCATGTCCTAAGAAGTAAACATTAGATCATAACTAAATAATTAGTTGTGTCTATGGACTGACTCTTCAGATAAGCATACATTTGTTAGAGGCATTGGGACTGATTCATTATAGGAGCAGAAACACTTCACTGAACAAAGTGAATGTTGGGTGAGATTATTAAGCAGGACGAAGCTCTGGTCATTCCAATCAAGCTATGAAGGACTAGCAAAAAGTCTGCATTTAAAAATACTTTGTGTTTGGAATTTAAAATCAAACATATACAGCACTGCATCTGCAAAGTAGACAGTATGTACTACTTAGGTAACTCAGTAGCACCTAAACGGCATCCTATAGAACTGAATACTGAAAAAGTTAAAGTGGTTACTCTACCTGTGTAGATCACTGAGTTGTCATCATTTTCGGACGTAGGCGGTGAAGTTCCTCCACTGCTTCCCCTTTTTAGGTCTTCCGTGTCTGTTAAAAATAACATGACAGCTGCAGATGATGGGTTCATAGTAGTTACAGAAGTTGACATTTTGCTCAGCATATATCCATACACCATTAAATCCAAGCATAGCAGGAGGACACATGCAAACAGCAGACATGACATTTCTCTGTGAAACATCTTAATCAAGATCCCTCAAAACAGGCGTTCATGTAGGTCTCAAAATTCTCTAATTTAATATTTCATCCGGTGTTTACAGAGTCCTAATTGTAAGCTCTCCGGTGCACCTTGTCTGCTGTCTCTCAGCATGTAGACTGCCCGGAGTGGGGCAATCAGTACAGGCTGCACTGAGCATATGGAGAGGGGAAGGCAGGATGGCTGAATGCTAGCATTGCTAATTTTCTACCTTATTGTTAATCAAAGCTATTGACTGTGATCACTAGCCATCATCTCTCCATCTCGTGACAATTGGAGCCTCTTGGGAGTAACCCTTTGTTGGGACAACAGGAGTAAAATAGGGTCTTGTGAAGCAAGAAGGAGCGGAAAATGGGCATCCTTTTTATTTTAGACAACGTAAAAAGAAAAAAAAAAGGAGAGAGACAAAAAGGGAGGGCAGCAGGCCACAACATCTGTGGGATGAAGTGTTTTATTATAACTAGAAGACCAGACAGAAGTACAAGTGCATTCATCAGACACAAGGATCTCACGCTGCCTTCAAAAAATACCCAGGACATTGTTTATTGGCTGATGCATCTGTTTGTATAAATTATAAGAAATCATCATATGGTTCAGGCGTGGGTTCGGCAGCCTATATCTAGAAAACTCCATTATAGAATATGTGGCAATGTCTAAAGGATGTTTCTAAAAACATTATCTAAATCAATTTACAAAAATTTTAAAGTGCAGCTTAACAGAGGTGCAAAACAGAAATTGTATTAACAAAACGCCTCCCCCTCTCTTCATCTCCATGGTGGGAAGTTTTTGTATTTTACAGAGGTGTCCAGGACAGAGGAGTACTTGAATTATAGCTGAGTCCACAGAAAGTTCATCTCCATCAAGAGGTATTTTAGGGCTACCACCTTGTATTTTTTCAGCCTTGCCAGTCTGTTTTCAGTGTTATTAACAATGACTGGGCCAGATTTTTCCTTAGAAAAGGTGAGAACACTAACTTGTAGTAACTTGCACAACATAATTATTAGTGTTGATTAATCATCCCTTCAATCCCACATCATATTTTAGATGAATTGGATGTAGTTAATTGTTTTATTAATTTACTTTACTGACCAAACCCATAAAAGTTCCCTAAAGAGTACATATTAGAAGGGCATGGTGCAATTGTTTCATTGGGTTTCAGGCAGTTGCTCCAAATCAAGGATGAACATTGGGTAGGTTTACTAACTTTAATAAACTTGAAAAAGACCAGGCTATAGAATAATAAAATATCATATCGTGTACCTCTGTTTTGTCTTTTTCCTTAGATATCCCTTAGAACAGGGATTCCCAAACTTTCCTTGCAAGGCCCCCCTTTTCTATTTAGGAACATTATCAAGCTTCCCCTCCCTATTCAAACACAGGTTAAGAATGAGGACCAGCGCTCCCTGGAATAACTTTGCGCCCCCCTCCAGTTTGGGAACCACTGCCTTACATAGATGTCAAACTCTGGCCCAGAGGCCAAATTTGGCCCACCAAGCAATTTGATTTCTGATAGATCTGCCTTGTCTGCAGCCCCTCTGCCTGAAACTCTCACTCAACACTCACTGAACTAGCTGTTTAGAAGCCAACTCTAGCGACACACAGTGTATGCTGGGATTCGTAGTTCTCTACTCCAGAAGCAGGAGAACAAAATGTAAGTGTGTAGCAGACAGGGGGACTGTGGTGAAGGCAGACTTATCTGATCTACCAAGGGAGGTAGAAGGAGTGGTGAGTGTGCAAAGCAACGCTGATGCACCTGTGTGAAAGCGTACATTGTATAGTATGTCATTGACCGTCAACTTTGTCCTAGGTTTTAATTGTGGCCCACTGTGTATTTCAATTTGACACTCCCTAAAGTAGGCTTTTTTATTTGCATATATTCATATATCAACTACTTTAAAATAAAAATATGTCTACTTTAAAATATAAATAATACCTAAAAAATACTGTGTTCTGTCCATCTCATGTTACCAGAACATTGAGATGAAATCTACCAAAAACTACACCACAATAAAAGATTTCCAAGTTTTTTGGCTTGAATTCTACATTAAAATGTAAATATTCATCATCAAGATAGATAGACTTCTGTTCTAACTTTGTTATGTTTCCACATCCCTGACATGCCAGAAAGTCTCCGACAAAATGGTCATAGATAAAATTCATCAAATCTCTAATATGTCTTCCCAAATCACATCCGTTGTTTATGCTACCCCACCCGGTCCAGGAAGGTCTTGAGATGTTTGGGACTGTTGGCAAGTGTGAATGTAGAACAGTCTGGGACTATGGCTGATTTCCAGTGCACATTGCCAGCTGGACATTCCTTCAACTATAGTGAGCAATTTCATTAAAATATAAGATATTCAAACAGAACCGCTCAATGCATACTAACACTTACAGTTAAAATACACATGTGGAAACTATTTCAGCTGCCGCAAGATTTGGATGGTAATGATCACACTCTGATGACACACCCAACCCTCTGACCCAAAGGGCTACATTGCATATGGAAGGTGACAACGCCTATCAGGGAGCAGTTATTCCTCTGCCAAGCTTTCGATATGCCGAAATTTTTCACAAAATCCCCTTAATGGTCACTTTTTCTTTCTGTGTGCTTATAAATAATTTCTGCCTGACTGCAAATCTGTTGTAAACATGAAGTCTGGTGGAATAAGATCTACCCTTGCAGTAAGCCCCTCCCCTAATTGCAAAGGCTAATTGCACTGGTGATGATAAATAAAGTGGTATACTTACACTATTATTCCTGTAGGTTTCCTCCATTTCAACTTCTAGGGCTCCAAAACCTCTGCCCTTTACTGTCTAACCACCAAGGAGCAGTCACAGCTCCTTGAGGTCATCTATTACAATGGTAGAGAGAATTTTTCGACTTGCTAACTTCGTGAGCTGATTGCAAAGCCCCTGAACATGGTACCATCACCAAACTTTCTGGAGTTGTAGAGAAGGGTTGGGGGAACAGTTGAAAAAAAAAGTTTAAATTAAATTAAGTTCAAAAATAAAGTCGAGATTCCGATTTTAGAAATTTTGACTTGACTTTAAACTTCATTTGTGCAAAAACTATTTGTGTTAGAGACATACTTTCTTTTTTGTTGTATACCCCCAACCACATATCTACAGCAAGTTTGGTGATGATACCATGTTCAAGGGCTTTGCAATTAACTTGAAATCGTCGAAATTGTCAAATTTATTAAGTGGTATAATAAATGGAACACGTGAAACCTCTTTATTCTTTCTTGTGGAATAGAAACCAAAAAGGTCACAGTTTGGGAACCCCATAAATAGAAACCATAAAGGTCACAGTTTGGGAACCCCATAAAAGTAAGCAAAAGTGGTTCCCAGATCTCCAGGTTACTGCTAAAACTAGAGGAACAGATCCCTGCTTTAAAACGTTTTTTTTACTTGCTTTTAAACATTTTAAACTTAGTGTGGTATAATCAATGTAACACAAAACTACACATGAAATATTCCTAATAACCTTCCTAGCGCTCTTGTGAGGTCCAGATTTCAGTACCATAAACGCACCATAGACTTTAATAGCGTTTATGTGGTAGGCCTGTAACTTCCCAAAATAGGTCCGTACAAGGGTCTAGTAGACATCCTGAATATAACAATGTTTGAAACAAACAATTATGTAATATATGTTAAAAAAAAGTAAGTATGTATTTATATTTGTTAATGTTTATAATAACACATTTTGTTCATTTGGAAATGTGTTTTTTTTTCTTTGAATTTTATTAGATACAGTTATCACCTTAACAGTCTTGGTGTTCTGTAGGAAATGTCAAACGTCCTGCACGGTGTTGGGCTGTAAGCACAACCCCCACCTGTGGATGCCAAGCCTTCATTCCACCCTCACACATGCTAATTTTTGGCCTGCTGGTGGTCATTTTTCAGGGCTCTGGCAGTGCTCCTCCTGTTCCTCCTTGTACAAAGGCAGAGGTAGTGGTCCTGATGCTGGGTTGTTGCCCTCCCTGTCTCCTGGTAGCTCCTCCATGCTCTGGACACTACACTGACAGACACAGCAAACCTTCTTTGCTTTAGTCCAGGTGTGGGAGGAGATCCCTCAGGAGACCATCCGCCACCTCATCAGGGAGGTCATACAGGCACATGGAGACCACACACATTACTGAGCCTTATTTTGACTTGTTTTAACGACATTACATCAAAGTTGTATCAGCCTGTAGTGTTTTTTTCTAATTTTGAGTGTTCCCATTGATTATTTTTGAGCAGTGTATATATACTGCATATATTTGTACTACATACTTCCTATTCTTTTTTTATGTACACTGAAGATGTTGTTATTATTACCATAATATTTGCTGGGCTTGTAGTTTTGAAAGTTGCACATTTATTTCTCTCTCTCTATATATATATATCATACAACTATAAGTTTCAGCAACTCATTTATCCTTGTCAAGGCATCATTGCAGATATCCTCCTGGGAAAGGTTCTGGTTTGTGAGTCTGAGCTAATTTTCCATTTGATAAAGACAAATTATCAGTGAGCAGTACAGACAAGGTCATTCCTGCTGAGCATAAAGTTTTTAAATAAAGAGTTAAACAGAACGGGATTCTTTACTGTTGCCTGCATGTATAACTGTGACGGTATGGAAGGTTAATTTGGCTTTAACTCCCGGGGTCTTGCTGTAATCGGTGTTGTGTTTCCTGACTCTGTATGTGGAAGCCAGATCTGTGACCATTCAGAGGAGTAGAGAAAAAAAATAAACTCTCTGAAAGAATCCATGTATTCAGTCTCATCACCTCCGCTCCCAGCCGTCTACAAGTTCTACTCACCAGCCCCAAATCAACCCACATGATGAGATTTGCACACAAAAAACAGAGGAAACCATATCACACTTAGGAAAAATATAAGATACACTAAACATAAAGCGCACAAGTGAATTTACCTTTTATAAATGTATTATTTTTACAAGATTGACATTATTGTCGGACATATGGCCTGCACGGAGACTTCAATAACAAGTTCCTTTTTGGTCACAATAATGCAACATTCCTATCAAATGAGTATAAAGGATGAACCAAATGCATATAGGAGACTGATGGAACAGGACGCCCAAAGGTCCAGAACTACAGTTCTTTTTTTTACTGACATAAGCCCCCAATACATGTATAGATTACCTGTCGATCTTCTGGTCGAGAATCCCTTTGTGTGCCAGCATTTACTTTGGATGTTCCTTTTTGTTCCAATGGTGACATGCAGATGCATTTTCAGTGAGTAAGCAGCAGTGGCCTGATTAAAAAGCTAAATGGGCTGCATATGGCCCATGGGCCATAGTTTGCCCTTGACTGGGCTATATGCGCTGCAAATTTAACCATTAGCAAATGTACAGATCACAGGTCACCATTCCTGAAATCTTGGCTTTTTTTAAGAGCTATGTCAACCTGTAGAATCTCCTTATGTGAGATACTTCTGGGTGTGTTGGATGAATAATCCTGTAATGGGTTCTATTGTCCATCCCATAGCTCCTACTTTATTATCAATTAGTGATGTAAGGTCCAGAAGAATGCCCAACAGCATATAGCAGAGGGATGCAGTTTTTCAACCAACCTAAAAGGATGGGGAGATTCTTAAGTTGACTTCAGGTGACACAAAGCCTTTCTGCCCCCATCGGCGTCATCGGTGGCGCCGATGGGGGCGGAAAGCCAAAACACTGTATCACTTTTGGTACAGAAATCTGGACCTCCATGAACTGCCGGGGAGGTTAATAACCAAATTCATCAGAATTATCTCAATATTAGTTCTTTATGGTTAAAGCTGGCCATAGACGTCTCAATTTTTCGAACAATTTCTGAAAGATCGACCAGAACGATCACAGAGATCGATTGTTCACAAATCAATTTTAAAGCGTGGGATCGACCAAAATTGATCAGACAGGGATCGGACATGTCTGAAATGTTTTGTGCATCTATCAGGAATCGAAGAGGATGTTACAGACTATAAGATCTGCCCTTATGATTGACCCACGGAGGCCTCATTCCACTTCCTTGATTTCAGATCACATTTAGTTTAGTTTATTTATTTTTTAGTGGATCTTGTGATGTATAGTAACATTACCGATTACTTGGGTGCATAAATTGGCAATAAATCGTACATCCAGAAAGGGGCACTTTGCGTCCAATGTTCGACTTATGATCTCTGAGAAATCTACATGTCTATGGCCAGCTTTAGTGATGTTGGTCAATCTGGATCAGATGCTGGTTCTAGTGGTAGGCTGTATGAGAGCTCAGGTAATATCACTACCATTCTAACCTTAGAAACGTGAAAGATTCTCAAAAAACACATTTTGTTTTTGTTTGAAGGGACTTCATTTTAGCATCCGATTTTAATATATTTTTAATAAAAAATATTTGAATAAAACATGTCAGGGCTGATCTTGCACAGGGCACCTGGCACACTGATAATTCTTATGGTGGTCACATGGTGGTCACATTATAGACTGGCATATGATTTCCGTCTGTCTTTGGCCGACATGTTATTAGAAATGTCTGTTCTAAAGGCTTATTCAGCATTCCTAACTGCAACACCCAAATGATGAATATTCATCACAACTACTATCCAGTTCCTTCTGCCATTCTTTTATCCGTTAATTATTATGTGTTTACCAATCACAAGATATACGTTTCATCAGAACCTCTTTCAAACGTTTTCCAGCATATTTTCATTTTAAATACCTTTATGGAAAAAAACGTGCAGTGGTACACTGTGTACTCAGAGTAAACTAATCAATTAAAAGTACTACTGAAATGTATCACTCATAAATCTTGGAGTGTCTGCCTAATCTAATTGGATTTCTTTCTATCTGCTCTGACAGTCTAATCTTTGAGAAATCAATTATCAGCACCACTATGTTCATTGCACTGGGGTGCCTGGGCTGTAACATGGAAATAAAACAAAATTATCTCAGCATTCCAATTAGTTGTATTTGTTTAATTTAGACTTAACTTTTTTCTCTTTTTTGTTTCTCATTTTTTTTTTATAGAGAATGTGGAATGGGCAGCTCCTATGTGCCCAGAACTTAAATCCAGTCAGGTAGTGCTGTTTTATGGCCATTACACTGTAGACTTAAGAGCACAGTGGTATAAAAATGAAAAATATATTGTCAGAATATGCATCCCATTGTTCTTGTTGAGCCCTCCAGCATCCCTAATCAGGAAGTGAGGTCATCCTGGAAAACACATGGCTCTGAGAAACAATACTTGTAAACCTCCTTTAATGTGAGTATCTTGTCTGTTGTTTTGTTTTATTTTATTCCTTTCCATATTATTTAAACATTTACAGTACCTTACTTTGTTGTACTAGTTTACTTGTGCACCTTGTGTTCTTGTTCCTATTTGTATGTTACAGGGGCACACTCCTCCATTTTGAGAGCTGCACCCCTACATGTAACTTAAACACCCACCCCTCATTCTGACCCCATTTTACTCTGCAATCTTTGCTCAGGCCCCATACACCCACTGAGCGCCCTTCTGGCCACTAAAATAACTGTAACTGTGTAATCACTGCTGACGGTTGTGCACAACTATTTATCATCTTTCTTAGAATCTCATCACAAGCTTCTCATGCAGGGCTTAGTTTACTAAAGGAGTTGGGAGCCTGCACTCTATTAACCTCCCTAGTGGTCATAACATGACAAACCAAGTTTGTCTGGAGTTTGTTTGACGGCATGATTGATGACATCAGTACGAGCATTGGGCCTATTGTGCGTATCCATTCTCGATGTATGCCGGTAAACAATGTTGAAGCATAGTATGACGAATATATCCGCCATTGGGAATATCTGAGCGCACATATCGTGATATATTGCAAATTCTGGATTGTCGGATATTCATTGAATATATTCAAATTTCAAATATTATTGCTCAACACTAAGCTCAGCACAGAAAAGCATTATTAAAGGATGTCCATTTGGTTGATGTAAAAGAATTATTTTCATGGCTCCACCCACGGTCTTAAAGTGAGGATTTTTTTCTTAAATTTGGGGATTTGTGATGGAATGGGTCAATATCATTGAAATACTCTGTTCCTTTTGTAAATCAGCTTATTGTTCCTAGACACAGTAAATTCTATTATTAGGTACTCATGGAACTATAAGGTAGTTCAGGTATGTTTCATTCAGGCCTCATGCTGCTACCATACCGGTATCCCTACGTTTTACAGTTCTGGCCACTGTAAGCTTGTTGATGCAACAAATTAGTGAGCAGACTAGATGTGTAATGTTAAGGTAGCCATACACAAGTTGTTTGCTGCGACTTCTCGGCAGATCGATCGTTCGTGATGACGTCATCACGAACAACTGCTTATGCTGAGAATCGGCTGGGCACCCTTTGTGTGCTGGCCATTTGTGTGCTGACGGCAGTCCCCATGCAAAGGGATTGGCTGGGAATTTATCAGCATGTCGGATCGCACAGTGATTCGGTAGATTCTTGGTCAATCTTGGCAATTTTCGGCCAAGCAGCCACCGGCCGATTGGCAGGAACGCACATGGCAGTCCGTGCTATAACTTTTATGCTGCAAGCATTTTTGGTGAATTTGTGCATATATTTCAGCCAATTAAATAAGAGTACTCAGCAGTAGTGATGGCGCGAACGCGGAATTTGATGTTTGCAAATGGCGAACGCGAACCTCCGCAAATGTCCACGAACCCGGCGAACCCCATAGACTTCAATCGGCAGGCGAACATTAAAAAACAAAGGGACC
>CM070033.1:156914385-156926188 GCA_036250615.1 Ptychadena robeensis
CATGCGATGTTCGCCGCGAATAGTTCTCCGGCGAACAGTTCGGGCCATCACTACTCAGCAGAGGTTGTAAGCGGAAAGTGCTAGCCATCATGTGATAAAATACACTTCAATGCAGATGTATTTACATGTAATAATATGATGTGCATCAACAGGTAGAAAAGCATGCATACCTAATTAAACAACATTCAAGTGTAGCCTATTAAATGTCTCTGTGCTTAAAATATGTTTTCTTATAATAATTATTATTAATAATAAGAATATATTAATAAAGGATTTTATGAATATAGGGAGGAAAGGGGAGGGGCAAGAGATATCTATATCAAGGAATTATAATAATTATATATGAATCCAAGGCTCTTTTTGCTGGTTGTCACACAGTTTTATATATTCAAGCAAATTCACATTGCAAGTGAAAGGAAAAGAACTGGAAATCTCTCTAACAGCAACTAAAAGTAGTAAGTAGTAATCCTAGACCCCAGATGCCCAACCTGCGACCCTTTTGGCATTCTTTGGTGGCCCCCCTCGGCCCTCCATATGCAGCCCCCCCAAACTGTTATTGCATAGGGCATAGCAACTCACCTGTCCGCCAATCCCCCTGCTGACAAGTCCTCGTCTGGGAACTTCTTTGAGTGGGAAGAGGAGGAGAGGCGACCCAGATGGTGCCTGAGCAAGTCTCTCGCCTCTTCTTCTGTAGTGTTGGGGGGGGGGGGGGTCAGCAGACCGAATATAGCCTATGCTCCCACTATTCTACCAATGAACAGGGGATGATTGTATAATATATATTGCGACACATAACCTGAGAATAGGGGCATATAAGCTTTAAATCAAACATTATGTGCTCCATAGATATCATCAGAGGCTTTGATTATATCTATGAATCACATAACCTTTGACAATGTATATGACACAAAATGTGAACTACCATACTACAGTGTTCCCTAATGCTTGAAGTATAATTTTTTTTTATTAAAAACAATGTCTTCTAGCTATGCATGATTTTTTCATTATAAAATGCTTATACAGTATAGATTTTAAATGTTATGTGTGGCCCTTTAGTGATGCTGAGGGCCGCACTTGTGGCCCTTCATATCAATTCAGTTGGCCACCACTGTCCTAGACCATCAGTCAACTTTGTATAGTTGTCTATTACTGTCTATTACAGTTCAGAAGTACATGCTGTCTGGTGAAACTTTTCCCCTCACCAGGTAAAGAGAGGAAGTCCTGCTGCACACCTATCCATTTTTAGGTGGGTTGGGCATAAACATATCCATACAGTGCATATTACATCTAATGAGCCTGTTCACAAGAACATGCACATCAGTCTACATAAAGTGGATAGGCGAGGTCCAGCCCAAAGGGTAAGTTCAGCTAGGTGGTTGGGAGCCACACGGTTGCCAATTTCAACATAGAACCTCAGACGAAGTTGAGCCACAACTTTAAAAAATTACATTGTGATCATGTTGGATAAACAAGTTATTTAATAAACAACTCAATATAAGTTTTTTATCTTCCTGCAATAAACAAAACATTTATAAAGAAACATCTACACAAAATCACCACTTAATATATTGTTGGAATTGTCTCAGCATATTGTAAGAATGGAAAAAATCCAGATCACCGGGTTTGGTAAAGGAAGATTGATGTGTTTTGTGAAGGGCCGCTAAGATGACTACACTACGCTGCTAAGGTTAATAATGCCTTATATATCCGCCCAGCGTGATATGGAGAACCCCGCCGCTCAGGCACAAGCATCAATGTGTCTTTGCAGGTTATCTCCTCTTCCCTTGTAAAATTATTCAGGTCATAGATCTTTTCATTTCCTCCCATGTGTAGCCTTGTCTGCCTCCTTGTTCCTCTACTACTGCAATATAGGAGCTTCAACCATGTTTGCAAAGGCAATTTATAACAAAGTAAGCGAAGAATTGCGACAAATAAATGAAAAGGGAAAAAAAAGAAAGAAAGTAAATGTCAGCTGGGAACAAGGAGAGGAAAGAACACGAATACAAGCAAAGAGGGAAAAAGATGAGGAAAACACAGCTCAGGATAAAGGTTAGACGTGAACTACAGAATACAAAATTTCTAATCCAACTCCGGGAAACAAGAAAAGTTCAAGTCTGGCTTGTATTTTATAACAATAATAATATTTCTACAAAATATGATTAGATATCCCATAACTAAAACGGCATTGTGGGAAAAAAATATTATTTTCTTTGTTTTACAATGCTAATTGTTTGGTAATATTTATTTGGCTGATGGTATTTTGTCCTTGGCAATGGTCTTAATTTGAGTTTCCTTGTGCCTGGACACTGAACACTGCAAATTTGACCCACTACAACTAAAGGGATGCCAAAGATGCACAGATATGTGTAGGCAGAAAGGCACTGCAGGAATGGCCAGAAGCCTTGGCACTGTACTATTCATAAGTGTGGGGGGGGGGCAAAAGACTGTGCTGTAGCAGTTGTTCTTGAGGAACATTGGAGTTCTCTTGAGGACTCGCAAGTGCTCCGGTCTAGTGTACCCACTGGACAGTCAAGCACTTTATTAAAAAAAAAGTATATATATATATATATATATGCATGTGCAGTGGTTTCAGATTTTTTTTTCTGCTCTTAAAAACATTTAGATGGTTCACTTGAAAGCAAAGTAGCTCATGTGCATTAGGCCATCGATAAGTAAAAAGTGCCATGGAACTTGTACAAAGACAATATTTGTAAAATTACATTTTTAAATAGTCTGCAAATATAATTACTAAAAACAATTCCACCTTTATTACACTAGAGTATGTTAACACAGGACTCGGATATGGACATTAGATTGTGCGGTGGGCCTACATGGGTAGATTTCTAAATAGAGTTTATGGAGCTCGATTGTGCTCTAATCTGTTATTGATTCGCTGTGATTGATCGCGGGTCGATTGCATGGGAATCTAACGGTGTATGCCCAGCTTTTGTGTAATGACGATGTACTCTATAATTCTCTGCCTGATATGTTGCCCTCCTTAAAAAAATCAATGACAATAATAATCTGCTGCAGCTTCATATGCAGAACTTTCTGTCAGGGACCCAAAAGCACCCCTCCAACAGTGATGATAAGCATTTCTCTCCCCCCGGATGCACATCTCTCATCACGCCGGAGAACACACCCAACCCCTCATCTCTGGAGGAGTGCTGGGGAAGTGGCGGACTTGCTTACGCCCCCTGGGGAGGGGGTGCTCACCCAGGGCCCTGATCGGCCTAGGACCACCCCTGCTGGGTCGGCTCTAGAGGGTCTGAATAGAGATGGTCAAATTTTTCGACTAGCAGACTTTGTAAGCTTATTGCAAAGCCTCTGAGAAAAATATCATCACCAAAATTGCTGGGGATGTAGAGAAGGGTTGTGGTTCAAAATCAGTCTAAATTTCGATTATTGAAATTTTTACTTGACTTTGAACTTAATTTATTGCAAAAACTATTTGTGTTAGAGCAATACTGTTTGATGATGATACCATGCTCAGGGGCTTTGAAATTAACATCTCTAGGTCTGAAGAATGAGCACAAGAGGCTTCTGTTCGCCAGAACTAAACATGCTGACAGGTGAGTAATAGCTCTATTTAATGTATGTGTCTTTTTTATTTTGAGTTTAGAACCGCTTTAAGTGAGAAGATGACAATACAAGAGCAAAATTGGAAGTCAGGAACAGTTATGTCACCCATAATAGAAACTGCACAAATATATTTATTTGGTTCCTCCTGTACCAGATTTCCATAAAACTTGGCTTTTAAGTAGCCACACCAGCACTTTTATTTATGCTTATAAACATATAAAACCATAAGGGTTTATTTAAACATGTAAACAAGTAAAGGGTTGTTAACATAGACATTGTATATTGTATAGTGACTTTAATTCCCAGTTGCACCCCAACCTGCTTGAGCAAAGCATTGGAATTAAGCATTACTGTAACCAATGGGACCAATACCATGTTGCTCCCCACCTTGTCACCATAAATGTGCTTTGAATAGACCTCCAAGAATCCCTATTGCCACCACAGAACGTATGGCAATATAAAAAGACATCAAAGAAAAAAGAGGAAGAGAAAACAGGGTGGGGGTGGGACAACCTTTTTCTTCATTGACTTTTCCTGAAAGAACTGCCAGAAGCCCCAAGCAAGGACTTCCCCTGCCGCTCCTCCTGGCCACCTGACTTTGACCTCTAATCCTGTACGCCCACATTCCACCAAAACGTTCAACCTATTCTATGCTTGGGGGGAATATTCCTCCCATAGTCATGGAGACCTTACACACATTGTGTCCTGCAGATCTGTCTAGACCAGCAGACAATATTAAGGTGAAGAATGTAGAATTAAAATGTTTTTTTAATTCCTTTCAATTCATTAACACTATTATGAAAATATAACAGTTGGATTAACATAATTTTTAATAAATACAAATACACTGTAATGGTAAAATGCAGTAGTGCAAAAAACATAAAAAAAAAACATATATCTTGATTGGGCAAGGTCCTCGTCTTCACCTGATTTGTATTTTTCACTTAATCTGTCTTGATTTAATGCACAGTTCTACATAATACATTGGTGTTTTAGAGAAAATGCAGAAATATAAAAAAGTTAAAAAGGGAACACTAAATTTAAAAAGAACCTAAAAAGTTAAGAGAAGAAATGACATCTACATGAGGCTTAATGTAACATATCCATGACATAGCTCTGATTAGTAATCCTATTAAATATGTAATAGAAAGGTTTACAGACTCTGAACAGCAGTTCCTTGTCTTTTGACAGAACATTACGCATCTGTAACTGCCTTCATACTTGGGTTCCTAATAGTTTTATAGCTCAATTATTGAAAAACTTTATTTTATTGCAGATTAATAGCCAAACTGGCATGAAACTCCATTAAGGGATAGCCAGATGATAAGCCTGAGACTCCACAATGACTTGTATAATTGCTGCTTAATTATGCAGAATTAACAAATGGCAGGCGTACCAGTTGTATTACTCGAGCAGGGCTCTTTGCCAAGACGGCATACTGGCGTAAATGGCAGCCTGAATCCAATTTTGTTATGTGACACCTCTAAGCATGAAACCCCCGACTGCTGTCTCCTCCATCTGTAGTGCCAAAAAACATTTAGCACAATAGAGAAAGCTGACGATTTGTTAAACCATTGCACATTTTGGTAACTGATATTAGTGACCACAAAATACAATGAATGAGCAAACTTATGCCCGAGTAAATACTATCTGATTAGTCCAACAAGCTTTCAGCAGTTAAAGTACAGCTGTCATCTTACAAAAAACACAATTTCCTGCAAATGAGAGGAATAAAGAGGGCAGAGCCTTAATGAATGGTGAAAGATTTAGTGATCTAAAAAGGTTCAATTCATAAAGCTTCATCACAAGAAGAAGTCTTTTGATTTTAACCAAGGGAGTGTAATATTGTAAATCTAAATCTAGTCCTGTACGCCCACATTCCCCCCAAACTTCTTCTATGCTTGAGGGGAATATTCCTCCCAAAGTCATGGAGACCTTACATCCATCCTGTCCTGCAGGTCTGTCTGGACCAGCAGACAATATTCAGGTGAAAATTTTTTTTATTCAAATTCCTTTCTATTTATGCCACCACTATGATGAAAATATAAGAGCTGGGTTAATATAATTTTAAATAAATACAAACACTCTTTAAGGGTAAAATACACTAGTGCAAAAAAGTTGATTGTATTTATTTAATATTATATTTACCCAACCTTTTAGTGATCTAAATATGGTCAATTCATAAAGCTTCATTACAAGGAGAAGTCGTTTGATTTTAACCAAGGGAGTGTAATTTTGTAAATCTGAATTGAAAATAACTATCACATTTTAAGTGCTCTTGTCCTAGTGTTGGCTTTGTGAATTTAACCTCAATTCTCTCATCCATCATCATGCTCTGTTCTGTATTATGAGTAATGTAGTCACCATAACCATGCCAGGGGTAGTCTGCATCTGTTTGCTAAATAAAGGTAGACATACACGGCCCAATTTGCACCAGATTTTCCATCTGATCGACCACCGAGTGTGCTTCCGCCAATCGGCCAGCGGTCGCTTGGACGAAAATCGGGTGGACCCACCTGGTGAGATACACCAGGAATCTGCCCCATGTCAGATCACAAGGTGATCCGACATGCCGGTAAATTTACAGCTGATCCCATTACTTTGAATGGGGACGGCAGTCCCATTCTAAGTAATGGCCAGCACACAAAGGGTGCCCAGCTGCAGCGGAGAGGCCAGCTGCAGCGGTATGACGTCATCCTGCTGAAGTTGATCCCTCATCTGTCGAGGCAGAATTGCCCCATGTATGGCTACCTTAACACTTGCAACCCCTTAGCCAGAGGAGTCCTAACCTCTTAAAGAGAGTGCCATTTGAACCATTAACGTTAAATGGAAATTAACCATGCTTTTTATACTGGCCCTGCGCTTGCTCTGGTAATTCGCAATGCCTTGTGTTACTGAAAAAACACCCTGCAGCCTGCATTTTTGCGGGCACAGTGCAAGCATCTCCCATCCACTTGTATGGAAGACACAAGCGCAGTGCACTGCAAAATTTTGTTTTTCTGCCAGTAAGGTACATGGCCACGGCATGCCTGTCCTAACCTAACTCACCTAAAACTTAAATTGCTGGAGATGTAGAGAAGGGATGTGGGAGCACTGGAAAAAAGTTTTGCTCTAGCACATGTAGTTTTTGCATAAATTAAGGTCCAAGTCGAAGTTGAAATTTCGACTTTCGGAATTTTTACCTGATTTTGAACCATTTATGTTAGAACAATACTTTTTTTTGTAGTATACCCTCAACCTTTCTCTACATCTCCAGCAAGTTTTGTGATTACTCGAAATTGTTGAAAGGGTTTTATTTTTTTTTTAATCCGACCATCTCTAAAAATGACTCCCAAATCCTGAAACTATGGAGTACATACAGAAATTCAGAACTTGTGGATGATACCGTTATCCTGCTTGGAGGTTCTATTTCTTCTGGATTTGGGTGACAAAAAAATAAATAAACAGATTTCTTAGTGACCTGTTTAAATTATGTTCCCTCTGCATAAGTCATAAGTGTCTGCATCTGTCATAAATGTCCGAAACAATCACAATGAAAAAGCGATCCCCTGCTGGCATTGATGGAGGACACCGGAGGATTGCACAGAACAGGTAAGCTACTCCATTTTTTTGCATTAGAAATTATTAGAAATGTACTGGTGCAATTGTCATGTGAAGATAGGAGGACTCTAGAAATTGGTTTGCAAATATATTCTTCCGATGAGGTCCAATTTCAGTTCAGGTGGTAATTTTAAGAGCTGAGATAACATCTGGAGTTTGTCCATCTGTGCAGTATATGATTTAAGTCCAATTAATGTAAACTTTGATCATTTTAGGTAGATCAAACGCTAACATCGAACCGTGTATGCCTAGCTTAACTTACATCTTACCTAAGGATGCATATGAATACATATACTCCAATGTATCTATGGAGAAGGAATGTGGTTGGACAGTAGTATTGTCCCTGTGTAGACATGGAAGCATTAGATGAGCTTACTTTTGTTATATTTAAACAAATCATTTTTTATTTACAAAATTGATTTTGAGATTAATGTTCTTGTAATTTGTAAATCCTGTTATTTTCATTTTGTTAAAGAAAGTTTAGAACAACAAACTGTCTGGCAGGTTCAGATGAATTTTACAGAGGACACACAAACCGCTGTGTTAATGCAAGAAAGAGACTTCATTATATATAGTATTATATAGAAAAAAAAACTATATGTGGCACCCTGCTAAATTAAAGAGTGTAGTCTTTACTTCTAGCCACGGTGGACTTTCATGGTAGCATAAACAAAACAATAAAAATAAATATAATACATTTTTCATGATGAAGTCATCATGAAGAATTTTTTTTGAAGTTATGTATTCATGATAAACATGGTACATTTTTTAAATAACTGGTAAACAATAATCTGGTCATAAATTTTCTTTGCGTTTCGCGACCTCAGTCGCTTCTTCAGGAATTAACCAGTGTAAGTGTTCGGCTATGGGATAATATGATAAATCGATCAGTATATATAGGCAATATAATGTCTAAGTAATTTAGGTATGTAAAAGGTAGGTATATTCATCTATATCTATTTAACTATATGGGGACCATATGGTTACTCCGCTTGGGGGGAGAGGAAAAGGGCCTCCCTCGCCTGGTTCAGGGAACGGGGGGCCTTAGCGGATTCGTCTTGACATCCAATTCATAAAGGTATCTGCTGGTGCATCACAAAACCCAAGCATTAAAATCATACTAAGTCAAGTTAAAGTAATGCTGATTAACCCAGTGCTTTACCTATATATCCAATGCGACACCAGAAGAGGGAGAAAGAGATGAGGTGATTGTAGTGTTGGATGTGTAGGTGTGACTGTGATGATATGTGTGACTATGTGATAGGGATGTGCAGCTATGGTGATAGCATGGTGTTATTGTAAGTTCTTCTATTTTAATTTGTGGTTGTAGGTATTGCCAATTGAACTTTGGTTGTCAGGTGTACCCCTTTTTCCATATATATAGTATTATATTTTAGTCCTTAATAGTCCTTAAGGCAAAGGTAAAGGCAGATGAACTTGTTAAACATAGAGATAGCCACCATAGAAAGAGTTAAAGGTCTAACAGGAAACATCCTTATAAAATATGATCTTGTTAACAAGCAAATGTCTGAAGGTCACTTGAACAATTACTTCAATGCTATATTACAGTAGTAACACTAAAACTGTATAACGCTTAAATTACGCCCAAGATTTCTTTTTTTTATTTCATAAGAAGAGCATAAAAAAGTTCTAATCTAATTTTCTTCATCCTGCTCTGCTTCTCTTCACTGAAGTATAACATTTTGCTGAAAATATCACCTGACAGGCTTATGCCTCATTTTCTTTTGGAACACGATGGCTTCCGTTACAGTTTCCTTTCTTGACCCTAGCTTTTGTTTATTCTTAAACCTGTGCACTGCTGTTAAAAATGAAAATGTCAAGTGTGTATATAGTTTGAAGATATAGAAGAGAAGGCAATATTCCATGGAAAAACTTTTTCACAATTTATGAAGCATCAGAAAACTTTAAAAGTACAATAATCTATCATAATGAACGGCAGAATAACATAGTCCAGCTGCACACCTTTTAATGACAGAGTAGAGCCAAGGAGGCATGTAAAAATGTTAAAAATTGTAAATCAAAGGCAACCTTCCCACAGGTCACATCCATCTCTAATAGTAAAATATAGGTGGAATGAACTGTAGATTTCATTCAAGAACTGTAAGATTTATAAAAAGATGATAACAATTGGCTGGAAGGTACATTTGGAATTTAGCCCTGAAGACACAAGTTCTTGGATACAAACATGGGGGAATCTATTACACACATAGTCATAGTTTACATGTTAGAAAATGTTTTATTACTTTTGAATCCTAAAAAAAGCACCATTAAACTAAAACTGGACTCTGGAGTAACCAGTTCCCCAAAATGCTGCCCTTCCAATGGAGCACAACCACATGCAGTAAGGGTGGGTGAACCCAAAATGCTGGAGAGTACTAAGAGACAGTACGGGTACTAAGTGATGCTCAATGCATCATTCTGTAAGACCAAGGTAGGGGGCCAAATATAATCACACTGGGAGCCTAATTTGGTCTCCTGGCACCTATGCACAAGAGGCTAGAGAATTTCTATATTTAACCCCCCAAGAGGTATTCCTGAATGTGGCTAAGAGTAGATTTTAATTAAGAAAAGTCTTTAATCCTGAGCCACACTTGGGATTGCTTACCTGTTTCAGGTGAGCCAATTCTGTCCTTTAGCCCTCTCTGGATCCATTCACATTATCCAGTCCTTCTTGGATCCATTTCCCTCAATGATTATGCTTTTGTCAATCACCTGTAGTATATTACCCAAGTCACAAGTCCTCACATAAAACACATGAGTTTGGGGACCATAAGACACTTTTGAAAGGGGGGGGGGTGCATCTTTGCTCTATGACCAAAGCCATTTTTTAGGTATGACCACCAGGGAGGTAAAAGCGTATCCAAAACAATTGTTCTGATAACAATTGGATTTTCTATATCTTTGTGAGATTTCTTCTCTCTTTCTCTTATGTTCCAAAACACATCTTCAGTCATTACTTAGCAAGCAAATCACTATTTACCCATCTCTGAATATCTAGTAATTATAACGATGATTCCATGTTCAGGGGCTTTATAATTAACTCACAAAATCAGGTAGTTGAATTTAAAAAAACTAATTTCACTATCTCTACCTACTAATGGTAATTTATTTAGGGGGGAGCCAAGGCAGTGAAGATTGACCATCAATTTCAGTGGCAACCACCTTATGTATGTATCCATCAAGCGCAAATAACAAATTTCCAAGCGATCCCTTGCAAATAATAAATATCTTAAATACTGATACTGTACTTTTTATAACTGGCTTTCACTTAAAACTAATTCTGGGTTTACATCATTTTGCTCTATTACCCCTGAGCCTGCCAAAAGAGCCCCCTTAGGGTACATGGACTACTCTTTGACAAACTATGAATGAAAAGGTCATTAATGTTTAATGTAATATATGGAGAAAATGTGACTTTATAATTTTAAAATAATATTTACAAATATGTCCTGAGCAGTCAGCTACATTCTCTACTATGAATACATTGCCCTTTCCTGCTACTCCTTATCTTCTGTTGTGAATTTGTCCACTCTATTGCTTAGCAGACATTATTTCCTGTTTGACTAAGCTGTGATAATTATCTTCAGATGTCTGATGGTATTTCAATATCTATCAAGGCTCCAAAGAACCTGCAGCTAGCCTGCCAACCATGGATATTGTATCTCTGCAATGTTTGGAAAATGTTTTTTTCTTCTTATTTTATAGAATTAATACAAATTTCCAAATGTCAGTTTGCAGCACATTCTCTGACCCTGCGCATGGACAGATGACTCCACAAAACATAAAAGCAGCAAATAAACATTATCTGTTTATACCAAATGCTTAGATGTATTAGATTATTTCTACATATGCATAAAAGTTTAATAAACATAGTGAAGCTTATCTAATGACCTCTATACCCAATAGAATGGAACATTTTGCCTATGTAGAAAGAATATCAGTAACTCCTTCAACGGCAAAAGTAAAATTTGAACTGAATAGGCAGACTCTTTCTTTTCCATCCCTGTGTATTTCCCTATTGGGAAAATCCATTTACTCCTTTCCTTATGAAGTCACTTCGGGCAGGAAGATATGGAAAATCTCACCAATGAGAAAACAGTGATAAATAGGGGGCCATTCATAAAACAAGTTTTTTGCTAGTCAAGGCAGTTTTATGTCCCCCTCATTTGTAGAATCTGAAATGTCTGTTGTTCAACACTTCAACATTTTGGAGACAATGGAAACCACTGATAACTTTTTAAACAATTGCTGTATTTGACACTTAACTTTTTTTTAAACATTTTTGACACCTATTCAAAATATGAGGAATTGTCAACACTTTTTTAAACTTATTTACAACTTGAAAGATGTCTATAGCTGGTGAAATGTGTTTTTGGTTTTTAGAAAGTAGAATTTTTATTTTGGTCCTATTTATAAAGATAGGCAGAAACCCTCTTTTGCAAGCAGTTGATGGAGTAAATCATTGTATCGCAGATCTATGGCTTTACTAGAAAATATGAAAAATTACATGAATGGTTATAAATAGATAGCTGTGGCACTGAGAACAATAGGCACAGAGACATCTGCCTATCCCAGATAGTGATGTCGCGAACCCAAATTT
>CM070033.1:156955984-156986257 GCA_036250615.1 Ptychadena robeensis
GTGCTCTCCAGCTCCCCTCTTATGTTCAAATCCCATTGACTATCATTGTAGAAATCCTTGAAGAAAAAATTTCTTGGGAGTTTTGCGATGGATCCCCCTCTGTCATGTCATTGTCCAGGTGTTAGTCCCCTTGAAATAACTTTCCCAACACTATTGTGGCCAGAAAGGGTCCCTTTGTTTTTTAATGTTCGCCTGCCCATTGAAGTCTATGGGGTTCGCCGGACATTTGCGGAGGTTCGCGTTCGCCGTTCGCGAACATCAAATTCCGGGTTCGCGCCATCACTAATGGCTGACAGATTCCTAAAACTTAACCTGAACAAAACAGAACTCATCATCTTTCCCCTTCACCTTCCAAGCCTCTCCCCAACATCTCACTTACAGTAAACAACACAGTCATCTCTCCCATTCCTCAAGTTCGCTGCCTTGGTATTACCTTTGTCTCCACACTCTCCTTTACTACTCACATACAGAACATTGCTAGATCCTGCCACTTCCATCTTCGCAACATCTGCAAGATACGCCCCTTCCTGTCCCCAGAGACCACCAAACTCCTGGTACACGCTTTCATCATTTCTCATCTGAAATACTGCAACATCACACTCTCTGGTCTTTCTCTTACTAGACTATGACCTCTTCAGTCCATCATAAATGGTGCTGCTAGACTCATTTACTCCTCTAACTGCTCCTCATCTGCTTCTCCTCTCTGCAAATCTCTACACTGGCTTCCAATTGTCTGGAGAACTAAATTGAAACTAAAGTTCTGTTCCTTGCCTTTAAATCACTCCACACCTCCTGTCCCACTTACATTTCCAACCTGGTACATTAATCCACCTCTAACTGCCCCCTCCGCTCCTCCAGTGATCTACGAATGACATCCCCGCTCATAACATCACCACATGCGCGGCTTCAAGACTTCTCTAGGGCCGCTCCTACTCTCTGGAACTCTCTCCCTCACCCCATTAGACTTGCTCCTACCTATGGCACATTTAAAAAATCCCTAAAAAAAACCCACCTCTTCAGTCTGGCCTATCCATCTTCTCATTCCTAACATCACTACGTTAGCAGAACCAACTCACCCTACCTATTGTATACTTTGCTACCCAACCTATTCGATTATAGGCCAGATCGAGCAGGGTCTATTACTCCTCCTGTGTCATTACCTGAAAATCTGTGTTATCTTGTATTGTCTTAACTCTAATTAAGCTCTGCTTCATATGTTGGCGCTATATAAATAAATGATAATAACAATAATTTCAATGATGATGGCAATGCAGCTCAAAGTAGTGAAATCAAGCTTCTCTTCTATTTAGTGTTTTCTTTTTACTTCATGTATGCTTAAGCATGTTGTGTTTTAGAACACCAGATCACAAACACAGTCATTTAAATAACTATGTGGTTTGATATACTAGAACTATCAGGCAGGATTACTAAAAAGAATAATGTAAAGAAAATGCATATCAAATTTAGTTATATCTATTATAACTAATATGTCACTTACAATGTGATTACCATCACAAGCATGAGCTAAGAGGCATATAAGTATCATTTAATATCGATAAATTCTAAAAGCTCATTTTATTTTCGTACATTCGTTACCAAAGCTCACTGATCCTTAAGATAATAAATTTCACATTGGGTTGAATTTCAGAGACCCAACATAAAAAATATAACACGGATGCAGAAGAAACCACGTATCTTCTGAAATGATGTAAAGCATTCCGATTCTCTAGGAGAAACAGATCTTAAAGGAAAGATTTTGTAAGATTTGTTTTATGGGGAACTTTTCAGAGTCCTGCAGTGAGCTGCTAGTAGCAGACTCCTTTCTAGTGGTGGAAGGGAATAGCCATGACTAAATGACTTCACATGACATTCTGCTTCCAAGGAGGATATGGCTAGACTAATCCCTCCAAATGCTTCTCTTCCTCTGTGGCCCAGTGCTTTGTTGTCTAACCGTAAGCAAACATGGAACTAATTGTTCTAATGTCATTTAAATCCAGTGAAAACATAACCATTTGCAATTTTATACAATTAACTCTCATGTTTAAATTTCATAAATCTGATCTAGTATTTTCACTATACAGTGGTTTCATTTGTTCATGGGGGAGGGGAAGGAGCTCAGGGGCTTCTCCGCAGAGTTTCTGTATGTAGAACTTTAAATACAAATTGTTTAGTGTTTGTTGTAATTTGTGATGATCGGCATGGGCAATATTCAAATTTGCAATATTTTGTGAATAATTCTACTAATATTAGATATTCGTAAATACAAAATTTGCATGTATGGCCAAGCATTGCGATTATACTTATTGCATTGTGATTATCTTCAAAAATTTATCGTCACATGCAATACTTATTATCATGTTGCGATTAATATTATTGCGATGCATGGCTAAACGTGCATGATCATGTTTTTTTTTTTATATATTCAATATATTCACAAATTCTCGAATATTCGTACAAAAGATTCACCATTCAAATATTTGAGCTCAACATTACTAGAACAGATCACAAGATACAATATAAAGTCGAGTAAAGCTAGGCACACATGGGTAGATTTCTAAAAAGATTCAAGTACAATCAATCAATATGCACACTCATAGTGCTTGATTGTACTATAATCTGTTTACAAAGCTACCCGTGTGTTCTTTCCTTGGAAAACCCCTTTCAATCTACATTACTTTGCATGGAGACAAGAATCTTCATGCAAAAGCATTGGAAGAGCTGCCTCCTGCATCCTTCCTCCACAGCCGCCCACTCTCAGTGTGAAGGGGGCAGGGCCAGCACTCCTCACTCGGAAGCTGTGTGACTGAGAGGCGGGTTGGATTTCTCCAGCCAACTGGGGAGAACGGCTCCCCGGGGTCCCCATTTACTGGGAATTTTTGTGCCCATGTGGTGCACATTGATTTCCG
Organism: Ptychadena robeensis; assembly: GCA_036250615.1. Classification (NCBI taxonomy): domain Eukaryota; kingdom Metazoa; phylum Chordata; class Amphibia; order Anura; family Ptychadenidae; genus Ptychadena; species Ptychadena robeensis. Next base: position 156,958,891 of record CM070033.1, read on the forward strand.
TTCAATTGATCCCCAATCAATCACAGTGTGGTGACGTCACCATGCTGTGATTGATCGGGGGTCGATTGTCACATATGATCCTCTTCTGTCAGCCCATAGTTGTCCTTTATGTGAATAATCAAATCAAAAGATAATTTCACTTGAAGGATATATATAAACCAATGATTTTTTTTAAATAACGTGCAGCTGGTTGTCATGCAAAATAAACATGTTTTTGCGATTACTATCCAAACAACACAAACAAATACAGAGTTATGTGAAGTGTAATGCATATGATGGGGTGATACCTATGAATCCAGAGTATAGGTTACAGCAGGGATTGAACTAGACAGACAATACTAGGTAATCTGATACTTGTTCAGAAGTGTGAACTTTCATCCAGGCAGACAAATGATCTGGCTGAGAACAAGTCCCAGAAATATCTTTCTACTTTCTTTGCACCATTGGCATTACAACAGTGCAGCCACCTGTCCAGAACGTGCCTGCTTTATATACAGGGATAGAGTTCAGACAGGGTTTGTCTTGCATTTTACGACATAAAAATCCTCACAGGACCAGAACTGTTTCACCTGTTCCAATAGTGACAAGAGTTCCAAGAACAGGCTCTTCTAGATAGGGTGTTCCCGCCACAGGTGGGTCTTAACCAACTGGCCAACCTGAATTCTAACCATGGATCCAATGGGCTACAAAGTCTGACCAAAATTCACTGGAATGTATACAACTGTTAAATTTTATTGACTTTTTACTGCCACTTTTAGTGCCTGATACCTTCAAAGACATTTTCTTAATTCAGTTTTTTTCTATAGTTTCCTCAGATCAGTTGAATGTTTTACTATTATTTTCTTTTGTCACTGTATTTGGTGGAATTTAAGGCATCTTGAACTTGTAATGTGTTACAAGTGACCATATTTTTTATTGCCTACAAAGTATATAAATATATTATTATTGTAAGACTTTCATCTTATGTGACCACATTCAGTACTTCATATTTTGTAAACATGTACTTTTATTACAGGAGATTGGCTTTCATACATACATACATACATACATACATGTCAGTAAGAGAGAGTGGGAAGAATTGGGGTGGGGGGACAAATTGGCATAGCAAATGGGTGAAGATGGGGAAATCAAACTATTAAATAAAGGTTTTATATTATTTTGTAAAATAAATATACATTTTCTTTACTTCCAAATGTTTGATTAACCTATTTAGAATGTGTCTAGATATAAAGAATTCTGACACTCTGAAAATCGCCCTCTTGTAGAATTATGTTTGGTTTACATATCAGGGCTAGATGGCACCAGGTAACTTTCATTTTTAAAAGAAAGCCAGAAATGGAAGCTTGTCTCATAACTTATGTCAGGTATAGCCAGCGCTTTTCTTTTACATACATGTCAACTTTATTGAACAGGAAGTGATGAGGTGGACAGACACTTCTGCTTTTTAAATACAGTAAGTGACATTACAGACAGGTTTACTTCTCCTCCCTCCTTGAAGGTGGTTAACTTAGGAGGGATGGGGGACGTTAATCTCCCTCCTATCTTCCCACCACACATCATCTGCACAAGTGGGGAAGAAATTTAGGAGGCAGAGTAATACCCCCCCCCCCCCATTCCTAAGTTACCCCGATTTCAAAATCCTGGGATCTATTGAAATTTGGATCTAGGGAAAGTCCCATAAAAAACTGAAAAACTTGACTTTCGCTGCCAGAAGGCTTGACAGTTATGCTTTTTCCAGATATATATCTCTAGGTATCATCATATTCCCTTCCAGAGCCCCTAACCCCAAGGCCCACCACAATGCAGAGACCAGCTTAGGTGTTCATGTAGAAGTGGATAGGACGCCTGAAATCAAGCTTCTGGAACACAGAAGACGTGATGGGCAGAAGCCTTACCTTAAAATGCCTTTTGGTAAGTAAACGGGGCATGCAGATTCTTTTTTTAAATGCAAGAATTAGTCAAGCGGGGATAGTGGGCTCTTTGGGGGGTGAATGATCTGTGCCTGGAGATCACCTTTAATTACAAGTGTAATTTGTATCATTATGGACACCTAATGATTTTCCTAATTGCCCGGTGTAGCCCTTTCATAATTTTAAAATGTACACGCATACAGAAATACATTTAGCTGCATAGACAAACACCCCACAACTGTGTAAATATGTTTTAAATGCGGCCGCCTAGCATGAATGTAATACCTGATGTAATAACTCATTCTACCTAATTACCAATGCTTTTCAGAGCTGTGCTCTCATTATGCTTTGTTTATTACATTTCTGAAGCGCCCTAATCCTCCTGGATGAAAATATTTTCCATGTGTCACAATGACACGTGCTTTTCACAGAGCTCCTCAACAGCTGGATAACTTTTCGGCTAATGGTCTTGCATGCAATTTGACCGTGTCGAATGTTCAGGTTTCATAATTGAAAATTTCTCTTGAATTCAATTTCTTTTCATACAACCTGATATGAGTTTGAGCAAAACATCTCATTTGCCTATTTCAGGGTGATAGACAAGATGGTCTTGTTTAATATTTAATTTCATGTGTGCGATTGTTACAGAGAGCGGTTTTACATTAAAACAAAACACCTTGGTATTAAGAAGTTGAAACTTAAAAGGGGTTTCAGATATCAGTAAATTCTATTGTAAAATATAATACTGGTGAGCTGAGGAGGATACAGCTAGCCATGGACACATCAAAATTTATTACATTTATTTTTAAGATCAGTGCAATGTATTAATCACTTATAACTATAGCCTTACATTATTACTTGCTCCAAATGTACTGCTGATTTAAAGGGGGAAGGCGTTTTGATATCCGGACGTGACGTCCCTGACGTCATTTCCGGTTTAAGCCATTTTTCTTTCATGAGAGACCAGCTTTTCTCTGCGGTCTCTCTTGAAAAAATTCTCTGGCCAGCTGAAGAATACCCACCTTCTTCCCCCCGGTGAACAGGGCAGGTCGATTACCCATACTGTTTGCTGGGGGATAAAAAGCGAACATGCTATGTGGACAGTTCGGTCATCATTAGTCAGTTATTTATTTATGCAGATTTTTAGAATATTAGACAGTCTTATATTAAGTACAGTTATCTGGTCTTCTCTTTGCATCGGTCCCTTCTATCCTCTGGCACAAGACCCATATAAGAAAAGAGAAGCAATGGTGACCATTGTCAAATAGCGTGCCACACCCTAAGTATAACTAGAAAGAGAAAACTATCATTTTGGAAATGGGGGGATCTCCTTGAAACAGGTAGTCCCATACCATCCCACATTGAATTGTTGGGTTTTTAAGGCGCTAAATTCCAAATACTGTTAAAATATCATAGCTTTATTAATAAATTATAATAAAAACAAATCACTATATTGGAACCTAAGGAAAAGGCTTTTTTAACATATAAAATTTACATGATTGGACATATAAGAGAATTTTCCTACTGCTCTTTAAGCACATAGATGTTCACTGAAAATTGTCCAACACGTTCAACATTATAAGACCCATATGATTTATCTACCGGGAATCCCAAGCAAGAATGTTTTTTTAAACCAAGCATCAAGACCTCATAATATATGGAAAGGACAATGCCACTCCCTAAATGACATTGACAATGGCTTCCTTCCCAAGTCTCTCTACATCTAGCCTCTGAGAGAGGATTCAAGCACAATGGTAGTCAAGTTTAAAGTAGACAGGTTTAAACAAGTTTAAAACTTTTTGGTTTGTATATTGTTATTGTTTTATTAAAATAAATGAAAGGTCTCTCTTCCCACATGCCTTGGCCTATATGACTGTATATTTGAGAAGGTTGATTTGTAATGGCTCCACTTTGGCAATAATGTAAGAAGCACTATACATTTTATGGAAATTACTGTTAAGTTTCAGAAAAAGCAATTACAATAAACTTATGTAAGTAGCTATTCATTTTCCGTTGGTTTTTCTCCCCTCTTGCTTGAAAACAAGGTAAAAGAAAATAACATGTTTGCTTTTAAATTAGATTAAAACTTCTATATTTTACAGAAAGAGCATAGCTATGAATGTGTCAACTCCAATTTACCTCCGATGCTTTTTATTCTGTAAAAACACTCTTAAATTTGGCTTGTTTTTGGAAGATTACCTTCCCCGGCAGATGCTGCAACTATATTGCTTTGTATTCTCTGGACAGGAACATTGTTATATTTCAGAACAAGAATTACTCATGATTTCAATAACAGCAATTTCACATCGAGTTACTCATCTATTGTAGTGCTTGAAACTGCATATGACAGAATGCCAACAATGCGATCATTCAGTAATCTTGGCATTTAGGATGCGAATAGTCAAGATTTTTTTTCCACTAGGTAAAATGAGCAAATGATTTATCATCAAGTTAAATGTTTTCTTCATTTTAATTACATATGAATGTATTTAGAATCCTCCAAACACATATTGTTTTGTAAAGGTAATACATGAACTAAAAATTACCATAGTATTCTCAGAAAGCCCAGCTGCAGATTTATAAAAATAAATGAATGTTCTAATATCCAACACCTGCTTTAAGAAAAACATATTTCTATGCAACAATCAATGTTGTTGTTCCACACAGGAGCTCCACTCTGCCAAGTAACAGCCATTCCTCTTCTGGAATGTGACACCCATCATTATCTAACCACTTCCTGCTACCCAAGGCTGTCAATGACACACCCCCTGGGCTGGGCACAAAATCTAGCCTGAAGTCACAGTTTAAAGACAGGCCCGGAGCCAAAGCACCGAGACCTAGGTGGAAGGACTACATGACTTCATGAGCTGCCATACTAAGTGTTAGTAAATCTTATAAACATGCATAGTGTGAGGGATTAGCTGTAGAGCAGCAAGGTGCTGTACCCCCTGGATGGGTCCACAGCAGGTGAAGGAGGCACAGCAAACAAGATTTGCTGGTGAAAACACACAGGTGGTTTATTTGTGCAAGTCCATATACAATATGTACATCAGATAAGGTAGTAAAATCCAAAATACCAGTAGTAGTCCATAGAAACAGAGGCTTTGTAGCACTACACATAGAGTTCTTGTTGGCCACACAGGTACAAGCTGCTCCCCAGTCACACACAGTACTGGTTCCAGGGTGGAGCATCTGGCTGAGCAGGTGAGGAATATATATAGAGCTCTAATGAGCAAACATGGCACAGCTGTAATGACCCTGAACCATGCCCAGCAATTCCAGCTCCCTTTGCTGGTCAAATAGGAAAGTATTCAATATACTGCCGGTATCTGGGACACACATACCTCCCATACTGGATACAACCAGAGGACTTAAAAGGCTTCCTGTCTCAATAGTTATGTAATTATGTTATGATATTATATTATCTTTTTCCAGCTCTACCGGATTGGTTGGGTCAGTTGCTAGGAGGGGTCCTCCTATAGTTTAGTGTGGGAGGAAAAGTGTGCTTCAGAATAATTTCTCTGCCCTCCCTCACTCAATTTTTTTGGGGTTCATAAAATTTAGATATATTTCTTTTTTTTGTCAGGAAGTGTTGTAAGGCCCTTGAAGGTGATCTGGTCATTGAAAAGGTTGTTGGAAAGGAACGTCATAAGTATGGTGTCCCACCCTTTGTTAAGGATGTTGGAGTGCCATGGAAGTAGTTCTGTAAGGTGGTATCTGCATTTTATTGTAATTGTCTCTGAACCGTTGTAGTGCGGCGGGATGCCTATGTACTGGGTAATATAGGGTGCTGGAAAACTGCCTTCAAGGGACCATTGTTTTATTCTATAATGGTCTGTTTAATGATTGTTATATATAATATTTTGTTAGTTATTTTGGTAATAAAAGGCTGCCGGGCCATTTAAAACCCAAACAAACAAAACCCAAACCCAAACAAAACCCAGTCTTAGTCTCAATTATTCCAGGTTTTTTGGTCAGTGAATGTTGTTAAAAAGGGACAGCTATCTATTATATCCTAGTCATGTACAAATCCCAACGTGACAACAGTTTTAAATTGTAGTGATACCCGATACTCATTACCAGATTCTGCTTAGCTTATGACCACATGTGATATACATTGAGTTTAGGCATGGATGCCTCAAAATTTGTATCATCTGAGCAGGAGGGTTTAAGTTAAAATCTAAAGATGGGTTTCTAATGAAGAATGAGGAGCACAGTCAAGCCTTTTCAAAACAGAAGGTATTTACAAGCCCCAGTCATCACAAATACCAAAAATGTATGGAAAAATCTTTACTTCAGGGCAGTGGGTAGAGCCATGCAGATCATTCCTTTACGCTCCATCCAAATCCACATCCAGAATGCTGGTGTGCAATGCAAATCTATCCTTATGGTACAGAGCCAATTATTCCAAACTGCATACCGCTGTTTCAAGCTTATTGGCCATCATCAGTGCAGTGCATGGAAACCATGGCTCTATGCTCTATAGAGCCATGTTTTTTTATGCACTGCACTGATGATGCCCAATGAGCCTAAACAGCTATGTGTTCTTGAGTCATCCTAACCTTAAATTTGTAAATCAGAAAAAGAAAGTTCCAAAACTATTGTAGTTTTTTTTCTTTCTCACCTTTAACTGATATTTCAGGGCAGCACCACCTGGCTCTTAAATTTTTGGTTGGTGCTCTTGTTGCAAGGGGCTGAACGCTGGCCATTTGATATATTACTGAGTGTAAATAAAACAGGAAGGGCAGGAACACAGAGATGTGAGTTTTTAAATATACAAAGAGTTCAGTAATATGAGAGAGCATCTTGATTTGATGACATGACTCCACAGTTATTTAGCATGTGCAAATGTAAAATTAACCAAACCTCGACTAGAATAAAAAAAGCATTTCCCTCATGTCTGGGTTCCTCAGTAGTATACCATTCATTAGTAGACTGTTCCAGTATCATTTTAAAATCTTTGCAGCCTTGGCACACTTTTGTAGGAGTAAAGACTTTGAAGGCATGTGGTGTGGAAAATTTTGCATATTTTTCCATTATTATAAATCTTCTTTTCTTCTATACCATGTAAACCTTAACATATGTAAATGCTAAAACAGCAGCATGCAGTTTGGAATTAATGACTATGTAAGGTTATATTGGCACTTTACACCAGTGGTTCTGGATATACATCTGGCCAATGGGGAATATAGCAATTATTTGCATGGCTCAACCCATTGTAAAAAATTGAAGAATATTTCTCTTATATTTGGTATTGGTGTAGGAATGAGACACGTTAATACAATCTGGTTGAAAAAGGCTTGACTGTGCTATGCACTGATTGATTGGGGGGCTTTTAGATTCCTTTGGTCCCTTCTCACTATAACCTTTATGTATGTAAAGACATGGTAAGTGTAAAATTTGATTGATTCATGGATTGTTCTTTCAAGAAGAAAATCTTGCTTAGTGCTCACAAAATAGATTTCGAAAGTATGTATTGACACATGACTTCTTTGCTGTGAAGCATGAAGGAGTGCAAAAATATATTGATGTTCAGGATCCATGCAGTCCAGTGGGTGCTGTATTATTTGTGGAGAGGAGATTAACCGGCATAAACCTTTCAGTGCTGCAAAGTGTGGCATCGGCTGTGACCTGTTTGATCCTCGGGGGAATAGAAAGGCTGAGATGTGACATGTTTTATCTAAAACCAATTCTCAGCACAATTAACTGCTTGACCTGAGAAAGTCATGTCATTTAGTGAATTTCAGTTGGATTTAAAGACTTTGATAGTTTCCAAATTATTTCCAAAATTTCTTAAATTACTTATGTGGTTTCCTGTACAAGTGATGGGAAAAATCATGCAAAATACGAATTCTGAGATAATTTATGTCACATAAAAAGAGGGAAAAATTTACTGGCACAGTTACATCACAAAATGTTTAATTTGCTATTCAGCCATGTTTCTGCTTCACACAGCTCAACTCTGTCCTATAGTCCAAATAGTGACATCACTTGGTATATAGTGATGGCCAAACCTCGGCCATGTCCGTCCGCGAATGGGCGGAGCGGACTCTGACGTCACATCCGGGTTTGCAGGCCGGTTTTTCACTGAAGACCGGGTTCTCTACCCGGTCTTCAGTGAAAATATTCTTCCTGCGGCGGGATCTCGCTGCTTATGATCCCACCGGAGGAAGAATAGAGTGCTCATTCTCGCCGGCGGACAGGGCGGGTCGAACACCCGTACTGTCCACCGGTGAGAAGGAGGGCAAACATGCTTGTTCGCGGCCGAACTGTCCGCCTTGCGGGCAGTTCGGCCATCACTATTGGTGTATAACAATTTAGGGATCATTCAGACGGTCTGTTGGAAATGCATAACAGTTTTTGGATTGGCGAGTCATTTTTGTATGGTTGCCCATAGGGATTATATTGACAAACTGTCCCCAAACGGCCATCTTTGTGTGAGCTTTAGGTGACAGTGCATGCACTATATGTTCAGTTCAATACATTTTGCATTAATAATGTCCAGTTTTATACAGCATTAGTATATGACCGCTATGCCAAATGCCATAATCTAACAGTCCTGGTCAAACATATCTAATATTTTATGTTTGACAGTGCTTGTGGCTAGAGTGTTGTCACCTGTGCTAACATTTACCAAGGATATGAGGTAGTACAAACTATAAATTTTAAATATATAATGTATTAAAATATATAATAGTATAAGTACAAGTATAAGCCGACCGAGGTATAACCCGAGGTACCAAATTTTATCGGCAAAACTGGAAAAACGTATTGATTCGTGTATAAGCCGGGGGTGGAAAATGCAAAGTCAGATAGTGGAGTTTTCTAAATGAGAAAAACATAGAGAAAGCACCATTGCCCCTAGGAATGAGACAAACAGGTGAATCACCCTCAATAAAGTTAAGAGAACACATGTTTATTGTTATTACAGGATGAGTTTCAAGGCAATTCTTATGTTTAAACATGAAAATAAATTCCCATTTAAAAAGTATTTTTTATAATTATTATTAGGACAAATACATGGAATGTAAATGGAAACTTATTTTTATTTTTGAATCATAAGTAGTGAAGTGTTCTATTTGAATTTCTATTAAACTCCTTCTCCAGTAACAGTTTATAAACAGGCCACCAGTAACAGTAGCCGGTTACCAGATGGCAGTATGGTGCTGTTGGTTTACATTACATTACCTGGTTTCAGAAACACAACTGAGCTTCACAGAGGCTGCCGGCACCTACGATTCAGCGCCCTGCAACTCGGGACAGGTGAGTGGACCCTGACTCTGACCCTGACTCAAGTATAAGCCGGCTTATATATAAGTATATATGGTAATTTACTATCAAGAAATACAAAACTGTCTCAAAAGTGAACATGTGCTTCTGCATTAGAACTTACCATTGCTAGACCATCACTTACTGAATTTAAACCTAGTCCTACCCATTAACTAACACATAAATATAGCCTTTAACCCCATTGGCGGTATTCCCAAGTGTGGCTAAATTTTCATTGCAAAATGCAGTAACCCTGAGCCACACTTACACTTTTCTTTCACAGAACTGTGTGGGACACCTGTTGCCCATCAGATAACATAGGCATAAAGGTGGATATGCCTGATTATCTGACAAATATAGGCATCCCAAGTCCTCACATCCCCGGCATCATTGATCATGATGGGGACATGCGTGGGGGTGGATGGGGTGTTTGGGCAAAGTGGGCACAAAAAATGTAAACCAAATACTCTGTAATGTGTTTACATTTATGTACCTCTTTCAGCACCATCTTTATGACAGAATGGGACTGGCCTCCATCCAAAAGAATGACATTCAAGCAGGTTTTTTGGACATGTCCATTAACTGCTCGACAGACCTGGCTTGAAGACATGGGTGGGCGCATTAGATGGCCGGTGGCCAAATCTGGTCCTCAGTGTAAATACGCTACATTTTTTTCAGAAATGTGACATGTGTCTCTCATTTTACGTTTGATTTGACACGTTACACTTAGCTTGTTCCGGATTCTATCTGTAAGCAAAACTTTTGTTTCTATATGAAAATTTTCATCATTATTTCTGATGAGAAAAAATTTTTTTTCTGAATTGTGGCCATTGTTCAAATCAATATTTAGGCTGACCCTTGAATTTTTTCCTGTTTTTTATTTTGTTACAGTTTGTATTTGACTTTGACCCCTGCCGTACTGTGAAATACTGGAATGCAGACACACTGAGAAATGCTTGTTACTCGTATTACCAGTGTAGCTGACATATTATGTCATTATTACATTGCCCTTGAAAAAGTCCGGCGTCTGCCTGTTTGCGGGGATATTCCAAATCCCCGCCTGTTCGCAGGTTATTTGAATAACCCAGTAATGCAACTTCTGGTACATGGAACATGGAACTTCTGGTACATGGAATGCATATACTGGAAGAGACGTCACTTCCGCTGTATGGACCACAGAGTTCCTTATTCCAAACGTGATGTCAGCGACGTCAATTCCGGTCCTTTGCGCAATTTTTCGCTGGAGACCGGGGTCTCTCCCCGCTCTCCACCCAGTGGGAGAACAATAGACTATGATGTGATGTACGCCACAAACTGTCTGCCTTGTGGACAGTATATCCAATTCTATTCATTATTTACCTGCAATCAGTGGCGTACATAGTGGACGCTATGGGGCTTGCCAATACTGGGCATTTATCCTGGGCCCACCTAATAAAATCAGCAATCCTGAGCTGGACTTGGTTGGTGAATAGTGATGAGCGACATAGGTAAGATTCGAATTTGCGATATTGTGCGAATAATTCTACTAATATTCAATTATATATTTGCGATTGCGCGATTGCATATCACATGTGCTATATATATATATATATTCGCAATCCATTCTCATAAGCATTCCAATGATGAATATCTGAAATTGCGAATATCCGCCGCCACATTCGGGAAATTTGCTTATTCCCGAATAGCCGATATTCAATGAATATATTCGCAATTCGAATATTCGAGTTCAACACTATTGGTGAAATGTAAACAAACTTAGATAGCAGTGCCATCTTTACAAATTTTTACTAGAAATTATGGAACTTCATTTAGAAAATTACACTTTCTGCATTTGTGAGTTAATCAACCTATATAGATCTTTTGGTACAGAGATCTGGATCTCAGTGGGCTATCAGGGTGGAGTGTTCGGTCCAGGATGGAGGTTTGGGAGAGGGATTAGAGTGGCAGGTCCAGGGTGGTGGAGGATATAATATATAGTTCTGCATACGAGATATAGGTAGAACAAGACTCTTCTTGCCCTTGTCAGGTATGTATCCTGTTACAGGCAATTTGATCACTATAGGCAACAGGAGCGCCTGGTCACTTACCAGGGTGCTGCTGACTTATAGCAGCCTGGAAAGCGCCGGTGTAAAAGTACCCTAATTTAAAATGCAGAAGCAGGTAGATACTTCTCCAGCAAGTCTAAGATATTGCAATGCCACTTTCCTGGAGGAATACTTTCAATGTTCTAAATAGTCACATTTAACATTCCTTTATAGCCTTAGAAAAACATAAAAAACTACCTGACGTGCACAGTGAGTTGAAAGATGTAGCCCAGAAACTTCTGCTTTTTTGCATTGATAGTTCCCATATTCCTTTCGCGAGTCGTGCCTTTTATATAACAGACTTTCATGATGGAGTGAACTGTTTTCTTTAATTGTACAATCTAAAAACACTTGCTTTTAAAGCATCATAATTTCTTACTTAAGGCAAACATTAACGATGAAGTCATAATTGGTAAAGTGTGGAGGAATCATTTTATTAAGAGGGAACTGAAAAGAACATTAAAGCCAGAGAGATAGGGGTAGCTGGCAGCTGATATGTTTTGGATACACTGCAGACTCAAAATGGAATGCAGAAAAGTCAATTAGGAGCTTGCAGTCAACAGGGTTCAAGGAAGGGATGGGAATTAAAGCTATTTATTTTACTTAGCCAGACATACACTTCAAAAGAACCGCAGGAATCACCCTCTTCAGTGATATTTATTTTTTTTAATCATGTCCACAGCCTTGCTGCACCAGCAGACAAGGACAGATTATGAAATTAAACACAGATTACAGGGTTTAATGAAAATGCAACTGATTACATATTGCTGGTTAATATTTTTTGAAAGAGATGTGGGCATAACAAGAAAAAAATGGTGATTGCTTTCTGTGATGTGGTTATTTCAAATGTAATGGAAGCTTCCCTCAAAGTTGAAGGTAACCTGAACGTCTCTGCAAGATGTGTACCAAGACTAGGGCTAGTTCAGAGACCTTGGTTTCACTTTAATGTATACCATGTTCACTGTAAAGACTCTCTGCTAGAAACACCACGATTAAGCATCTACTGGTGAAAAGAAATAAAGAGTAAACTAGAGACAACAGCACTCACGCCTACAAAAAATTAAGCATACATTGAGTGTTAAAGGTATTTAGTGGTTATTGCCTAAAAAGAATTGTCTGAGCTCACCGGACACCATATAAGGCACACCTGTCCAACTGCTCGTTGACGCAAATTACTGATCAGCCAATCACATAGTGGCAACTCAATGCATTTAGGCATGTTGACATGGTTAAGACAAACTGCTGCAGTTCAAACCAAGCTTTAGGATGGGAAAATTTTAGTGACCTTTGAACTTGGTATGGTTGTTAGTGCCAGACGGGCTGGTCTGAGTATTTCAGAAACTTCTGATCTTCTGGGATTGTCATGCACAACCATCTCTAGGGTTTACAGACAAAGTGCCATCGGAAAGTTTCAGTCAGAGTGGTTTTCCACCACTAGAAAGTACCTACAATGGCCATATGAGCATTAGAACTGCAACATCCTTGTCTGATTGGGTAGGGTCCTCTTCTCCTTTGTACTTGTCTTTAAGATGGTTTGTCTATTCTCTAAATCGATGCAGCATTTCCTGGTTTGTGGCCAGAAATTGATGCCTGTTCCAGTGTCTACCAGTGACCCCAAATACAATGTTATCAACAGACCAGTTCCGGTGTCTTCTACCCGCACTGCTATGACCAAGGGTCACACCTTGCAGCCGGAAGCAGCTAAGCCCAAAACACCTATAAGGGTGATCTGGTGAACACCTCCAGCTCCTTAGACTTTGTGCTTCTTTCCTTTTTAGAGGTCACACCATGAAAGGTATTACCCTGTGCAAATAGGAACAAGGGCATGAGGTGCACAATCTAGTGCAACAAAGTAAGTTCTGTAAATGTAGAGTTAGAATTACCCTGTGCAAACCAATTCCTGGACTACTTAGCTTCCTGTAGATTGAGCGCTTCCAATCATAACAGTATGCAAGAATTATTAAAATGAACTTCTTTAACCACACAAGTCATTTGCACTACCTTCAGTATCACTACAATATCTTAGTCACCCTTGGTGCACTTATCAACATGGAATTATATCACCATGGAGTTATTATATGCACATCTCACCAACCCAGGAACGTCTCACCAACCCAGGAACGTGCCCCTCACTCTAACTACCAATTGGTGAATAACCCATAAACAGATAACTCTCTGATCCTAACGATTATCCCTTATGTGTAGACTGAAATAGCACCCCTATGTGATGGGCCCTATCAGGCCGCTTGTTCTCCACTCTTGGGCAACCTTAAAGAAGATTTGGCCACTATAGGCTGCTGTCCCCTATACCTATGTGGACATCACCTTAAGTGAGTAAACTTCCTCTCTCTTCTTTACTAATCTAGACATTAAGTGTGACAGTTTTTGACGCATCTGACATTCTTTCTTTTGTTCCTCTCTTCTTTTCTTTTTCCCTTCTTATTTTGCTTGATGGCATGATACAAAATATTACAGAACAAATCTGGATATACCCCCTGAAAAAGTTTTTTTACGAAACACGCATTGGGGTAGATTCTAATGGTTAAATCCTTATCCTATATCGTTCGCTGATTATTTTGATGGTTGCCACTATGTATGACCCTTTGTACATTTATTGGTACTAATGTGTAATACTACTTGCTATATTATATGTATCCATGTATACCAGCCACTTTCTTCATTATCCTATGTTCATGTGTAGAACTGCAAATCTATAATTAAATGTATATCTGTTTTTAATTAAAACCCTACTATTTATTTGAAAAGTGGCCTTAAAAGTCCCAGTGCCCTTGGGATTTCCCAGGGGGAATTAACATGATGCGAGTCTTGTACTCCCATCAAATGTTTAACTTTAGACTGTTTTGGGGATGTGGACATTTGTATATCTTTGATCCCAATGTTGATAAACGGTCAAAAAATAGTTCAATAATCATTAAATACAAGTTAGTGATTGCAAGAACAGCAATTATCACCTTCACTGCATTAGTAAATTGTTCCTGCAAAATGGACATCTTGTGATATGAAGAAAATAAAACCTAATGCACCTTTTTACTCATCACAGAGGAGCCATCCTTTATTAGAGCAGTAGAGATGAATGTGGGCCAAGCCAAATAGAGACCATGCAATTTCTAGGCTAAATTTGTACTGTAGTGCTCCCCATGATCTCAAACTCTGAGGGAGCATCTGGAAACTTCCAACTGTGCACTCTAAAGGCCAATTTTAAATCCTTTAAAGATATCACAGGCACACTTTACTACCTTTAGTTATATTGGTAGTATAAAACTTTTCATACCTAGCTGTGTATGTTGCAAAGAACAATACAAGCACATTTTATATACATTACAATTTGAAAAACAGCTCAGGAAATCAGTCAGCATTAGCTAAACACTGGAAGAAGTGGAGGAACTCATGAAGTTTTATTTCAGAATCTATGTTCCCTCTGAGAATAGTTAAATTGCCCCCCGGGACCATAACTGGAGCTGGTCACAATAAAGCGGGGTGTTCTAATCTAATGCTTTAGCAGCTGCCGTAATTCTTAGACGCAGGACTCATTAGATATCATAGCCAACAAAATGTCAAGTTTAAAGATACCACATGAAGGAAAATACTCTAAATGTGGAATATTCATTTTTTTCATGTAAATACACGCTATTCTTCATCGCTCTGACAGCTCGTCATTTAATCTCTGCGGTGTTTGTGTGTATAAGTGCCATATTCCACTGTGGCTGAGTTTCAAGCATAAACAGTTCTCTGCAGAGCATATACCATTACAGTGCCCATAGAATGATCCGCTTCACACTTCTTCTCCACGCTAAGCTGCTTTGGGGAAAATCGGAAAGCGAGACATTTTATCATGCTTAAAATTCCAGGTGCTGCGTATAATCGTCTATTTTCAGCAAGACAGAAGTGGACAGATCATGAACATTTTCCCCTGTTATTGGTCAATAAATTATCCCTGGTGAAGTAGGTTTTGCAGATGTTCCTTGTGTATTTTGGTGCTGGAGCCTTCCTTTTTTTTCATAAGCTCCATGTAAAGTAATCTAATGTCCATTCCAATAACATTAATCACACATGTCATGTTCCCTTGCAGATTTCATAAACAGGATGTTTAAGAGAAATGAACCGCAAAAA
The DNA here is from genome assembly GCA_036250615.1 of Ptychadena robeensis. Classification (NCBI taxonomy): domain Eukaryota; kingdom Metazoa; phylum Chordata; class Amphibia; order Anura; family Ptychadenidae; genus Ptychadena; species Ptychadena robeensis. The sequence goes on from CM070033.1 coordinate 156,974,285, forward strand.
AACGTCTATAGCATATTTAGTAAAATAAACTTTCTACATAACTTTTCCCCAAAGAATATTTCCTGCAACACAAATACTTGTAGTCTCTTCCAGTGATGTCCACCTAAGGTAGCCTCCAGTAGCGTGGTAATACAAATTCAGAGCATTGTTGCCTCTCTCACATACTTCACCTCTGTGTTCTATGTTTTATAGTTGCATGAAAAGGGGGAATGACATGAAGAAGGATTTGTCAGGTAGTGTTAAGTTATTCTTATTTTACTTTTTCAGACTTTAAGAGATATTACAAAGCCTCTGTATGTGGTTAAGGCTGTCAGAATCTCCAAATCCAAAATAAGGTATAACCATATATAAGCATATCTTTACCACCCTCCATCCTGGTCTTATTTCTTAGTTTAAACCATTTAGTTCTATGGGACTATATGATTTATTGTGACAGTCTTTAGCCCCAAAAAAGCCGTCATGCAACCATACATGTCCCTATTTGGTCTAATGATAAAAGGCATAAAGGGTGCCATGCGGTCTCTTCATAGGACAAGGCTGCACATCTGCAAAGCAATATAATGTTAGTGTAACCCTTAAGGCTGCCATACACACCCCGACGGGTGCAGACAGACCTGTCCCAATATGCACCGGGATGCAAACCTGATGTCATCACGTTTGCACCCTGGTGCATTATGGGGCCCCTTCAGTCGGCCGGCACCCTTTGTCTGCTGGCCATTAGCTTCAATGAAGATGCCGGTCTTCATTGAAGCTAATGCCATCGGCTTCCGTCGGCCAGAGATTATAGGACATGTCCGTTCTCTGGCCGGCCGAGCTGTGGGGCGGCCGATTTTCCCCCTGACCGACGGCACGAGCACGCACGCCCGTCGGTCAGGTGAAAAATCGGCCACTTATCGGCATGTGTATGCCAAGCATTAGCATTCACTAAGAAGGATTCCTACATTGAGGAGTATGTGTATGGATGGGTATATCTGGCTAGGTGTTAGGGGTGCATAAGTGGGGATAGTGCCACTTTGCCCTGAACAATGTAAGTGAAAATTTTCAAATATTAATGAATTTTGCAACTTCGTTTATGAAAAAGGAGATCGCAGAGCAAAGAATCACATAACAATAGACTATAATTGTGAAAAGATAGCTGAATCTGGCTTTAATTATTTTAGGTAATTAAGTAAGTTCTAAGTACCCTGGCAATGTTTCCTGCATACCATTAGCAGTTGGCTGACTAATTTCACTTGTTACCTGTAATTGCTTTTTATGTCTTGCTTTATTGCTTTTCACTTTTATTTCTTGTAACTTTGGATATTATTCGAACAAAGTCACCAGATGGAGTCGACAAAGGAACAAACGCCTGTTTAAAAGATTATGTTTTTTTTTTTTAGAAGAGTGGTTATAATAAGATACAATGTTAGGCTTCCACCATGGGAAACTCAGATATTTTTTTTCCAGGAAGGTACAGTTTAAAACAAAGATTTATTTTATGGTATCTGCTGAAAGTCGACTCACGGCTGCTACCGTAAACTGCAGATGTTTGACCTCCTATTCCAGCAGTCTGTGAAGGATTGCTAAACACACCAAATTACTTTTATTTATGACAAGTTTATCTTTCAGTGTTTCCCTTTTTCTGGTAACATTTGTTGTGGTAAAGTACTTAGGACTTCAATAAAAGCAACACTTCGTACAGCATATTCTTCTGTTTAATGGTCACTGATATTCCATTGTAAGATGAGGTTCTGGTGACTTTCTGTCAGTTTTATTATTATTACAGGGATAACAGTGCTAGAAGTATTGTCTGGATGGAGGGGAACGTTTTCTGCTCCAAGAAAAACTTGGCAGGGCCTGGGTGATTTTTAAATGAATAAGAGAATATAATTTCCATGTCATTATAATATGGCTTTGTGAGCGTAAACTCATCGCCGTTAATGGGTTTGTTATTTCGTGGTTCATTTTAGAGAATACTTAGTAGGGTTTATAGGACTGTTAATGTTAACAGAATTGTCTATGCCATTAAATGCACAGGGAAAGCACATTCAACTATACAATATAGTATATTCATTGTTTCTACATGACATTACTTATAAAGTTTTCCAAACTATTTACATGCAACACAATCAGAAGAGACACTGACAAGGATTGGAATAAACCCGTTCTGTAGGATCAATACAAAGAATATTGTTTTAAAGCATCACTGATCACTACAATTTAAACTTTGGCATATTAATACATTCCCATTACAACCTTTATTTGTTTTTAAATCAAATTTTATTTAAAGATTACATTGTGATCCTGCCATGAAGGTTCAGATTTAGACACTTTCTTATAGGGTGACAATGCACTGTCTATGACCCCAAGGCAAGAATCGTTTACAAGGTCGGTATTCCAATCATGCAAAAACTGCCTTCGCCTGGGGAATTCAACATTTCATCAGTTGTCCAGCACTTGGCCATTAGGATAACATAGGCACAGTTGGCAGTATTTGGAAACAACTGCAAAATCACCCACACTGCTAACAGTGACAGGGTTGCAGTTTTAGGGCGAGGCTTTGGTTTTAAGGCAGAGGTGCAGTTTCAGAGTTCATTGATGCCACCATAAGCATATATATATAATGCCCAGGTGACCAACATACGGTGCGGGGGCCCTTTAGGCGTTCTTTGGCGGCCCCCCTCAGTCCTCCACTTGCCGCCCCCGAAACCAAAAATGGTAAAGGAAAATTGTTTTCAAGCAATTCATAACAAACAAAGCCCAGAAGAATCTGACAGTGAAGTGCAATGTACCAGATCTCTGTTCCCAGAGCTTTGGGGCTTAAACTACAGCTCCTGATCTGGACTCATCTATCTCAAATATTGAAATATATTTGACAAAACTATTTTACATATGTATCCCCTGCTGAAAGTACTGATTCCCTATAAAATATTAATAATATTGTGACAGAAAACAAATAACTATTAGAGGAGCTCTGCTTAAATGGCTTACATTGCTCCAATGTTTCATTAGCAATATGTATCAATATACAAAGAAAGATTATTGAATTTTTCTTGTGGATATAATTGCCTGTCACTGGCTGAATACTGCTGTATTTGAAAGAGCATAATTTTGTGAATGACAGATCATCATCAAGCTATCCATCCAAACAATATTCATACATTTTATGGCTATTTTTAGTGCAAAGATTTAAATGCTAGATATAAAAATGTGATGCAGCATCAATTTTCTGGCAGCTTCGATATAAACACATGAAAAAAAGAAAAAATATATACAAATAAAATATAAAATGTAGCGACTAATGCATAGTTTTATTTCTTCTCTGGTAAATCTATTTTCGTAGTTTTAAACAAGGGTGTTCCTAGGCCTAGGCCTAGGCAGGGTACATGTCCAGATTTTCAAATGGGTGCCCTGGCTCTCCTTTGGTATATAGAGGTGACACGTTCTATCTATATAAATTTGAAGAGAAAAACTTAAGGGACACTAAGTGCCCTTAAATTACCTAGGTGGGGCTTTATTGGCCAAAAAAACCTAAGCCCCACTTAGGTAATATAAGGGCACTTAGTGTCCCTTTAGTGCTTCTCTTTCCATTTATTTATATCAGGGTGGGCCTCTTTGATCAACTGCCTGGATCAACACCCTACAGAGTATATTGTTACATTCTATATATAATCAAGTTTTGGAACATTGTTCCCACATTTCCCATTGGTCTACTAGGACCCTAGAAACACCCTTGTTTTTACCTTTACTTTCCTGTAAAGGTATACAATATGTCCACGTATGATTGGGCAATAGGCAACTGAATGTCACCACATTGTCACACAGACCTAGTAAGGGGCCTGGCATCTTCAGATGAGGGTGGCTATTGGCTATTTCAGCATTTCTCTTAATATATTTAATGTATGATGCATCCATGATACAGTAGGTCAAAAGTATGATGACCTTTTAGGTTTTGTTCCAGTCTAATTATCATTTAGATCTAAATATAAGCTGTATACTAAAGATGAAATTACACAGATCATTTGTAAAAGGGCTACAACTTTTCACATTATGTGCTGTGTGCTCCACATTTGTACCCTGTCCATTACCATGAACATTTTCCTGCCTACTCACTTTTTAAAATGCACATAAACTTATGATACCACATGGTCCATCATAGCACGTATACAGAGTACATTTGGGGCACCATTAACATTAACTCCGCAAGACATGCCCAATCCAGCTTAATTCAAATCACATAGAACCTTAACTATACCACCTGTGGCCTGAAATGTCCAAACATGAGTATGTCAAATTTTATATCTTCCCTAATAAAATAAATAAAACTTTACAAAATATTTATATTGTATTCCTAAATAAAGAAAAACCATACATACAATAATATTAATATTGTCTATAAAGGAAATCAGCTACAGGCAGATGTACACCATGGCCATGGGCAAACTGATCTGCAGCCGAAGTTACCACCCACGGTGTTGGCAAATCTAACACATGCTGTTGATAGGCATGGATGCCATGTGTGCATATTGTGCCATGGATGGAAAGAATGAAAGTAAACATTGGCCTACACACCAGACAATTATTAACTTCCTATGGGCAATAGAAGAACAGAGTAATGGCCGATACTTTATTCAACTTTAGAAATTTACTCGCTGACATACAGTATATACACAGTTTAGAATTACAGTTTAACTAAGACTAAGGACTGCAGCTCAGATAACGATAAAAATAAATATATTTTGCCATTAAAGAAATCTTTTCATTTGGATTAGCATATTAAATTATGAATTAATAAAGACAATGTATGCTACAATAGTCATGTTGAATGCAGGGATTTCTTCTATGGTACAGCTGCTGTATGCCCTAAGTTTCATGACCACATTTTGCAATTCAGTCCCTCTGGTCCGAGTTTGTCCTATCCCTGCCCATCCTGTGACTGGACAGTATAAAGAGAAGCAGAACAACAATGAGCTGATTTGCCATTGATTCTGCTCTGTTGTCAGTACATGAACTGATTGGCTCATTCCTCTTCTTCTTCCTATACTCATGCTCTCCTTAGGGTTCGATACTTTAAAAAAAATAACATTCAATGATGCATTAATAAAAACAGTAAAAAGCAGTAATGTGTTTCTGCTATATCTGCCTGTAGTGCAGCTTTAATGCTAATTGTGCACTGTGTCCTTAAATTACACATGCTGTGCATACTCAGAAATATAACCCATAAATGACCTTAAATGAGCCTGTAACATATTTAATTTCAATTGAAATCGGCTGTACCTTGATTTAACAAAAATAAATCCAATGACTTAGTTGATGTATGGTTTTGCTGAAGAAACAGAACATTTCACTGCACTGGGGACACGACTGAGGGCTTTAAGTATTCCATAGTGGTAGGCTTAAGCAAAAAAGACCTCTTCAAACTTTATGGTAATATAATATGTAAAAATACAATGGTATAATAGTGTTAATTCCACTTGGCTTCCATTTGGACTATGAGCAATGGTCTTTATAAAACTCTGCAATTCAGACTCAACTCAAGGCCAACTATCTTTCATAGCAGTAAGTGCTTATGCAGACTCTGGACCCCGGACAACATTGGCAGCAAATTAACAGCATCTTTTTCAGCAAACAGTGAATGAGCAATCCTGCTACAATGTCAGAAAAGTACCAAGTGACAGTATGCACAGTTTTGTCTACAGTGCCAAATATGCTGACTGATTTTGGAAGGTTTTACGAGGTTACTTAGTTATTTGATCTTTCTTTGTTCCTATATAAGGGTCACCAGCAGTGCACTGCAGCCCTGCTATGAAATCTTTTTTCAGAAGTAAAGGATTCTCCTGCCCATACTCAAAACAAACTTGAGGAAACATTTTTAAGTTAATATCAATAGAATGACTAAAGGCAACCCACCACCATTATTTAGAGTATAGGTAGAAGCTGTTAGGACCCCCTTAACTTCAATAATGCCATTGCTATAAACAATTCAACAGGGTCAATTGAATGTGACTTTTGTAGCTCACTAGGATCCCAGATTGGCTTCTAGACTAGATAGGTAGTGCCACCCCCACAGAAAAACACAGGCATCCATCTCTGTTAGTCTTTACTAATCCACCATGATGGATCACTTGCAGTAGAGTATGTACAGTAGAGATGGTGACATTTTTTCTTGGACTAGCTGAGGTATGTTGATTGCAAAGCCCCTGAATGAATTCCTGGAGATATAGTGAAGGGTTGTGGGAACATTTGAAAAAAAAAACTACTAGAGACGGTCAAATTTTTTTTCAAAAAATTCAAAAATTCAACCATTTTGAGTTAATTGCATGAGCATAGTATCATCACCAAACTTGCTAGAGATGTAGAGAAGGGTTGGGGGTATACTACAAAAAAAGTTTTGCTCTAACACAAATAGTTTTTGCATAAATTAAGTTCAAAATCAGGCCAAAATTTCGAAAATTGGAATTTCGACTTTGATTTTGAAATAAATTTATGCAAAAACGACATGTGCTAGAGCAAAACCTTTTTTTCCAAATGTTCCCACAACCCTTCTCTACATCTCCAGCAATTTTGGTGATGATAGCAGAGGCTTTGCTCAGCTCACAAAGTCAGCTCGAAAGTCGAAAAATTATACCATCTCTAAAAACTACTTGTGTTAAATAGTGATGAGCGGCATAGGCAACATTCGTATTCGTGGCATTCGCAAATTTTATGCGAATTTTTAAAGTGACGATTTTCGCAATATTCGCATCACTCCAATATTCATTTAAAAAACTGTTGATAGTGTTGCAAAGCTCTTGTTGCAGCCTTCCCATTCCACCACTTGCATTGAGAGGCATGTGTAATGGATAAAAAATACAGAATATCCGGAATTGCGAATATTCGGCAATATAATCACCATCTTCGCGAATTTCCGAATTGCCGATATTCGCGAATAATATTCGGAATCCGAATATTCGCGATAATCACTAGTGTTAAAGCAATACTTTCTTTTCTTGCAGTATACCGTGGACCCTTCTCTACATCTCCAGCAAGTTTAGTGGTGATACCATGCTCAGGGGCTTTGCATTTACATTCACTAATAGAGATGGTCACATTTTTTTTCAAACATTCAACAATTTCAATTTCAAGTTAATTTCAAAGCCCCTGAACATGGTATGATCACCAAACTTGCTGGAGATGTAAAGAAGGGTTGAAGGTATACTACAAAAAGTATGGCTCTAACACAAACAGTTTAAAAAATTTAGTTCAAAGTCAAGACAAAATTTCAAAATTTTACTTAGTTTATGCAAATACTACATGTGCTAGAGCAAAAACTTTTTTCCAATGCTCACACAGCCCTTTTCTACATCTTCAGCAATTTTGGTGATGATACCATTTTTTTGCAATCAGCTCACAAAGTCAGCTAGTCGAAAAATTCAACCATCTCTAGTCACTAATTCAAACTGGTAACATTTTCAAAGACAAATTTAACCATCTCTAATGTACAGTTCAAAATAGGATTTGTGGCCAAGAAAACAACAAACAGTATCCCAGTGGCTGCAAATCTTGCTTATCTACACAAGTTCAAATTTTACTTGAATGCTCATTTTAAAATAGATTAGTTTAAGCATTTGCTTGGAAATTGATGTAGACCATTAAAAAGATGAAGTAACGACAAGCCATTACAGTCACACCTTCTTTTATGAAAAGACAGATACATAAGAAGCCAGAGTACGATTGACGATCGCCTATTATCACAGAGCAACTGATCTGCCTTGAATATGCCCATTTATTTAAAATACCATTCTTTTTTATAATGCAAGTCAGTACTGCCAAAGGGCTCTGATACAAATGATGTGCTGCTGGCTGGACAAAAATGCTCATGCTGAGATAAAACAAGGATGACGTTACTTTTGGCCATGTTAATGTTTTTGAAAAGAATTCCTAAAGAGAAGTGATTGTTGTCAGATGCATATTTGTTAAGATGACAAGAACAAACTATTAACATATGCCATGCTGTGCCATGACTGTACATTCCTGTATTAGTGTCTTAGCAATGGATTACAAATGACTTTTGCCCTTTAATTTATCAATGAAGACAAACAAGCTACTGGCTTGAAAGTGCTTTCCCCATTAGAATACGCCAAGAAAGTTCAACAGAGATCATTGTTAAACGGGTAAAAAAGAACTTGGTGAATATGCATTCTGGAATGAACTGAAGCTCACATTTTTTGCTACCGTATATGAAAAATAAAGGGGGAAAGGTAACACTGTCACATAGGAGTAGAGGTGATATTATCACTTCTATGTTCTGACACCATCTGACAACTGTTATTTTGCAGCAGCTAAAGCAGAGGACAAAAAAAAATAGGAATTATAAATTTACAGGGGAAAGTACAGGGGAGTTGAAAGTAAGGTTTAAACCTAATGTACCTAATGTACGAGGGGCAAGTTCTATGTTTTTCAAATCCTCAATTTCTTGAATAGTCATGACTAATACAAAAATATTTGATATTCTCCTTTTTGGTTTGTTTTGTTTTTTATTCACTGTTCTAGTTAGCATCTATAAAAAATGTGGTCGTTATTGTTGTGAACTTGATATGTTGATATGATACGTTGTGATGTACCAGGTTGTTTGGCTGATGTAGCTTACTGGCAATTATAGAATATGTGGTGGCTAAGGAAAATGAAAATTTTGCTTTTATAGAATAATGGTGTGCAAAACCAATGGTGTGCAGTACCATTATTAACTGTGGTGGTAACTACATTGAGGAGCAACCTGTGTTGTTGGACAGACATTGATTGGGGTGGTATGTGTGGGAAGTGAAAGGTTGGACAGTGGTGTAAGAAAAAAGTAAAAGTAGTACACAATGATTTGCAAGCAACTTTGAATTTCCCATATTTGAAAGTAATATTAAGACTTATCAAATGTTGAAATGGCAAAGTGGTATTGGGTTGGAGCCAACAAGAGACTGCAAAATTTGTGTCACATTTTCAAAAAAGCTGGAGCATCTTACTGCCAGTAAGGAAAATTGACAACTAATCAGTAACTAGTGATGAGCGGCATAGGCAACATTCGTATTCGCGGCATGCCGCAAATTTTATGGAAAACATTTGGAAAATATTCGCATTCGGCAATATTTTTTTTTTTATTGCGAATTTTATTGCAGATTCCGAATATTAATCGTGAATATCAGCAATTCGGAAATTTGCGAAGATGGTGAATATATTGCAGAATTTTTGCAATTCCGGATATTCTGTATTTTTTATCCATTGCCTCTCAATGCAAGTGGACGAATGGGAAGGCTGCAACAAGAGCTTAGCAACACCATCAACAGTTTTTTAAATTCATTTTGGGGTGATGCGAATATTGCGAAAATCGATATTCGCAATAAAAAAAAAACTGAATATTGCCGAATGCGAATATTTTGCGAATGTTTTCCATAAAATTCGTGGCATGCCGCGAATACGAATGTTGCCTATGCCGCTCATCACTACCCATTATGGCCTCTTTATAGAAGTGTGCATGGGTGTGCTTCTGTGTTTACTGCTGCATTGCTAACCTGCCTGTCTGCACGTGTCCTTAACACCAACAGTGACACAGCCTGATTGCCTGGACTCTCCTTGCGGTGACCCTGGATTGTAACTGACCACATCTCTTGCCTTGTCCTCTTGTACTGTACTTCCTTGGACTGATTCTTGTGTATGACCTTTTGCCGTGTTTTGGATTACCCAATAAAGACTCTTACCTGGATTTCTGGTGTTGGTAGTAATGGTGTGGCGCATTACAATGAGAGAATCCAGAGATATATCTGTACGAAAGGTATAGTGTACAAGAATACAAAATGTGACCTTCTTTGGGCTCTTGTTCACCTAAAAATAGAGGTCAAATGTACATTTTTGAAAAACATAGATGCCTCTGCACAACAGTCCAGTTTACAAAATGACTTCCTATAGTCTTCATGTATGACCCACTGAGAACTGTTTGGCAATTGTTGAGGGGGCAACTGAAAACCACTGTCAGACAAAAATAAGAAAACCATTTAATTGGTCATAGTTACCCTATGTTTACAAATAAGATATGCCATATTGTGGTAACAATTTTAATAAAATTCTCGGAGACTGATTTATTTTAATTGTAAACACAATGCAGTTTAAATAAATATAGTGTGGTCTTGAAATGCATGCTGTTTTCAGTAAACTTTATACAGCCTCTTAACATTTCTGGACTGACATATTCGTTTATCTCTTAAGTGCCCAAAACTGTTGTAGTCCAATTGCTTATAATCATGAAATCATATAGTATTTTTAGCTAACATTTGCTTGCTTTGACTTCTTTAAAAAAAGTGGATTATGGTCAATTGTGGTCAATAAGAAAATGTTTAATTTAAAATGACACGTGGCGTGAAGCTGGGATGACTAGAACTAATTTTTCTTTGGCCTTCACTGAGTCTGGAACATTGTTTTGGGTGTGTTAACTTATTTGAGGTATTTCAGGGCAAAATAAGGACATAAGGACAACATAAGGAGTAATGTAATTCTTTGTATTGTCCCAAAAACTTTGCACTTCAAAGTCCATCCCTGGGCTAATGTGACCCCCCCCCCCCCCCCCCCCCCATGAATCCTTTCCAAATGATTGACTTGATAAAATAAAAAATCTAACTAAGCAAAAGTGGCAGTCATCTCTTAAGTGCTATTTTTTCCCTTTTAACAGGAAGTGTGGTTCCTTATCAAGGTTTAAATCTTACTAACTGCTTAACATGAACATTTCCTACTGGAAATCCAGTGTCAGTTCAAGATACTAAAGAGGATTGATGGGTCCAAAATGGAATAAGAAGGCACCAGACCTTATGAGCTCCCCTTTGGTATTTGCTCCCTCATTTTGTTATGTTACAGCCTTATTTCCTCAGAATGCTACACACAACACCCCATATAATGACAACATGAAAAAAAAGTTAGTAAAAAAATTGAGAAAGCACATGTACATAAGTATTCACAGCCTTTGCCATGAAGCTCAACAAAGGTGCATCCTATTTCCCTTGATCATCATTGAGATGTTTCTGCAGCTTAAATGGAGACCGCCTGTGGTAAATTCCATTGATTGGACATGATTTGGAAAGACACAAGCCTGTCTATATAAGGTCATACAGTTCATGTCAGAGCACAAAGCAGGCATGAAGTCAAACAAATTGTCTGTAGATCTCTGAGACAGGATCACAAGGCACAAATCTAGGTAAGGTTACAGAAAACCTGTATCTGTTGCATGTGTTCTGAATTACAGTGACAGATTCATCCTATATATTGTCTTTACATTTTTACATCTTCTCTCTTGACCTGCATTTTAAGGCAATGTTTCTATTTGATTGTAAAACTGTATTTATCGGACTATAAGACACACCAGACCATAAGACGCACCCAGTTTTTAGGACAGGAAAACCATAAAAAAAGATTTAATAAGTTTTCACATCAATTGGGTTAATGCAATGAATTCAATGAATGCAATATTCAATTCAGCCAAAAGGTGACACTAGCAGAAGGACACTCTCAGCACAACATCATTCTCCACACTGATCAGGAGGAAGAGGGGGGGCTAACAGCCAACAGCTGCAGAGTCTATTACTCTCCTCTGCTCTCCTCTGCCGATCTTGCTGTTATTGTGTCTGTGGGAACTCCAAAGTGATTGCAGTTTCCACGGAGACAGAGAGGGACAGATGGCATTTCATCTATCTCTCTCTTCATTGCCTATGCCAGCAGGGCTCTGAGCTCTAGGCAATTATAGAGTGATAACTGTATCCAGTTCAATTCTAAGTAAAAAAAAAAGAACATAAAACACATTTCCAAATGAAGTAAAATTTTATTATAAACAAAAAACATAAATATGAATACATCATGTTTCGAAATCTATCATAGTAAAGAAGTATTTTATCATTCAAATGATACCTTTTATAAAAAAATTTGTTACATAATTGTGTGTTTCAAACATTATTATGTTCAGGATGTCTACTAGACCCTTGTACA
>CM070033.1:156993229-157041211 GCA_036250615.1 Ptychadena robeensis
GAGGGAGCCTGGAGAATAATTGTCTTTTAAGCAATCATGTAAAAATAGATAATTTTATTAAAAAAATAGTGTGCACATGGTTGTGGATAGGGAAAATTGACAAGTTTGACCCCCTATACACTTATAAAACATGATGTATACAACATTCAACAAGACAGATTTACATCTTTGAACATTAAAAACGTTAAACTCAACGCGTTTCGCCCTTTCTTTTATTTGTGGGCTTCTTCAGGAGTATTTAGGATTGATTGAGGTATCTCGACTTCACTTTGCACCAGGAGGGTCTCCTCTAGATGTTTAGAAATAACACATCTATTTTTCTAATAAAATTATCTATTTTTACATGATTGCTTAAAAGACAATTATTCTCCAGGCTCCCTCAAAAGTCCCAGGATCAGAGGGTACCCATTATTAGACGACTCTAGAGAACTATGTGGACCTATACACCACAATGACTAGAACGTTGTTACAATTGAAAACTAATTAGGCCTTTAAGTAGGTCAGAACTTAAGAACCTACATAAAAGTCCCAGAAAATTACTGTTTGGATGAAAATGGGCTAGCTTGCAAATGATTAGATGTTTAATATCACTGCTGGTTACCAAGGCTGATAAGGTCTAATAAGGTCTAATGCCTCAGTAGGCTGCCCATGAACATCTTTATCTGTGAAAGAGTTAAGTTATGAAAATGTGGTTCTATTAAAGAGAATTCAATCTGTGTCTTTACCGTTCTTGATTAAACTGGTCACCTGTGGAGGATCACAGATATAACAAAGATGGTTTGGTTTTCAAGAAAAAAAAACTTTCTTTGAACAGACTCCAAACAGATGTTTCAAGCTGAAGGTAGACCTCACAATTTAATAACCCGCATCATGCTCACAGTTTTTTGTTACATAATGTTCTAATTGAGCAGCAACCAATTTAACATGGGGCACATCAGGACCCATACAGTAACAACATTTGAGGCCTGCAAAGTTCAAGTACTGCTTCTCCTGGAGATTTTCAATTAGATTCTAATTATAATATGGCTCATTTGGAACTGTGTGAGTGCTGACCTGCCAGCTCTGCTGGACCATGGCCTGTCTATCTTAATTAAAGAGCATTAGCTGAAGCTTGAGTCCCCTTTGTGGATTCTAACAAGAGCATTGATGGCTGACCGGTCTGGCAGCTGCTGTCCTCACTGAACCCTATACATAATTCAGCCAGGTGAACGTTGTGTTCTGTGACCTTTTTTATATCTTAAACAACTTGCACAGTTCTCCATTGTTAATGATAGTTTTATTAACTGATCTGGTCTTACCAACACAGATATAATGAACAAATATACAAGATATATATCTAATAACAGGTGGGTAAGCAATGTTGCTTACAATAAACAAATACCCAAAGCATGTATCTTTTAAATGTATCTTCCTGTGGATCCCTTTTAGATCCCTGAAGATCATTAATTGCCTCCTCAGATGGCTGATGTCGCATCAACAATGGGACAGATAACCAAGTACTACATTTTAACCAACTAGACTGGTCAGTTGTGTTGGCAGCATCCTTTAAAGTATTTATGGGGCAAGAGAAAATAGGTGGATTTTTTTTCAACTTATAATGAAAGTTGCATTTTTAAAACTACTGTATATAACATGCATTTCACTGTCATTTACGATGTTGCAGGACAAATCAATAGTGACACTAGATTTTTGCGTAATAAGACTGGAAATTAATGATTTTCATATATTCATGTACAGAAAACTTTACATATTGAAGAATAGAGCCAAACATAAAGAGAAATAGGTATGGGTTCACATATACTTTAAGTACTTGCTTTTTGAATAATTATTCTGAACATATAACAACAAATTATCTTTATTGCCTAAAAATATTAACAAACAGTAGCTCCAATTAAGTTCTTAAATTCAACTTACAGTCTATTTTTCTGCTTTTTAATTACCACCAAAACACATATTTCATGACATTTAATGGCCAGCCTGGGACTTTATTTAGCTGCAGAAGAAGGGTTCAGGGTATTTTATATTCAGAAATACAGGCATGAAAAATTGATGAAAAGTAACAAAGGTTGCGTTAATCAACAGCCAAGATACGCACCTTTATAAAATATTCTGAAAACCACCGCAGTGAGTATGGAGATCTCAGGATTTATCATATGAATGAGCAGACTTTCCGATAAAATATCTTACTCTGTTGTTCTGCATTCTAATCTGTGTTCTGCTATCTGATAATGACATGATGTCAGCAGAGTAGATTTTTCCACATCGGGTCAATAAGCTGTAAACATGTTCGCCAGTGTACGTGGCGAATATTGAGCAAAATGCCACCATTTAATTATGGCTTTATTGCCCAATGTGCAACTTAATTAATAGAGAGTTACATCCTAAATGTTAATTACTTCTTACCCTACTAGAGGTTTTCTACACAATAATTTAGTGTGCTGCATGATATTCTGTTTCAGCACAAATCAGTCCCCAGCAGCTGACTATAGACATAAGGCATTATTTTGGGTTAGTGCTGGATGAAGATACATTAAAAGCCATGGTGTACCAGATTGCATGACAAATTACAGGGGAACCCTGCTCTCTGTGGGGCTCTTTATTTAGAATAAAATCAAAATGAATTAAAAACACTCAAAAACGCTGAACACTAGCTTTATGTATCTAAACAAAATATATATATGGAGTCTCCCACAATATATGTATCTACTGTATATCACCTGGTTCTGAGAAGTTGTACTACATTTCACTAGTCTTTCTGGAAGGCTAAGAGTCCTGATTTGTCTCTGATCAGTTCAGTTATATTTACAAATCTTTGTGCATAAAAAACAACAATTCCGGGTTTAGATGAAACTCCAGTATTACCGTACTTTATTTTATCCAAGCAATATACTGCAGCACACATCAACTGCCCCCACAGGTCCTGCGTCTTCCTAGGTGAGGGTGAAATGCATCAGACAGAGGAGCTTTACCCGAGGCAGAAGTTGATGTGCACTCCTGTGTATTGTATTGATTGAAATAAAGTTGTACTAGAATTTTTTCTGTGTGCGGGACTGCCTTCTTGATGAGTGTGGTCTTTGATGCCAGACAGGCTCGTCTGTGTATTTAACAAACTGCTGACCTACTGGGAGCCAATCAAATACTTTAAGAGAACGATCTCAAAAACATCCAGGGAGTGGCAGTTCTCTGGGCAAAAATTATGTTGTACAGTTAACCAATCATTACAACAGAGAGATGCAGAAGAGCATTCCTACACCCCCAACACACCTATCTTGGAGCAGATGGGACGCATCAGCAAGAAACCGCAACAGGTGTCTTACCTCTCTTCTCAAAACTAAGCAACAGAGACTATAGTCCTGACAGGCTCACCCAAAATAATAAATAATATAGTAATTGGGAAAACCTTACCTGGTGTAACGAGTCTCATTTTTTGCTGTGACATTAACCATGGAGGGTCAGAGTTTGGTGTAGAAAATCAGAAATGATGGATTCATCCCGCTATGCATCAATGAGTCGTTGGGCTGATGGCCCTTTAGTACCAGTGAAGCATCAATTAAATGCTACAACCAGCCTAAATGTAGTTACTAGCCATGTCCATCCCTAATGACTGCAGTTTGCCCATCTTCTGATGATGATTGATTTCACTGTATTGAAATGACCTTAACAGTTACCAGTAGATATGGTTGGAAATTTTTGACTGGCTGAATGTGGGAGTAAATTGCAAAGTTGTAATGTGCAGCATAAGCAATATTCAATTTCGCACACTTTTTTCAGCTTATATTAGCAATACATTTGTACATTCGAGAATTTGTGATCTTCAGTCATTATTGCCTTCATTACACAAATCTGCACTTATACATGTGCATAATGCGAACGAAATGTACAGTAGTTCCAGGGACTGATGTAAAAAATCTTGATATTCACGATCACTAGTGATGGCCGAACTGCCCACAAGGTGGGCAGTTTGGCCGCGAACAAGCATGTTCGCCCTCCTTCTCACCGGCGGACAGTACGGGTGTTCGACCCGCCCTGTTCGCCGGCGAGAAGGAGCCCTCTTTTCTTCCTCCGGTGGGATCATTAGCAGCGAGATCCCACCGCAGGAAGAATATTTCACTGAAGACCGGGTAGAGAACCCGGTCTTTCAGTGAAAAACCGGCATGTAAACCCGGATGTGACGTTAGTGACGTCACATCCGGTTAGCACAACCAGGAACTATGCGTTCCAGGTGTCGGATGTGACGTCACTGACGTCACATCCGGGTTTTCCCATTCAAATTCCCCACCTAGAGGCGGGGAATTTGAATCTGTCCGCGAACGGGAGTCGTTCGCGGACGGACATGGCCGAAGTTCGGCCATCACTAATGATCACAAAGATATAGCACTATATTCAAGGTCTTCATGAATTGTCTCCAGCAATTTTGATGATTATATCATGTTCAGGAGCTTTGCAATTCACTCACAAAGACAATCTTCGTTTCGACCATCTCTAGTAACCAGATCTCATTCTAATAGACTACAATCGAATGTGGGAGAATGCAAGATTTTTGTGATGGATGGGCAACTGACCATCAGACCATCATCTCTACTATAATCATATGTTTAACCTGCAAAAAGGGAGAGGCGCATGAGATTTCTAATACAATATGGCAGCTCTTAGCAGTGGTCAGTGAGCTTTTTAATGTTTACATTTGTCCTATTTACAACTAAATAAATAGGTAAATAACTTATGCTCAATGTGCAAGAAAGCAATGTTTTTGAATTAAATGGTCCTATTGCAGGTTCTCTATGTCTTGAACACCCAATGAGGGATCTGTGTTATTTTTCAGAAATCTATGAAAGTGGGTTAGAGAAGGGATAGAGATAGCAGCAGGTATTTCCTTTGTCACTGGTGCATTACAATGAACATGAAGCTGCATACTCTACTTTGTTTGCATAAAATTATGAGCTGCTGACCTTATTAACCCGGTCAGTCCAGCTGTCATCAGCTTCCATCTATGTGACATTCATATGCCAGCTCTTTCTCAGGGCAAAACAACCGCATGGCCTGTATCCTATTTCATATAAGTCTCTGTAAGCAGTATTGTAGGCCATTAGATTGATAGATTAGACTTAATATTGTATAATTAAGATAATATTTGTACAGGTAATGGCCAGAAAGGGGTCTAAATGTATTTACACTGCTCAGCCACCACATAAAAACCATCTGTCTAATATTATGTAGGCTCCATTTACCAGTCCATTCATAGATTATGATGCCCACGAACTTGTCCATTCACATGATTGATTAGACAAGGCTGCCTTTTACCAATACTTCATGGTGCATGTCTAATTTTCCCATGGCCATTGTGTGTGTCTTAGTTGTGGGTAGGGGTCAGGGTAAACACAGAGACGTCTACAGCTATCCACTACAGTTTGGAAATACTATAATTTTAAAGTCACCCAGTTCTTTACTTACTGATTCCAACGTATCAGAACTAACTGTCAGGATCCGAACCCAGGGATGCTCCGATGCCTGGTTGTAGCTCTACCTGCTGAGCCACCTTCACACCTTGCTGGATCGCTTGGACCTGGATACCAAGTTACCTAGTTCTCATGAACCCTGAACCCTTTGCCCCTCCCATGGACTTCCTTTTAAAGCCAGGTCCCAACTTGCATTCAATGTCAGATTATTGTGCCTTGCCAATATCTTGCTCTGTCTCCTCATCGTGTTCCCATTGCTGTTAACTTGTGTACCGAACCTTGGCTGAATATCGACTACTCTTCTCTCATTGCTCCATTCCTAACGTGACACCATTGGCTACTGACCCCGGCTTGGATTTGCCTACGCTTTTGCTTGTTCCCTGACTGCTAGCTGTGTTTGTGCTCTGTTCTTGGACTGTGATCACCTGTGTTCTGATTGCTGTTTCAGCTACTGGACTCTGAGCCTGAATTGCGATTGTTACACTAACTTTCCTTTTCTGCCCATATATATATTGTAATGAGACAATTATTGGTACTCACTTCTGCTGTCAGTGGTTTAAATATATATATATAGAGCAGCATCAGTACCTCTTCCATTCTCAAAATCTTTTCTTTTCAGTTCCACAGTACCTGGTGACCCTTTAATCTCACTTCAATTCAAATCAATATGCTCTCTGTCCAGACAGTTTACATAAAGCAGATAGAAAGAATTGCCTATATTCAACCAATTAAGGCATTTTCCTAAAATAAATTTAAATGGCAACAAACTAGTGTTCTATAAATGTGAATTAAATAGTCCAGTTCAATGGACTTACACTTGCAAAGAAATTTTTACAAAATTCTCTAAAACATTCACCTTAATACTTGCCCTTATCAATCAGTAAACATGATACCCAAATAGGGTTGAAAGTGTCTACACAATGGGCGATGACTTTGTGTAAAACGTATCACACACCCCTCAATTTCTGTGTACAATTTCCATTAGATTACAAACAAATATGAAGTGTAGGGCCTCCATGATTGTATACAGATTGGTGGGATATTTTAGAAAGATCCTCATATTACATGGTTTTGGTAAAACTTAAGATTGAACGAATATTTTCAGACTGAAATGTTTAAGACAGCAGCTTAACATATCTAACTTGCAAAGGATGGGCACATGATGTCATTGTAAATTGAAATCCATGGAAAATGTTTTATGTTTTAGATTTTTTGAGTATAGAATAGTGATGAGCAACTAGGCAATATTCGAATTCGCGTAATTTCGCGAATATCCGCCATAATATTCGATTCCATATTCGTAATCTCGAATATCCGCACTTACGACATGAATTGCGATCTAACAATCGCAATTGCGCCCCACTATGCGCAATGCATGCAAGTCAATGGAGAATGACGGAATCCGAAATCGCGATTATCCGAAAAGCGCAATGCGACCAAATATGCGTAATGCATGCAAGTCAATGGAGAATGGCGGAATCCGAAATCGCGATTATCCGAAAAGCGCAATGCGACCAACTATGCGCAATGCATGCAAGTCAATGGAGAATGGCGGAATCCGAAATTGCGATTATCCAAAAAAAGCGCAATGCGACCAAATATGCGCAATACATGCAAGTCAATGGAGAATGGCGGAATCCGAAATTGCGATTATCCGAAAAAGCGCAATGCGACCAAATATGCGCAATACATGCAAGTCAATGGAGCTCGGATATTCGACTGGGAGAATATCCGTCATTTCCGTTTTAAAAAGCGCATTGCGATTATATAATCGCGATCCCATTCATGGGAATGGATCGCGATTATAAGAGCGCAATAAATCGCGAAAAAGCGCGATCGCGTCGGATATCCGCTGATATATTCGCGAATATTCGCGAAATGGCGAAATAGCGATATTCGAGCTAAATATTCGAAAATCGAATATTCGAGCTCAACACTAGTATAGAAAAGGACCCTTGTCAAATGAGGCAAGTGGGACATCTGTAATTGGTAGCAGAATTTTGCAGATTTAATCCATATCCCTTTAACTAGCCATACACGTTTGATTCTGCCGGGAATCGCAGGTGTGATCAATCGGCCAATTAAGAGTATCCATCGCTGCATACCACCTTGTCCAACGGATTCCAGGACGATTCCGTGTCCGATTGTCCACCTCACAAATGGCAACTCCCCCTGATCTGTGCAGAATCGGATCAGAAAGACCAACATGTTGGTTCTCTGTCGGATCCGATTCAGGGCCCCTGAACGATCGGACCTGATCGATCGGACAAGGTGGGCTGCATGCGATTCCGGCATGATCGTTTCGCGTGCACGCGCCCGGAATCGATCGTGCCGGAATCCGGTGGGAATCTGACACGTGTATGGGGGCCTTAAAAGTGATCCAGCGACTAAAAACAGGAATTCAGGGGGCTATTAACCCTGGCTAGTTATTCCTATTAAGACAGAATCTCAAGTCATTCGTTGTCAAGACTTCACATTTCTAGTCTTTAGTAAGTCTGGTTTAAATAGAATTCAATTAACATAATTGTAAATTGTTGGATTAGGGAAAGAAAAAAAAATACAAAATGCAAGAATGACACACAAATAAAAAAATTTAATAAAAAATTCACAACTGCAATGATGACCATGAAGCTTCTATGTTCAAAGCCAAATCTTGACTATGACTTATAGTATAGAAGTACACAAACTTATTTTGCTTTAAAAGTGAAGTAAAAAATGAGTGGTTAAAATAATTTTTATCCCAAAAAATCCCTTTTGAACTGCAATTCATTTTTCAAATAGAGCCCTACACAAGAGTAGGCATCTATTTAATGATAGGAAAAGCAAACATTTTCTGTTCTCTTTCTGTCTCTTTTCATGTTGATTAGTTATTGAAACAGATGTACGTTATCCAAATTTAAACATGCCTTAGCAGTGGGTTAGATGCCGTGTATCTAGCATTCATTATAATTTGACTTTTAGTGATGAGCGTATAGGAAAGCGCTACAGTCTTGAAGTAATTGAACCTGGGCTGTATGACTAATACATCAATACAGATTCACAAAGTTAAGCCTGATAAGATATGCATGCCTACATTGCATTGCTAATCTGACACTTCTGTGGTAATCCTATTCCCAGTGTACTCACTTTAAACCTATCTTGCTCCAGGGAAAATTATGACTATTTCTTGCCTTGATCTAATTTTTTTTTTTATTTTGCAAAATATGACCCATTGCATCAGAATTTTGGAAGTCATTTTAAGGGCAAATAAAAGTTTATGACCTCATTACTCAAACTGACCATAGACTGTGCAATTGCTTTAGTGTAACCAATCTGAACGCTGCTACCAGCACGCCTGTAGCGCAACACTTGAAAAAGAAAGAGGCCATCTAGTTCAATTACTTTTCACAGCAGCAGTTTGAAAAAAATTTCAGGCATTCTTGAAAGTGATCTGTATGCTCTGTTCAGCTAAATAGCTTTTGCCAGCAACTGAACTTCAGACAGGAAAGGAAAAAGAAAAGGAAAAATATTCCATTTTTAAATAATTTTTTTCAAAAGCCCCCCATACACGATTCGATTGGCGAAATCGGCCCACAAATCAATTTAAGACGTCATCACATGTGGTCAATCTTCTGAAAAATCGTCAAGAATTTGAAACGTCTATGGGGGGACTTTAGACAACTTGTGAAGATTGACTAAGATGAAAATGTTTGTAGCGCCAGGTGCTGTTGTGATGCTTCAATTATCTTTAGTCCATAAAGAACAATTTTCATCACCTGAATATATCACTTTATACACCCAGTTAACCTCTTATACACAGGCTTTTAATGCTGTTCATAACACAGTGTTAAAGACTCAATTTAACATCTCAATCCTATACTTCTTATAACATTTGTACATAGCACACACACAAGGCTATGTCTCCACTGTGTCTGCCAGCACTGTGTCTGGAAAAAACATAAGGGTCCTGTTAGTGGTGCTACGCAATAAATTTTTGCACCTACACACCAATTAAAAATGAATTGCAGGGCACCCTGAACGTGATCCTTGCTTTTTTTCTGTAATTAACGGGCAGACATAGTGGGGACATAGCCCTAAGGTAGCCATACATGGTTTAATATTTGTGTTAGATCGACCCAAAAATCATTATTATTTAGTCTGCCAAATGGGAATCGATTTCTGCTCACCTCGATCAGATATGTTGGTAAGATTTAGACGATCGTACAAGTATCTGACTGTGGAGCATGCGCAGTGATAAAAACTTCCAACTACAGGGGAGCATTAACAATGCTGCTAAACAGACCTTAGAACTTAGACTAAAGCCGGCCATAGACGTCTCAATCTATGGCCGGCTTTTAGCAGACTCCTCATAGTGTGGAGTCGGCTACAGAACTGATAGGCGAACAACACACGCGATTCCTGTCAGATTGTAGCCAATTAACTTGGAGGGGGAGAAAACTCCTCCTCTGAGTTAACTGCCTGCAGCAGGATCTGCCATAAAAAGAACCAGCAGGATGGATCCACATGCGATCCGACATGCCAGCTTTTTTGGTCAGATCCTCAAGGTGGACTCCCCTGAAGTTGCGGCCATCTGACCTTTATGTGTTTGGAGGGGCGAGCCCGCAACTATGACCGGGAATCGGCCTGTCTATGGGGGGCTTAACAGTCAATGTTTAAATTGTACAAGATGTTTCAAAAAAGTGCAATAGTCGACCCGTGTATGGCTGCCTTTACTCTCCATAAGATCGAATGAATGAAGAGTTTAGTGGTTGTGTGATCTGGTCAGAGTTTTGTACTGGGCTAGGAAAAATATTAGAAAAAGTTGGAAGGGGTCTCTGTCCACGTTACTATTCCTTTACATTTCATACACTATTCTTAGAAGGTTACCGACAAGCTAGAAAAAACAGAAGCCTGGGAACAGTGTGAAAGGGGAAATGAGGAGTAGTCAGGCTGCTGAGATGGTCTGCTGAAATTAAAAGATATGTTAAATAAACAGCAATGGAGAGGAGGATGATAAGTAATGACAATGAGCAGAAAGAACCGTTTTGTGTCAGGGGAGAATGTTCAGATAAAAAATATGACTAACATTTAGATGTTTTCAAGGAAACCTAGTCAATTAAAGTGGTAAGTAGAGAAACCAGCTGTCTAAAAAGATTATGAGTAGCTTCATGTAGTCTGTCCGCCACTAGCATAATGATGTTTTCAGTAGTTTTAAAGTTATGACACCACTAAGATAACTACCAGGGGGTCTTCTTCTGCAGAATGTACCTTTAACCCTTGCATTGCTGACATTTGCTGCAATTATTATAATTGAAGAGTGAGCAGTGGAAGTAGGGAGTCCAGTACATGAAGACATATTAAAAAGTAAAACAAACTTAAACTAATAAAAGTTACCAAAATAAGATAGTCTAAATCACCAACTGGGAGAAAACTTTGAAAAGAAAATTCAGGTCCCTTCAAAACCATTACATTGGGAGTCAGTGAGAAAATGTGACACTTACATTGCTGGAACATGAGAAGAGGTAGCCATTGTGGTGGTGTTCAGAATATCCCTATACAGACAGATTATTGATGTAAAAAAACAATACTAAGGGGGACAGGGGTGTTGCATCAATATTACAAGGTAAATGCCACTGGTCCCAAAACAGGAAGATACATCAACAGGTAGATGAGTGGGGTGGCTGGCCCTGGGGACTTTGGACAAGGGGACTTGCACCATGCAAAAGTCCCCGGGCCAGCCATCCTACTGATCCATCTGTTGATTTATCTTCCTGTTTTGTGTCTTTTGATTATTGGTGCTGTTTAGTTGGTTTCGCCAAGTGGCCATGGTGCTTGAACTATGGACACACCTAAGTGAATGATTCAAAGATTCAGAACCCCTAACAACCTCAAGAGAATATCTAAGAAGGCTCCAAGAAACCCCCATAGCTAATCAAACCAATTGCTAAGAAATGATCAGCCTTGATTACTTGGGATCAATAACTACATTGTTGTTCTTCTTTGCTGTATCTTAACTGCACAGCTGATGGGGATGTGGGTTAAAGAGTCATCTAGTGCTCATATTGGGGTAAGATTTTAGATTTTTTTTTCATTTAACTCACATTCCAATGATGGTATTGAAAATGAATAATCAAAATGTACTTAAATTGGGTTATAAAGCTGGCATATATGGCTCTGTGTTAAAGAAAGTGGTATCAGTAATTCTGAAAATATATACTGTATCTTTCGATGTATAAGACCTCTTCCAATGCACACCAAATAAAAAATTTAAAAAATCAGATTTGATTTCACATTTTTACACCCCTACCTGCAACCTTTCATGGTTATTAATGTTTCCCTGTGGTTATCCAAGTTACATTAATTTTATACATTTAACAATAAAAATGGAAAGAATTTTGCCAATCTTTTTATACATGATACAGCGAAGGGGTTTTAATGTGTTTGAGCTGCAATACCAGTTTTAGCCACTGGTGCCACAGCCTCTAGTGAGCTAGTTGGCTTCGTCTCACACATCGAGGAGGGAGAGAGGGAGGGGGGATGAGGGGACAGGCAGATTTCACCAGCTCTGAAGTTTCAGCACCTGGCGTATAAATCGACCCCTGAATTTTGAGAAGATTTCCTAGGTTTAAATATTATCTTATGCGCCGGATAATGTGGTAGTTGCAGTATATATTGCATGTCATCTTTTACACATTGAAATGTGTTTCTTTTCTATTTTCCAAATTACGTAACACAATTTTAAAAAAACAATTGGAACTCATCATTGGGATTTGCAAAACTGCTGTATCTTATAAAAAATAAGTATTCTGGGAAACGACAAATGACAAGATCCGGGAATAACATAGTTGGGGAATTTTGGACAAAATGAAGCAATAATTATTGTTCATTTTATTACTGGCAAAAGTATTAACATTAAATTACAACATGTATTAAGCAATTGTAGAAGTTATATGTAATATTAACATTGCCTGTGAACCAGCCAAGTGACCATTAACCCTTTCCAGCAGGGACAGATACGTCTAGGACATGGTTGGGAAGAAAGGGGACTTTATTATTACTTTTCAAATATCAAATATTTGTTCAACTTTTTGGGAATCGACTGAAAGTGTAATCAATTTCAATGCAACCAATTAAAATTTAACAGCACGTCCAATCATTTTTCAATAAATTGTTCCCCACTTTTAATTGTTTTAGGTGGATCTAACCATGTGGGCTGCCAAAGATTTTCAATCAATCAACCAGAAAATGTATTGAATTAAGTTGATTGAATGAAAAATCTAGACATGTATGGGGGCCTTTAATCACTTCGAGTAATGAGCTTAAAGTTGTCTCTTTAAAATGTAAACAAACCGAACTGCAGCCATAGATCTGTTTGCATATTGATGCTGCTGCACCATGATATCTAGCAGTAAAGATTAGTGATGGCCGAACTTTGACCAGGTCCGTCCGCAAACAGGCGGATCAGACTTTTTTAAACGTCCACCTGTTAGTGGGGAATTTGAATCGAAAAAACCCTGGAAGTGACATCACTTCCGCTCCCTGGAACGCACAGTTCCCGGTTTTGATATCCGGACCTGATGTCACTGACGTCACTTTCGGGTTAAGTCGGTTTTCTTTCACTAGAGACTGGCTTCTCTGTATAGTCTCTGGTGAAAGAATTCTTCCACTGGCCGGATGGTTCTGCTCCTGATCCTGGCCAGTAGAAGAATAGTAACCCTCTTTCAGACGGTGAACAGAGCGGGTTAACACCCATACTGTTCACTGAAAAAGAAAAGCGGACATGTTATGCCTTGCGGACCGTTCGGCCATCACTTGTAAAGAATTTTACTTTACGTTATTAATGTTGTTACTGACTAATATACAGTTTATGTAAATGCAGTATTATATAAGTAATGATTGATTCCATAAAGTTTGCATATTGAAGTCAAACACTGCATCCTGCATTCCTCATCCAAGATTTATTCGGAAACACAGTAAGCACAGTCAATGCGACCAAAGGATAATGCATGGCAAATCTTTCCTAAATACACAGATAGCTTATACTACTTGTGGGATTTACTCAATCCGTGATCTGTGATACATTAGAAATAATACCGCAATTTGGGTTTTGTGCCGTTAAATACAATATACCGTTAATGCATATTTTTAAAATCTTTAAACGCCGTAAATGGAGGGATTATTGCTGCATTAGATCATAAATCTTTATAACAGGAGTTTAAAGTGCTTCCTGAGATATCATTCACGGCATGGTAATGACAGAGGAGTGCGCTGCAAATGGAATATGAATGTGTACAACGTGTAATTATGTAACATTTTATTGTGTACACACACTTCATCATAAGTGTTTAGTAGAACGTCCTATTGTTGATGAAAGTTTTTCTTGCATTCGGGAAATCAGTGCTTTGATTTGCTTATAAAATGCACTCTCATAACAACAGGGGAGCAAAGGCTAATGAACCAGCAGGAGACCTTCCATGTCTCTGCGTCTATGAGACAGGCATGTAAACAAAGAGGTTTCATCTATTCAACGCAGCAAAATATTAAACATTAAAGGTGATCAGAGTGTCGCATCTATTCCCGAAGTAAAAGTTTATTGTAGAAATATTTATGTAGGAGTCACGCCTGCAATCAAATGAAAAATGAATAGCCTTTTTGATGAGACACAATGACATACCCAACATGTATTACTCGACATGTAATATTCAATTGTCCTATGCCTAAAGCCTCCCATACACCTTTAGATCCATCCATACAATTTCCTACAGATCTACCAACAGCTATGTAGTGCCGAGTCCTCCCTGATAGAATACATAGTGATTGGAAGGTTTAGATAGGTCCTCATATTACATGGTTTTGGTAGAACAAAGGTTGATTGTACAGAAAAAGTATGGCCAAATTGTAAGGTGTATGGAGGGCTTTACCCAGTCTGTCACTGGACAGTAAAAAGAGAAACAGCACAGCAAAAGGGCTGAGCTCTCTTTCACTATGTTTTTTCTTCATTTGGGATGGCAAATTCTCATTGGAAAGGTTTTCCATCAAGAGCTCATGGAGAAGCAAATGATCAATTTGATCAGCTAATTTATTGGTACCTCACTGATTGACAGCACACAAAAAAGTGTATATAGTGTGAAAGAGCCCTTAGAGCTTTTCATATTTTGCCTTAAAAGGCACTTTCTGGCCTTCAGTTCACCCATCACACATCTACCTGTCAATTGTTTAGGTATTACAAGTGTTTAGCTGAGTTACAAGTGCATCGCCTCCCTCACCAGCTTATTCCATTGAGTATTAGGAACCTCTTGCTGCACAAATGAGAGCTGTCTGGTTCATAAATCCCAGTGGTCTTTATTAGAAGAGAACCCATAGAATAAATTTTTATATCTAAACTTTTATGACAACATTTCACTACAAAACACTTATTGTAGGGTTGATGTGATCATACTAGTCTTTAAAAAATAAAAACGTTTGTGCTCTCCTTCCTTCCATGGACATTAATGTGTGCTGATGTAAGCCACTTTTACAATAGATATAACCTGAATATTCCTTATAGAGGTTAGTGTTGAGCGAGAATATTCGTAATTTGAATATATTCGACGAATATAGAACAATTCTTTGCGAATGTGCGCTCGGATATTCGCAATGGTGGATATTTGTCACAATATGCTTCAACATTGTTTACCGGAATACATCATGCATTGCGAATGGATTCGCACAATACACACAGTGCTCGTACTGGCTAAGATCACAGAATAAAGAAGAAAAGTTGTAAAGCTGGTTCGCAAATCTTTGCAAATCATTGTGAACAGATACATGCGATGTAAGGCAATACAATACAGTCGAATAGAATTTTACAAATTTTGAATGTTCCTTTATATATTCACGAAATTAAGCGAACTTGAATATACCATATGCCGCTCAACACTAACAGAGGTATACATCTATACAGCCTCTAGATCAGACATGTCAAACACAAGGCCCGCGGGCCAAATCCGGCCCGCCAGGCCTTGCAATGTGGCCCGTGCTGTCATCACTGCATGCCGGGGGGCGTGGCTGGCCGCATACTGACAGGACGTGTCTCTTCAGAGCTCCGCTCGATCCCGCCACTAATCCCCTCTAATCCAGGTGATTTTTAATACACAGGGACCCCCCAGCATCCCAGGGGATATACACTATAGCTCCACTATACTACCACGGAGCTCCGGCGCGACTTTCAGTGAGAGGCCCAAAATCGAGGCCGCGGCTCGGGCCTAGGCCGTACCTTCCGGCGAACCTTCCGGTGAGAGGGCGCCTCGGAACCAGCATCAAGAGGCTTTCATTGTCAGTTTATGACTGTTCAGTAAACCATTCGGCCCGCGATTTCGGCCCGCGATTTAGGCTGGACTTTAGATTTTGGCCCCTTCTATGATTGAGTTCGACACCCCTGCTCTAGATCAAGGGCGTCAAATTCACAGGGGGCAAAATTTAAGAACTTGAACAAAGTCATGAGCAAACTGTAACATCTTTTGAAAAAAAGTCAACAGTTGTTGAAGTTTTTCCTTCTCATCATATTTAAGGATGAACCTTTTCATATGGAATAAAAAATTTAGGCCTTGCTTAAACCTTGAACCTGGTAAAAGCAAAGCATAATACTATAACACATGTGACACCAAATGTCAAATAACCACACATCGGTGACATTTGTTTTTTTCTACAAATTTGTTTAAAAATCTTGCTGGCCACATATAATGACAATGTGGGTCACATTAGACCCCTAGGCCAGAGTTTGACACTCCTACTCTAAATGGTACTGTTGAAGACATCACTCTATTAGTAGTGATGGCTGAACTGTCCATTGTACAGCGGCAAAAAGTCTAAAATTCTTCCTCTGGCCAGACCTTTCCGCGTCTAGTCCGGCCGGAGGAAGAATTATTTTTACTAGAGAACGGACAGAGACACCCGATCTCTAGTGCTTAACCGGGCACCGGCCGGATGTGACTTCCAACCGACGTCACTTCAGGTCTAGGAACCAGGAACTGTGCGCTCCATATACCGGAAGTGAGGTTGTGGCGTAATTTCCAGTATAGTTCCTTTTAAAAAAAGTCCGTCGTCCACCTGTTCGCTGAGAACTTTAAATTCCCCGCCTGTTCACGACAGACACGGCCGATGTTTAGCCATCACTATCTATTAGAGATGGTCGAATTTAACGTCAAAAAAACATTTTGACGATTTCAAGTTTATTGCAAATCCCCTGAGCATGGTATTATCACCAAACTTGCTGGAGATGTAGAGAAGGGTTGGGGGGTGTAATCCAAAAAAAGTATTGCTCAACACAAATAGTTTTTGCATAAATTACAGTCAAAATTTTGAAAATCTAAATTTCGACTTTGATTTTGATATTAATTTATGCAAAAACTATGTGCTAGAGCAAAACTTTTTTTGTAAATGTCCCCACAACCCTTTTTCTACATCTCCAGCAATGTTGGTGATGATACCATTTTCAGAGGCTTTGCAATCAGCCCACAAAGTCAGCTAGTCGAACAATTCGACCTTCCCTACCCTCTTAACCTAATTGTATTGATGGATGTCACATATAGGTATTATTTATATATTGACATATAGATATGTATTGATAAGATTAAATAATGCACATTTAAAGTCATTTTCCTATTACTAGTATTTAGTAAGGTATTTTAAAAGGTTCTTATATTAGAACTATAAAATGCTATTTAAAATCTTAGAAAATATAACCCAAGTGATTAGCTAGTCATAATGGAGCAGGTCTGAATAAGGAACAAATTCCACTCTTAACTCTTTGAACTAATAGGACCTTTCTATGCCTCGTTCATGATAAAGCATAGGTATGGTCAGGCTTTGACACTCCATGGTTTCCACTATCTAACAAAATCTGAAGCTCAGCTGGGCAGAAGTAACAATTTATGGTAAAGCTGGCCATACACCTTTAGATCTCTCTGTCAGATATCCTTTCTATCTACCAACAACTATGTAGTGCCGGGTCCTCTGCGATTGAACACAGATAGACTTGATGATTTAGAAAGTCCCTTATATTACATGGTTTTGGTAAAACAAAAGGAGATCTAAAGGAAATCTGACAGAGAACTCTAAAGGTGTATGGAAACCCTAAGCATACAAAGTCGGCTAATTTGCAGAGCATTCTTTATTTCAGTTACAAAAACTTTACCTAGATTTGTATAGATTATATTTAAAAATCATAATAGCTTCCAGTAGAAAAAGGCTTCAAATATATTACTTAGAAGAAGTAGGAGGAGAACTTTTTTAAATGCTCTTATTCGAACATGATGACATTTTTTTTTTGAGTCCTCAAATACAGCGTAGCGGCATAAATCAGAACCCTGAAGGCCAATGGTAGCCTGATAGCAATAAATACTTTATTTGGCAGTGGAAGGAGGATCTATATAATATTTTCCAGTTGACATAGCATAAATCAGCTTTAACTACCACTTCTAAAGTAGTGGCGAGCCATCAATCTTCTTGAGGGAAAATTACTCAAGGTTGGTCTGTTTTTTTCTGCACTAATCTCCACTTAGGAGTTGGTTGTACTTTAATCAGTGGAATATATGGTTATGCAGCCTATATTTATGCCAATGGCAATAAGCATGGCTTGACTTGTGCTACATTTACTTTACATAATTTATTTATTCTTTAATACATGTTCCTACTATTGGATAATTACTTTACTTTTAATTGTAATTACTTATTTGACATTTCCAGTCTGTATTGTAAAATATTTGTTATAGTTGTAGAGAAACCTCGGTAAGTAATTTGCAACATTGGTAAGTACCGTAATATAAAGTTAATGTTATGCTCCCATGTCCTGGACCAGACTTTAATCCCAGAAGTCAGTAGGAATGCAGCATTGTGCACCCTTAAAAGCTCCTCTTTGACACAGGCAGTTGGACAGAAGTAATTTGCCACTTTAGACCTGGGAGCCACAACACGACATGTCACACTTGCCAGGCGGTCTCAGGGTGATTGGCCATAAGGTCTAGTGTTGATCACAAATATTTATTGCAAAAATTTATTGCACTTTGAGAATTTGAAGATCTCAAATATATTTTTGCGAATATTGGGCAAACAAATTGCAATATTTTGTGAATATAAATATTGCCTATGCTGCTCATCACTAATAAGGACAACATGGGGGTGGTTGCCTGCACAATGAGTGGAACTGCTGCCCACAGTGGTGTGCTTTATGGTTTCAGGGCAACTGCCAACTTGTGAAAACAGGGTTACCGCCTTTACTAAGATAAGTAAATTATCTTTTGCAGAAAAATAATAATAATAATAACTCTGGTTTGTCTGATTTTTTTGTAAATTAATTCCCATTTTTTAAACAACCTCCTATTGTTATTTCTACCAGTGAAAATTATTTGCAGCCAAAAACTGCCATATGAGACATTAATGTTTGCAGTAGTTAGCACTATTTGGCATTTCCCTTTGAATGTTATTGTATCTAAGGTACAACACTGTACATGGGTACCTGTAGATGGTTTGTGTTAAAAAAAATAGGCATGTAGTTTTTACAAAAGAAATGTACATGTACGATATATCTCCAAAGTAGCACAATGTCCTCTCATTATAAAACAATATTTTCTTCAGCACTCTATTCCTAAAGTGAAAGTTTCATAAATACATGTTAATCCTGCCAGTAAACATCAGCCAAAGCAGTTTCTGAGATGGGTGGCAAAAGAAAGAAGTGTTGCCTCTTCGCTCTTCTCTATCATGGAATATATTGGCCATGCAGTAAACCCACCCCTGTAGATCACAAGGCTTACAGGACACTTGTGGTTGAAGTGATTTATTGGCATATAATCCAAAAAAATTCACACCCTCTCCTACCTGACAAATATAATTCAGTTTGAGGTCACATCCCCTCCCACCTTATAAATATCTTTCAGGATGAGGTCACATCCCCTCCCACCTTATAAATATCTTTCAGGATGAGGTCACACCCCTCCCACCTTATAAATATAATTCAGTTTGAGGTCACATCGCCTCCCACCTTATAAATATCTTTCAGGATGAGGTCACACCCCTCCCATCTTATAAATATATTTCATGATGAGGTCACAACCCCTACCATCTTACAAATATAATTTTTTTTGAGGTCACACCCCTCCCACTTTATAAATATCTTTCAGGATGAGATCACATTACCTCCTATCTTATAAATATTTTTCAGGATGAGATCACACCCCCTCCCACTTTATAAATATCTTTCAGGATGAGGTCACATTCCCTCCTATCTTATAAATATTTTTCAGGATGAGGTCACACCCCCTCCCACTTTATAAATATCTTTCAGGATGAGGTCACATCCCCTCCTATCTTGTAAATATGTTTCAGGATGAGGTCACACCCCCTCCCACCTAATAAATAAAATTCAGTTTGAGGTCATTCCACCTTTCACCTTTTAAATGGCCTTTATGATGTTTAACAGCTTTGCTGTAGCTTCATGATTAAAACAAACAACCAAAATCACACTGTGTACTGTGTACCATGTATGCATCTGCTAATTGCCTTAATAGAGTTCTCACTTAAATCTGCAGAGAGATCAGTAAATGTAGTACATGCTTGTTTCAATTTCCTCAACTCCCCATTGATGAGGTGCATGTGAACTTTCCCATGGACGTCATCAATGAACCATGTGTTGGGTAAAGCCAGTAACCTGGCACACTAAATTACATGTGAAACATCCTTCATGGGGTCAGGAACGGAGACGATTAAAGACATCTGGAAGGAAAGAGATCTCTTTCCGATTGGCCTACCATAAATGCAGATATGCAAAACTATCAATTATCCCCAAATATAGGACGTCTACATTGTTTTGGTTGTATTACAATAAATATTTCATTTATAAGGTACAATGAGATGTTTTCTGATTTGGGCAACAACATATCCAAATGAGTCCTTAGTTATTGTATTTTTCATTATCTTTTTTGATGTCATGTCCATCTATTGTACTATGCTGGGAACTTTCCAACAAGGTACCTCTTCGCTCTTCTTTATCATGGAATATATTGGCCATGCAGTAATCCCACCCCTGTAGATCACAAGGCATACAGGACACTTGTGGTTGAAGTGATTTATTGGCATGTAATCAAAAGCCAATACACCAGTTTTCATCTTACAGACACCTTAATGATTTGTAGTGTGGTGACACTTGTTTCACAGGATACAGACTGTTCAGCAGTTTAGAGGGCTTGCCCTTGTGAGCATCTATATTTTAAGGTAACAAAATAAATTGCAATAGTTCACCCCATCCCATTAACAGATGGCATTTAACCTAGAATAAAAAACAGCAATATCTACTCCTACAGAAAAATGTAGGCTATACGGCAATAGATGTGGAGGGGTAATAGTCAGCAGAGAAAAGGCAGAGCGAATCAATCCAAGTACATCTAATCTAAGAAAATTTAAGGGTGATTTAATCCTATTTGCTTAACAACCCTGCAGACATATTGCATTCCATGAGTACACATGGACAAAACAAAACGTAAGGCTAGCAACTCAAAATGGGGTGATTTATTAAGTATGGTATTAATTTTTTATACGGACAAGTGGAATGTTTTGCCTTGTATATACAGTATTAACTACTATGCTAGTGTGTATATGAATTCAGACAAGACATGATGGACCCTTTGGTTATTTATCCCTTTATCATGTTTCTATTACATTATATACAATGGCATCCCTATGGTTGGTATTGCCTATTGCCATAATACCAAAGTGTCACCCCATAGGGGCATATATGATGTGCTGCAAATAATATAAGTGTGAAATTGTGGGGAAATGTATGTATATATATAAATATATATATATACGTTTACACAACTGGGGCAGAAGGTAATAACATACTATTAAGCTAATGTGTTTAATTAAACTTTTCCCAGCCCTGGACACACTGCAAGATGTGTAGCCAGGGATCCAGGGGAGGTGCTGAAGAAAAGGCAGGGATGTTCTTACATGCAAGAAACTTGCAGAGTGCTATTCACAAGGAGGGGGGCAAGCCAAACACAATGCTAAGGCTGTCACGTTGACACTGCATCCGTGATTCCTGAAGAAGATTCCTACTGGCAGTTCTGTTTTGTGTCACCCCTTCTCTGGAAGTGAAGTTGTGTCACCTGGTGTTGATCACATTACAACTTATCTGCTTTTAATGCTATTTAACCTCTTTTCCTGTTCTGCCATTTCTAGGCAGAAAGTTAAAGAACATCTCCAAGGCGCAGACTGAAGATCATTTAGCATTTTTGTCTGTATTTCTGTTGAAGAGGTATCGTAAAAAAAAAAAAAATGGCAGCTGGGCAGGATGTAAGGGCAATTTCTTTTGGATAGCAGTAAAAACTAGACAACATTCTAAATTTCTTTTTTTACACAAAAACAACTTAAAATAAAAACATATTAAAATAAGTGACTGGACTTTAAAGAGCACTGTATAGTAATAGTTGTCCGAAAGTATTTATCTATATAAAATGTTTACATTTTGTACATACTTCAGACTAATGCCCAGTGACTGCTTAAAGGAAACTCATATTTGAAATGTTTATCCAGGTGGTGATTTTCTATTTTTTTTGCTTGGTATGGAGCCATCGCTTACAAATCCTTTCAACAGTAAAACGTTGGACTTGTTGAACTATTAAACAGCTCTTAGAAATGTGCCACATAGGCTGTATAAACCTTCAACCGACGACAAATACAAAAACAGAATTTAAAGTGTTACCAACTTACTCCAAGTAGGTTATAAAAGTCAACAAACAACCCACAGTTTCTTTTCTGCGCTTATAAACATTTTTTCCACTTTAAGAAAGGAAATCTATAATTGAATAATAAAACCAATAAAAATGGAAAACAAACGGAGTCTGTGAGTTTTGTGAGGGCGCCGCTGAAGACATGATTTCATAAATGTGCGATGTACGTTAAAATAAAAATAAGACTAATGGGAACGGTGATACGGTCATAATATATACATTATCACCTCTTGTTACTGCGTATGTCTTGTTAGAGGACTCAGTAGCAGATGTATAATACTAATAGGGTTAAATTAGTTTTCTGTCCAAAAGAAAACTATTTAATAAATTCAGTTATCAACACTAAAGAGAAAACAATAATGACACCAGTAAGTTATATTTACATGAAAATCTATTTTTTCTTCTTTTGTAAATTGAATGGGCCTATAGACATGTGATGATGGCTGAGATGGTTGATCTGGGTCATCCATTTACATCTCCAGTTAAAGGTGGCCACCTACTGTGAGGTAAATCATCAATATCTCCCTGATGTTTATCATTGACTGCTGTATACCACTTATTATTGAAAAGATTAGGATATTGATTGGAATGCTTCCACAAGTACTAGATTTCTACTGTACAATGCAGTACAAAGCTGATCACCCACAGCTCTCCCTGTGCGCTCAATTGACAGAACAGGCATTATCCATTACATGTTCTAACAAATATCAATCAAAAGTTCACTGGTCTTAGTAGAGTTTTGTTTTTTAATGCAACATCCCATCTACTGAAAGTTGAAACCTGTTTTTCAGCCGTACGGAAATCTTGGGGTGAAATGTATGTTACATAGTTAATACTAGTGGTTTCTAAACTTTCCCTGTAGCCCCCCCCCCTTTTCTAAATAAGAACAATATTGAGCACAGGTTCAGATTGAGGGCCATTTCGCACTAGCTGCACATGTATTGCTGAAACAATAAAATGAGATAAAGGAGCGCCCATATTGGATTGTACATGCATTCTCATCCCAAATAGTCACTATTTAGAATCAGCTTGTTCCCCCTTGATGGAGCTTTAAATAGAATGCATGTAAATGGGATATACTAAAGATCACCAGTGGGACAAGTGTTGCTGGTTTAACTGTGTTCAGTGTTAATTACAGAAACAAAGTCTTAAAACAAAAGACCAACATGATGGGTCTCAGAACAAATAAGATGCACCTAAAATTTTTTTATAGCTAGAGCTCATAGGGAGCATCGGTTATATATGCGCCCATGTTTCGCCATAAAAAATGGCTTCTTCAGGCAAGGGTGCAGTAGATGTGGAATGTATAGTGTATTTAAAAATCTAATTTAAAATGAAATCCCGCTGTTGACCGTCGACTTTGCAGAGATCCCTACAGTTTGCAACAACAAAGACAACAATGGAATCATACCTTGTTGGAGTTTGAAGATGCAAAGGGTCTGGGGTGAAAGTCACCTCAGTATCTGGGGTTGGTCCACCCCTATGTTCCCAGGGAGAGGCCTCCCGGGTATGAATCTAAGGTTGGTGTGTGAATGGTGAAACAGGGATGTAGTAGAGTGGCAAGTTCCTCCTTGTTGTTGTGATCTAACTGGGTCCCATCCAAGTGGCGGCTTGAATCTTCACAGCACTTGAATCCTCAGTTCTGTGAGGATTCAAGCCGCCCTTTCATACCTTATACATTAGAAGTGCGTAAGCACATGTGATAACGAGGGCATCTTTTTATGCATCTTAGAAATAATGCAGCTACAAAAGGACTATTGAGTGGTATAGGAAAAATGTGTCCCAAAAGCAACAGATGCATTTCTCACACATCCAAGGGGTTTTTAATGGTTGCAATAATGTGACTATACAAGTCATCAGGGTTCTTTGGATTGACGTTGACGCATCTGTGTGTACACAAGTTGCGAACTTTCACACAATGGAGACTAAGCCTAAAAGTTCCCAATAAGGGGTCTGCAGATATATTTTCTACCGTCTTCTGGGTACTGTTGCACCATCTATATATCAAGGGGTATAATGTCACCACACATTTCTGTTCATCCACTTTACTATCCACTTCAGAGGTTTGCTCTCAGTCTGCTTAGCAAAGATAGTTGTTTTCTATTCTCTCGTTTCCTAAACTTGTAAGTCTATAAGGATTTTGTTATATTTTTTAAGTAAGCAAAGTCTAATTAATGTCCGTAACTGCTGAGAACTGTAGAAGTAATTTATTTCCCGTCGAGATAAGAAAAATTCTGAAGATATGTAATTTGCACCAACTACAGAATGACAGTTCATTTATGCAACTCATCAGAATAGAAAATGGATTATATGCTTTAACTTGGGTGACTTCAACCATTGGGGATGTATTAGATTTGTCACCTACAATTGGAACTTCTGTAATAACCAAGATGAGGTTTAATGTTTGACTTACATCACACCAAGGAAAACTGCACTTCAACATAGACTAAGTATATTTTTGATGCCAAAAGGAAAACATAGATAGTCTTTTATTTCAGACAGGGATTTCGAAAGTTATATCCAGACTTTCCATCACCTATATTGTTCTGCCATCTGTAGGCCAACAGGAAAACTGTGCCCTTACAATGTCAGATTGAACTCATGGTGTTGCAAATTTCTCACGTGTGATGGGTAATTGAGAAATACGCTTTTTAAGAGGTTTCTAAGTATTTAACGTATTCTGACGTATTTAAGAATGGAAGACATGCAAAATCTGTGACAAAATGATATCTCCAAGAATAAGTCTGGTAAAGTCAAGGAGCATACAGCAGAACTTTTAGTTATTTTTAAAACCTACATGGTACATTTATCGTCCAAAGTAAAATTCCCCATTACCTATGATGAAAGAAAAGTCTATTCACAAACTTTCAACGTGTACCTGAACTATATAACCTATTTTCACACTTCAAGCTGTTTTGACTTGTTGACTGGACCTTAATGGTGCTTCTGATTAATTACATTGAAATTTCACAGCAAGAAAGCAGTAACTGTTGGGGCTACTGTCTAGTGTTGAGCTTGAATATTCGAATTGCGAATATATTCAATGAAAATCGGCTATT
Organism: Ptychadena robeensis; assembly: GCA_036250615.1. Lineage (NCBI taxonomy): Eukaryota > Metazoa > Chordata > Amphibia > Anura > Ptychadenidae > Ptychadena > Ptychadena robeensis. The sequence continues at coordinate 157,018,487 of CM070033.1, forward strand.
CGAGAATTTGCAAATTTCGCAGATATGTCGGCGGATATTTGCAATCTCGAATATTGGCGATATTATGCAACGGGAAGCTTTACAGCCATGCTTAAATAAATATAGCATTATATATTTGTGAATATTCAAAATTGTGAATATCGAATTGAATATAAGAAAAAAAATTCACAAAATATTGTGAATTTGAATATTGCTTATGCTGCTCGTCATCACTACTACAGTCACTCATAGACTCATTTCTCTATATAAGAATGTATGCTGCACAACCACACTGCCCATGATAGCATATATTTTACTGCTAGGCTGTAAACTGTCTAATCTTTATGTTGTATCTGACCTCTGCTCTGAACTTGACCATGCTATGTCTGCTACCAGCCCTGACCATGCTTGACTTTGACCATGTTTTTCCTGACTTGGTCCTCTGCCTACTCATGTTCCCGAATGTCAATCCTTGCACACACATAAATCCTGATGGAAACCAAGTGCAAGAATGACGCACCAAGCCTCCCAACACTTCCATTATGTTTATGGTAGATTGTGGTAGATTCCATCAGATTGTGAGCTTCTCTGACAGACAATTTTGTACTGTGCTATAATATGTCTGCACTGTTGTTTTTCTAGTTGCCTACTTAAAATAGTAGTTTAAACATAAAAAGCTAGCATGGCTCCTACATTCTTTCTACATCTTCTCTTACTGTGAATGACTTACATCATATGTGGCTAAATCCCATTTATCATTGCAAGACAATATTTTTCTTACTTGAGGTTTGCAAGAACGAGCCAAAATTTTTGACCATTTATCTGTTTTTCTTTATATTACTACAACTACATTGCAAATACCAGAAATCTTGACAAAATAAAACAGCCAGCCTTACAACATGAAGTATAAAAACAAAATCAAATCATTTGTTGTAACTGGAAAGTCACTGCACACATTTAGTCTGGATGAAGGTGTTAAAAGTAACACTGCTATTACAATTTGTAGAGCGAGCAATATGATCCGTTCCTGTTATTTTCTCTGGCTCCATACGTGACAGCCTGTGACATGTTCAGATTCACGGCAGGTCCAGCTGTTAAGTCAGTGTAAACATTATTTCAGAGGTTTCAAACAGGACAGATCCAGTGTCGTGTGAAGTGAAGCATGGGATGTTTTTATGAGTGCCACCTCTCACTGTGTACAACATCAGAAGTATAACAGTATTGTCCAGCGCTTGACCAGGGTATAGCAGATAGCTGCCCTTTTTGTCTAAATTGTTCAACAACCTTCACTCCCCAAGAACCAAACTGAAAACATTGGTTTCATTTTAAATGACCCAGACATCTTTTATTGCCAACATAAATTTCAAAATATAATATATAACAATCATAAAACAGAACATTTTAAACTAAGGGGAAGGTCCCTTAAAGATGGTTATCTACCCTCTATCTGCATTGCCCAACACATAGGTCTCCAGCCACACTACACCGACTCAGGGACAATTACAATAAAATGCAGATACCACCTACAGAGCTAGTTTCCTGTCAGTCCAACATCCTTAACCTCCCTGACGGTTGGGATGAACCCAGTTCGTCCAGAGCTTGAGTTTGTCTTAACTGCTTCTGGAACGGGTATTGGAAAAAACAGATATTTCCCCAGAAAGCTGCGGCAATTCTCTATATTCCGAAACCACCCTTCGTTATCACTGGTGCCCTAGACCTCCATTTTAATGGAAGAATGTCACTTTGAATTATGCCAGCGACATGGACAGGGGCAGGCAGAAAATTTATGCATAGTACTCTGTGTAGTGGCTGACTAGAGAGGTTAACAAAGGGTGGGACTCCATACCTTCAATGGTCCCTTACAATGACCTTTTACATGGGCAGACTACTTTAATGGCAATACAACCCCACAGCTGCTGTGACAAGTTTTTAAACCAGGAAACAAGGAATTAATTGCAGTTAAATAAACAGGCGAAAACTCTTTCACTTCCTAAATATATTTAACAAACAACACATACGTTTAATTGCCAAAAGCATTGGGACACCCTGCATGTGCGCACACATAAACGTTAATGGCATTCCATTTTTAAGGCTTTAATGTGAAACTTACCCATCCTTTGCCAATTCAACAGCTTCAAATACTCTTTTAAAGCTTTTTGCAAGGTGTCCTTTTTGGAATATTTCACCATTGTTCTAGAAAAACATCAGGATGTCACTGATGTTAGATAAGAATGGCCTGACTCGCATGCATCCTACTGGCATTCAGGTCAGGGCTCTGTGCTGGTCAGTAAAGTTCCTCCACCTTAAACTTGTTGATCCATGTCTCTATGGACTTTGTTTGTGCACTGGTCCACATTCATGTTGGAACAGGAATCAGCCATCCCAAAACTGTTACCACACAATTGGTGGTATGAAAATGGCTAGAATGTCTTGTTGTCCTGAAGTATTCAGAGTTCCCTTAAGTGGAACAAAGGTGGTGACACATAAACTACAAGTCAACACTATATTCCCCCTTACCCCAAAACTAGGCACAATGCAGCCATGAAAGTTCTCACAGTGATCTAACATACACGTACATATAGCATATTATCTTTTGGACCTTGAAGTAAACAGAGTCCATATTATGCGCCCATCTACATATTAAACTATTTTCTGTTACACCACCAGAGATGACATTTTTGTCACCTAGCCAGTAGCATTTGCTATTGAGCTAACTGTGCTTAGTCACATATTATCTGACAATATAAGTATTGTTCACGGTATGTTTATAAAACACATTAATGAATGAAGTAAGTATGAGCTCACCTTGCCCTTGGGTTAGAAAGATTTTCACTGCCAAAATGTCCTTGCAAATCAATGAAACAACATTCTGGACATGTGCCATGACTGTTTGATTCCTATAAATACTTCAATGTATATTTTTATTTACTGGTTAGTGGTTGGAAAGATTAATTAACCTGTCATTTATGTAACACACAAAAAAAATATCAGATGTATATTTTTACTCTACTTTATAAAAGTTTTGCATTAGGCTTTTAGATATTGAGTTAACATGCTTAGGATACGTCAATATTTAATCAAATGAGTAAATCATTCTGTTTGAAATGCAGCCTGCAGCTATGCTGCTCATAAACAAACTCATATTAGATTTTTTTATGTTATTAATGCTTTTATAAATTAGATTTCTTATTTATTAACTAAATATTAAACTTTTGCCTTGTAGATGTTGATTTTAAACTCATAAACTTGATGAACTTATTAGAGTATAAACTGTTAATGTAAAGTTTGTGTTTTGGTTTAACCAATCATGAAGATTCTTTGGGGGGGATATTGCGAGCTGAAATGCAGGCAGACGGCTGATGTCGAGTCAAACCTCTTAAGGCCCCCATACACGGGTCGGATTCTGACCGGATTCCGGCACGATCGATTCCGGGCGCGTGCACGCGAATCGATCGTGCCGGAATCGTGTGCAGCCCACCTTGTCCGATCGATCGCATCCGATTGATCAGGGGCTCAGAATCGGATCCGACAGAGAACCAACATGTTGGTCTTTTTGATCCGATTCTGCACAGATCAGGGGGAGTTGCCATTTGTGAGGTGGAGTCGGAGATGGAATCGGACACGGAATCGTCCCGGAATCCGTTGGACAAGGTGGTATGCTGCGATCGGATTCTCTTAATTGGCCGATCGATCACACCTCCGATTCCCTGCAGAATCGTCGGAATCGATCGGATGGGTGATCGAGCGGCCATGGAATCCGACTGTGTATGGCTGGCTTTACATAGATGCTGCTTTACTTTTGAAAGAATTTAAAAACCTCAACAGCCTGTTTTTTCATCTAAGAATTCCATGGCACAACAACAGGTCTGGGAGTTCCTCTGCAACCATGACCTGAATGATAGGCTCATTCCAAATGATAGTGATAGGACAGCCAAGAAGAAGCCATATACTCACTGTGTCACATTTCTAGTAACTCATGTCAACATTTTCATTGCGAGCACAAGTTCACTTCCTCAAAGTATACATTGCTCACTGTCTATTCTAATCTGGATGTTGCTATACAGAGGACTGTAGGAGGATGATATGTAGACAGCTTCAGGGTACTTAGTCGCTTCCATAAATACATGTTTACAATGAATATCTCAGTTGAATCAACTGGTTTAGAGAAAATATCAACCTGTTCTATTTAAAGCAAATGTAAACATTCTCTCTTCCTATTATGGAATAAAATAAACAAAAAGTTGCACTTATCTGGGTAGTGTGACCAACATCCCAAATATATATTCATTGTAAATGATGGAATAAAGCCATACACTGGTCGTGCAATTGACAAAGTGATGCAATTAATCACCGAATGATTCAGTCCCTGGCCCATACTTTGGGTGGTGATCGAACAGGAATTTGCCGACTTGTGGGACTCCTGTTCAATTTGTTAAATTTTCCATATGGATCGGGATTGATCACTCTAGATGGGCTACTTTCAATTCCCGAACGATTACCGCAAACACACACAATCAATCGCTCAGGGATCGAACGCTAATTTGACCAGTGTATGGACAGCATAAATGTTTTTATTTATCTTTTATGTCTTTTCATTCAGTTTCCAGTTCAAATGTGCCTCCTTTTCTGAATCTGCTATCTGCCTTTTTGAGCTCAGCAGCTTTGGGGGGGGGTGGTTCCACATCTATCCGGACCCCCTCCGCTAAGCATATTGCTTGGCGGGAGGTCCTGACGGAGCACATTAACTTTCCTGCTTGGCAGATGCTGTGTTCTCACAGCGCTGAGCCATTCTGGCAATGTAGGGCTGAACTTAGTGGAGTACGTTGAACCTCTGCATTAGCGGATTTCTGAACACAGCATCCGCTGAGCAGGTAAGGTCTATGTCGGCATCCCTGCCAAGCAATGCGCTTAGCCGAGGGGGTCCTGACAGATGTGGAAACCTCCCTCCTAAGATTAATTAAGACAGAGAAGTAAATGAGTTGAAGCAGTTTATCACATCCATGTCTCCCCCATTACAGTAGAAATGCGTTTTTAGCATGTGTGGGAGACCAGCTTTATATAGAAGGCTTTCAGGAGGGAAAACAGACTAGGGTATGGTAAACCAACAGTTTTATTGTGGGGGCAAGGTAAACAACTCTCACAGTGCAGCAGAGAAAAAAATATAACAAAACAACTGGTGGCCTCTCCTTCCCCAGGGCTCTGTGCCAGATACTCCTTTTTTGACTGTCCATATAATCTGCAAGGGATGATTAGTTTTCTCATATGTCCTAAAGACCTCCTTGGTGTGTGTCACCTCTCTCTCCCGCTCAACCAGGTTCTGCTCACTTTATGCTCAGGTCTGAGCTGATGGGTAGGGCAAACACAAGGAGAGGAATACACCCAGGTATTGATGACCACCAGAGGCAATCTGGTTCCTGGTCAGCCCCTGACCCAAACCACAAATTGTCCATTGCTTTTAACAGATCACTATGATCAACAGGCTTCTGGAAGTTATCCATACTTTTAAATATACGCAATGGACGCAGTTGGATGTGAGTACTTCTTGCAGGCCACCGCAACTTGGATCGTGGGCTGCCGGTGGTGGCGGCTGATCGCCCCTGACCGCGCCCATCGAAAAAATTTAATATCCCATCTCCATCCATTTTTAACCTCGCCTATTCATTCTCAAAGGGCACAATCAGGCAGAGTGGGGCAAGATGTCCTGCCCCATCGCCCCACTTCCTGCCTGCAGTGGGTGCCAGGATGTGGGTGGGTGGGTGCCCAAGTGGGACTCTGTCAGTGTAGACTCTGGAACATGTATTAAAATTTCCATGGATCATATGTTAGAGGTTAGATGGGCCAGCACAAGGAGGCTGATAGACTTAAGCCCCCCATACACAGGTCGATGTTCGTGCAATGGAGGAGGCGTTAGAGCACAGCGTGATGATGTCACACCCTGGGTCCCCATTCAAAATAAATCACACAGGGTTTACCAATATGTTGGTTCCCTGTTCGTTCGAGTTTCTTCGACCGGGAATGACTGATGCTGTTTGAAGAAACCCAATCACAATCATTTGCAATGAACGCACACAGCGAGCAATTTTGCTTAAATTGGTACAAAAATCGAGCCATGCATGCCTAGCTTAACTGATACTTAAAATGCACTTTTGGGTCAAGACCTGACTTTGTAAATTATCTTAAGAATCTGTTGAGACTTCCATTGCAATAACCGTTTGTGTTGTATGAAGCAACACAATGCTTTCCTTCTAATTCTGTCAAAGCAGAGACAATACCATTGCCAGGGGTTCAACTGTATTGTCAAATGACTCATGAATTCTATATTTGAAAACACATACTATATAACATCCACAGCCCATTTGAAAGAATGGATTGTTTTAGTAAAGTAATGCAAGGAATAAGAATTATGTGCAAATTGAGGTCCTCAACCAACCAGTTTCTATGTTAGTAGAGTCAGATACAGTCTGATTGTTATAATTATTATAATTTATTTATATATCGCCGACATATTACGCAGCGTTGTACAATACATTAGTGTGGAGATACAACACAAGATAACACACAGGTACAGGTAATGACAAAGGAGTAGAGGACCCTGCCTGGACGGGCTTACAGTCTAATAGGTTGGGGAGTAGAGTATACAATAGGTGGGGGGATGGGACTGGCATGGTTGTAATGCTAGGGGTGAGAAGATGGGTAGGAGAGACTGAAGAGGTGGGTTTTCAGGGATTTTTTAAAAGAGCTGAAAGTAGGAGCAAGTCTAATGTGGCGAGGGAGAGAGTTCCAAAGAGTAGGAGCGGCCCTAGAGAAGTCCTGTAGCCGGGCATAAGATGATTTTATGAGTGAGGATTTCATTAGTAGGTCACTGGAGGAGCGTAATTGGTAGCTACGGTTTGTTTTAATGTACATAAAGCGGATGTTTACCGTTTCTACAGGAAAAGCCGAGCCGAGATGATACATTTGCCCTTCTATCTCTGCAGTCAGTTCTGGGTGCGCTCCTTACGGGTAAGTGTTTATTTTTTGGATTTTTTTTAATTCCTCCCTTTTGTGGACATTTCTAGTTCCATACATGAAACGATACATTTCTGCTGGTAGGTCCGCTTTAAAATATCTACCACAACTTGAGAAGACTGTACACGCAATCTATTAAAAAGCATCATATTGATAAGTGTAACCTTGGAATCCTCTGTGCAAGCATCAGGTTTTGAAGTATTTATCCTGGCTGACAATCGCAATGAAATCACAATAACATTTTTGGCACTGATGAATGTAATCATTACTGCACATGACTATTAAAGAGATGACAGGGGCTAATTAAAACACGGCTCTTTAATGCATTAAAACAATGCCACGGTAACACAGCTTCAGAAAAGTGTGTTGCCACAGCAACATGGGCCGGACACGGATTCCCGCCTTTTAAAAACCGTTTGATGGCTCTAACGCTGCTATAGATGTTAAATACAAAGAAAGCCGAACACTTGCAACACTTGACGCTTGTCAGTTCAGAAATATATATCAGAGGATTTTCTTGTCAAGACAGGTTAAACTTGTAGCTCTGATCCCAAGACTGAGGGAAAAAAATGCAGCCATGTGGGAACTGATATCTGTTTAAGGTTTGCCTGGGCACCTGCCTCGTCATTTTCATATTTCTTTAACACTTCATAGAGAATGAGACTCTGAGAAATAGCAGACATTCCTCGGAGTATATTTGATGAAGGACTCTGAAATATGAGCCTCCAGCACAATGGCATCATTGCTTCTGGTTTGCCCCAAACAAAACCTTTATAACATGAAATTCTCCTTTAAAAAAATAAAAGGCCTTTAAATTGCTCGGTCTCAACTGAAATGAGCTTTGTTGAAAAATACGAGTTAACAGTCATTAAAAATGCATTAAGATGAAGGCGCTACACGAAACGAAACAGTGTACCACGAGACAACAAACACTGCTATTAAAGGGAATGAGATTTTCACACAACATACATTGTATAGGATAATGTAATGCTTCTCTTTCCTTCTTGTTAAGTAAAAAGTGGATCGTCTGCTGGGACTTTCAAACAGTATTTGCGTGAAAAGAAAGAAAGACCATAATTGCACAGAATGCCAACTCTGTATCTTCGGCTAGGTTTTACAATACAGGAAAATTTAAAATTTTGAGGTACCAAAGATTCTGGAAGTAGCATAAATCTGCTCTGATTTTAGGGCTAGATTTAACTGCATTGGCCAATTTTTTCTCACCACTAGTGATGGCCGAACATTGACCAGATCCATCCGCGATCGGACTTTTTAAAGCCAGTTCACGATCTGAAAAGCCAGAAGTGACGTCAGTGACATCACATCCGGTACCTGGAACGCATAGTTCCTGGTTACGATAGCCGCTTGTGACGTCACAGAAGAAGACAGCCTGGTCTTCTAGTGAACAGATTCTTCCTGCGGAATATCGTTGCTTCTGATCCTGCCGAAGGAAGAAGAGTGAGGGTCAAACACCCGTACTGTACGCCCGCTAGAAGGAGGGTGAAGATCCATGTTCACGACCGAACGCCATCACTGCTCACCAATAAATATTTGAATTGCAAAAATATTAGCCAAATATTGCCTATGCACAAATTTCAAAAATATGGAGACCGACAATTTCAAATCTTCATGATATTTTGCACTGACCAGAGTATGGCCATACATTACGATAATATAATCGGTAGGTTGGGTTGGATAAATATATGCTGTTGTGTATTATAGATTTCACAGTTATTAAACTGTTTGAAAATAATGTGCTATTGATTCTATCTATATAAAAATAAAAACTGATTGTCGTTTTGGAGGGCTTGTTCCCACATAGGCGATAAGCCACGGGGCAGACGAGATTTTAACCATACTTCAACCAAAGGCGGCGATCGGGTAATTGGACCCGCGTTCAGAAATGCGGTTCCCTGTGGCGCAGATGCAATTTTCAGCCCATAGAAATAAATGGACATTTTTGAACGTGCCTCCATTCATTCTCTATGGTCTATAAATGTGCCTTATCACGAGCTATCTCCTTCCCCCGTCCGCCCCACAGCAGATCGTCTATGTGGGAACAAGCCCTTAAACTCACGAGAGATGCTTTGCTTTTTATTTGGATACTAACACATATGCTGGACATGTAAGAAATTGTACTTTACAAAACATAAAAAAAAGGTATTTATCAAACATATGTAGTTTGATATAGATGTGGTAAATAAAATTTTTAGAGTCAAATTATGCATAAATGTATGCAAAAACTACCTTGTTCAGATACTTTGCAATTAACTCCCAAAGATCTAGTCAAAACCGTCTCTAGTAGTCATCTGGCCCAATCAACTGCCTAATAACCTGACGAGCACAGGCAAAATGTATAACTTGATAGACATGCTAACCCCCCTGCATATTGTCCTAAGTAAGTTTTGGCTTCAACTGTGCTTCTTTTTAGGAATATATCACCATAATAATTTGCATCTGCCTGGAGGGTCTAATTAGTTGCTCTGAGCAACCAGATCACTTTATATTTTTTGGTTTTTCCTCAGTGTAAAGTGGTATGAGGCTCCTACTGTTTGGATTAGCTCATTACTAAGTGTGAAAAAGAGATGGAAAAGAATGTAAAGATATAAAAATAGTATAAGAATGAGAAAATACACAAAGGGGTTTATTATAGTCATTCTGTGCACGCAGCAGGCTTCAACAAATTGATACGGTATCTGCAGTTAGAGACTTGTGATTTGTTTGACAGAGAGAGAGAGGGGAACGGAGAATTAGTGATCTAGGTACTGACAAATGTTCTTTGTACAGCAAAACACAAATGTAAGAATTATAATGGTTGAGTCTCTTGACAGTGATTTATTATCCCAGAAAAACTACTAGTTTGTGGATTTATTGGCATGGAGACATGCTGGAAGTGTGTTCCATGTTTATTGCATTACTTAATATTGCATAATCGAATGTTCTAACCACAGACATGTCGCTTACTTACAGAATATTTGATATATTTGATAAGTAATGTCTTCTGAATGTTTCTGAGCTAGGTATATTGTATCTCTTAAACTATTCTCTTTCAAATTAATTAACATTACATTTTATTAAATTTGCATGCCCTTTGCCTAACATACACTATTTGATAAACTACAGAACAGTGCTTGAATATTGTTGAATGATTTAGTTGTTTTACAATGATAGAAAAGGGAAAAAAACTTAAAGTTGCCTTCTAGTTAGTAACAGAGATGCTGCTACCTAATTAATGGCAATTTTATTTTTACCAATGTGATACAATTTTACCAAAAGTTAAGGCCATTCTGCAGATACAATATACACAATGGACGGGATCTGGGTACAGGTGATGAAGAGGCCTAGGAAAGAGAAAATTATCAAGTTCTATTATAGCAGCAAGATAAAGAGATCCTGAATTCATTGCTCCTAACAAGGTTTTCAAAAGAATAATGGCTGTGTTGTGGTGGGCTAAAAAGCCCCTCTGTGTTTATCTCACTGCTTTCAAATTAACCATTAGGTATAGGCCATGCATGGACAGAGAAGCAACACAGACGCTGTTCTGAGTCTATAAAAGTACTGTACTGTAATGTAGTGACCAGGGTGACACCACATATGTATATAATTATTGAATTGTATATACTGCCTTGTGTCACCATGTTTTCTGTGAAAATGTGTATATCACTTTAAATCTTCCTTGCATTCCTCTATAGCAGGTGCAGTGGTGACTTATGGCTTCTAGCTTCCCGCTCTTTTTCTGGCCATACATTGTAACTTTTGGTTTCTGCCTGGAGATAACTTACTGCCCTCCTCCTAGCAGAAGGGGTAAATATACCTCCTTAGGCCCTCCTTAGCCAGAGTTGGGTTAGCTCCTGAACCACCTACAGCCAGTGCCGTGCAACCTTTTTTGGAGCAATCTCCTTCATTTTCCTGGGTTCTCCCGCAGGCCGTGCCCGGGACCAAGGACCCCCATTTGTGGTGACCGAAAGGGTTTGTCCCATGGACCAGGACTGCCTTACCTCGAACGTGCCCGAGCAGATGGTTGCGGCTACCGGTAGGTGCTAACGTTAGGCAGACGCAGGATTCCTACTTACGCCACCTCCGCTGTCCGCTATTCCCTATTGCCATAGCCACTGGACTGTACCTGACCCCCTCTCACTGGGACGTGAAGCCATTATCACCCTGCAGCTGGTAGCCTCTTTACTTTGAAACAGGAGATCCTAAAGTGTGTGCCCCATTCCCAGGCTTGGGTTTGGTGTTTGGACTGTAAATATCCCCCTACCAGCTGCCTGTTTATTGAAGTGTGTGAGCCTAATACAGTGTATTTGAACATTCCAAAGAATCTGGTCGTTCGGAGCAACAGTATGCCCTCCACGACACTACACTATACTTATCTGATGCTAACGATCGTTCAGGAATCTAATATGAAAAACCCTTGTTCAATCGATCCTGCACAAACAAATGTCGATTAAACAGGGAACATGTTGGTAAAGCCCTGTTATCCATTATTTTGGATGTGGACCCTGGTATCATATGGGAATCAACTAAGCATAGTGGTGAAAATTTTTTTTCCGATCCCTGGCGTCACCAAGCTGCAATCGAACGCGGGGCAGTCGCACGGGTATCAATCCCTGTGTCGGGGGCTTAATAGTCAGCTTTTCTAAGAACCATTTGTTTGCCAATACATGGACAGAGTGCACTATGCTATCTCTGTTTACAGTTCTTTTCATGTGCGTCTTCTTGTCAGCTTCACAATAGGACATTAGTAGGAAGGCTATATCACGGAAATGCACAAGTACTGACCAGACCACCTGCAAGTTTCCTATCAATGCTAAAACAATAAAGAGATCTCTACAGAGAACACCATCAATTGTGTTTTGAAGAAGCCAATTTTACTTTAGTGACAAATCCAACATTCTGATTTATAGCTTCAGATCTTGGCATCAGGAGTGAGGTTCGATACACTGTTTTATCCTTTCCACAGAGGTCTGTATGTGATTAGACACCTGTCTTGTACATATTTGTTACAGCCCATAGGAAATAATTAATATTGTGCAAATTAATACCAGGATGTTGTTTTCTTAACAGCCAATGGAGATACCTGTGGATTTCACAACATTCTACCTAAAAACTCAAAATAAAAATAACTATTGCTAGCAGTTTTAAGAATAATTTTCACCTTCCTTTGTAATAATGCTTTATCAATAGACCTTTGTCAATACTGCTTGCCTAGTTCAGCTTGACCCAGAAGGGCCAAAAACAACACCCAATTTGTGCACAGCTTGCTCCACGGTTATCTGCAAAGGTTTGCCATTCTTTATTCTTACAAAAAAAAAAACTCAATGATAATAAAAATAAAAATTTAATTACAATTCGAACAAATCATTTCTTTAAGAAGTCAACAATATGTATCTCCTTATTTGTGATTTGGCAGCTACCTTGAAGACTGTAGTTAGAACTGCTTCATTATTTTGAGCTCCTCTATTTTCCCAGCGTAAAAGAGTAGACCTGGTGTTTTTTTTATTTCTCCCAGATGCTAGTAGCACATTTCACCCTTGCAGTCCTTAGACCTTTATAACCCTTAGCACGTTACTTGTCTTACAAACAAACCCCGGGATTTAAGAAACGCAGAAGAGATCAGTTTTCGGCATGTCCAAGGACAGCTAATTATTGTGTTCATCTTTATAATTACTCACACATGTTACACATACCCCACATTTTATATACAACCCCATCTGAGCTTTAAATTGGTGGAGTCCTATAGCACGTCATTAGTAACTTAACCGACAATTCAAGGAAAACTTTGTTATTGTTACTCTACCCAATGTAATATAGAACTTTATTTAGAATAAATATGTTGGTCAAATGACATTGACATTCCTGATAATATAATGTATTCCTTGATGAAAAAAATGGCCGCTAAAGACCTTTGATATTTTCTTAGCTTTAAGCTTTTTCAGCCTGACTTTCCTCTGCTGCCATAACATCTGCCGAGATCACACACTGGGGTTTGTTTACACAAGGCAATGTATGAGAAAATAGTGATTGTATCAAGTTACACCTAGATGCCATTCTTTATTTAGGGCTCTTTGATACTATATGAAAGCATAGGTCACCTCCATTTTGTATCCTCCCCTCCATTTTGTATCCTCCCCTCCATTTTGTCTCCAGCAGCTGTTATAAGGTCACTTTTAAACTGTGAACTCCATAAGTCTTACTTGTTTTTCAGTTTATAACAAGAGCAGCATATTTGCAATCTAGAAGGTCACAGCGCTCTTATTGCAGGCTGTAACCGTTTTTATCAACTTATATTTCTTATAACAAATAAATATCATATTTTTCGGACCATAAGACGCACCTTTTCACCCCCTTTTTCCGGGGGAAAAAGTGCCTGTGTCTTATGTTCCGAATGCGCGACCCCTGCGACCATTAACTACTGCTGTTAGTGACATCTAGTGGTTAAATTTGATATTGCCGTAATTGAATTCATTGCATTAACTGCATGAATTAATGCGAAAATATATATTACATTTGTTTCTGGTTTTCTGTTCTAAAAACTGGGTGCGTCTTATAGTCCGGTGCTTCTTAAAGTCCGAAAAATATGGTAACTTTGATGCAGAAAACCAACATGTTATGGTTTTTGTTTTCTGTACCTTTCCAGTTGCCTGTTGATATTTTGCACTTGTGCAGTTGAAGTCATCTTACCTCCCTTATTCTTGTCTTTATAATCTATGACTTTTTAATAAAGCATTAGACAGTTCCGTACTCTTTCTATGTGTGCGTGTCATTTTGACAGAGAGCTGTCTCCAGATGAATCTGATAGAACAAGGTGGACTGTGACCAGCATAGGAGAATATTAGAATGACTCAACCCTTTCACTTTACACACTGAATTACCCCAATGCAAAACAGAGTATTATACACAGCCCTGGCACATATGTTTCCATGGGACAGTTGTATGTGCTGCAATGTGCAATCATTTATCACAAAAGGTGATACACACTTGGATGCATCAAGGTGGCCATTCATGGGTCGATTTGTCAATTGATTCCAGAGCAATCGATCACTATGCATGTCCGCATGATCGATTGTTTGGGAATTGATTGCAGCCATCGAGAAAGCATGATTGAACAGGGAACCAACATGTTGGTATATTCCCTATTCGATTGCCATTAGTGCAAGCAAAGTTAAATGAAAAAGCACTCGAGCTCAGCATGGTGACGTTATCACGCTGCACTCAAGAGTTCATGGGTTGAGCAAACATCGACTCATGCATGTCCACCTTAAATCTTACTATTTCCAATACACTTGTATAAGAGATGGTAATTTGAATCCAATAATTCATATGGTGTTTACTGTGTAATGCATATAATGCAGGGCAGATTGTGTGAAAGAAACTTAAGACTAATATGAAACTTAAGTATAATATGAATGAATTTTAGATAAAAAGCAACAGTAAATGCCCTTATTGTCCAATACATTTTTACAATGTTGACTAATTTATTATTACAAGTTGTCATGTGGGACACACACAGACTGCACACCCCAGCTTTCTAAATTGCATTCCTTGATGTTAAATCATATACGTACATATATACACACGTATTTGTTCCCTGAAACAAGCATCATCCTTTCTTGTGGCAGTCTCACTAAAGAAAGTATGCTCTATTGAGATTGGATAGGAGGTCATTAAGTGATCCAGCTGGATAAAGTGATCCAGCTGAAAAAAACATTAGGGATCTATGAGGGATTACTGTACAGATTTTAGATTTTCACTTAACCACTAGAGATCATCAATACAAAAAAGGAGAACAAATTTAGCATGGAAAACTTCAAATGAGGCCATGGGACACTGCAGCTGGCGATCGAACGGGGATCAACATCAACATGTCGGATGATTTTTCGTTCCATTCCCTACCGCGTTCAGGGTGATCAATCTGCGAATGATCATTCAGAAATCCAACGTGAAAACCCTTGTTCAATCGATGCTGCTTGAAGAAATGTCGCTCAAACAGGCGACCAACTTGTTGGTAAATCCCTGTTCGATCGCCATTACTTTGAGCCCGTGGGACACTGCAGCTGCTGACTTTGAAACTGGTAATATTATTATATTGGTCACAATTTGTGTATTTTATTGATCAAGTACTGACCACAAATACGGGACATAAATACACAGAAGTGTTAGCGTAAACACAGACACCGTCACTGCAATTTAAATGTTTACTAAACTTTCAGAAAATAATAGAGAAGAGAAAAATCTTGAATCCCCGTTAGGGAGTGTAAATTTGCCAACAATACCAAATTTAAATAGGAAAAAGGAAAAAAGGGGCACCCAGTGGACAGGGGCCTTAAACCCTTTGCACCGATTGTTTTTTTTATTTAGGGGACTTTTACGGCCAAGACAGTTAGAATTATGCAAGTACAAACACAGTCAAGTTTTATAAGACTCAAAAATACAAGTTTCAACCGTACAGAACTAATTATTTTGACATTGTAGTCCAACAGTAAAGTTCCGAGGATCATATGTCTCTAGGTCTCGACGCGTTTAGTTTTTTTTTTTGTTGTTTTTTTTTGTTTCTTGTTTTTTTTTGTGCGAGATATAACTCGCTTCCTCAAGGAGAAGAAAATTATGAGGACCACCTTGAATCATGAGTCCAATAGGGATGCAAGATAGTACGCCAATAGGTATGTGTTAAAGTGCGTATTCCAAGCTGGATAGGTTGTATTATATAATACCTTATAATATTATATAGTAACTTTATATAATTACAACCGATCCCAAGCTGGAATACCCCTTGACAAACAATACCTATTCTTTCTTCGCATCTCGTAGTGAGTCTGATTCAACCGGCTGGTCCTCATATTTTACTTCTCCTGAGGAGTATATCTCGCGAAACGCGTCAAGACTAAAGACATATGATCCTTTTGAACTTTACTGTTGAACTACAATGTAAAATATTTTCTGTTACTTTGAAACTTGTATTTATTTCTATATAAACTTGACTGTGTTTGTACATTGAAATTATACTGTCTTGCCGTAAAAGTCCCCCAAATCGGTGACAAAGGGTTAATCCCCTTGTCACACTGGGTGCAACCTTTTTTCCTTTTTCTTTCAGAAAAGAATCCTGTGATGTTTTTAGAATTGCTCACCGACATAGCAATCAGGTTTCACACTGCTGTACCCCCTGAAGGCCCATTTAGTAGGCTGGGAAAAGGCGTAAGCAGGTTCTCTCTCGTTTCTCATTCCTCATTAGAACCTGCACGAGCAGCTGAGCCGAATCTCCTTAGTCAATACTTTACCTGATTTCAGAGCGGCAGAAGAATTACAAAACTGATAATTGTGTGCACACCAGGCACAGTACTGAGAGACAACAAAAACCCAGAGCTGCTCAACAAACCCTCTTAAGATTTTACAAGCTGATGTGAAAAGTTAAAATAGACTTTCTAGAATATGCTAAAAGTTTACCTCTGAAGAGGGAAACAAACTTTTCAGAAAGAAAATGGCTTAACCTAACATTGAAAACAAAATAAGAAATAGACAATTGAAATAAATATTGTATAGTATTGTTAAAGTACAATTATAGGCACAATTTAAAGGCTCCCATACACGGGTCAATTTTTGACATTGAACCAACATGTTTTTTTTGGTCGATCGTTTGGCAATGGTGGACCCATAGCACCCTATGTAGCAGCCTTTCCGATCGATGGATTTTGTGGAATCGGCCATTTTGGAGATCGGCTCATGTCCAAATCGACCACAAATTGTATTCCCAGGACGGATTCCTGATCCGATCAATCGCCGATTCCAGAAATCGGGGATTGAAACATCGGCCTGTGTATGGGTACCATAAGTTGACAAAATGTGTATTTTACACTATTTATTTGCAGGTTGGTCTTCACTAGAGATGGTCAAATTTTTGGGCTAACTGATTTTGTGAGCTGATTGCAAAGCCTCTGAAAATTATATCATTACCAAAATTGCTGGAGAGATAGAAAAGGGTTGTGGGAACATTTGAAAAGAAATGATTGCTCTAGCACATGGAGTTTTTACATTAAGTTCAAAATCAAAGTTGATATTTAGATTTTCGAAATTTTGACTTGACTTTGAACTTACTTTATACAAAAACTGTTTGTGTTAGAGCCATACTTTTTTGTAGCATACTCCCAACCCTTCTCTACATCTCCAGCAAGTTTGGTGATGATACCAAGCTCAGGAGCATTTCTATTAACTCAAAATCATCTAAATGGTCCAAAAAATTTACCATCTCTAGTCTTGACCTGAGAGAGGCTGAACCAAGTTGGAGTACTGTGAAGTTAGTGGTCTCTCAGAGTACTAGTCTTGTGTCAGTTAAGGACAGAAAAGAAAATGGTTTGCTGGGGTTTAGTAAAGCCTGCCATAGACACCTCGATCTATGGCAGACCTGTAGCAGACTAATTACAGGGTGGTGACGTCACCACCCTGTAATTAGTCTGCTACATGTCGGACAGGAATCCTGTGTGTTCCACTGACACACAGGATTCCTGTCAGACTGAAGCCAATTAACAGCGTTAACAGCCTGCAGCTGTCAGTGGTACAGAAAAAGAACCAGCATGTCGGATCCGTGTGCGATCCGACCTGCCGGCTTTTTTTCAACATAATTCAAGGTAGGCTCCCACATAGTTGCGGCAGACCAACCTTGATGTGCTCGGCGGGAGCAAGCACGCAATTTGGTCTGCTACAACTATGGCCGGGAGTCTGCCCGTCTATGGGGGGCTTATAGGTTCTATAGGGTAAAGGGGTATTAAAAGTAAGGGTCCTTGAGGGTTGTCAAAGGGCAGATTAACAACCAAGCGTACGCTGCCATGATACAGGAAATATTGTATTACAAGTTAGTGTTAAAGTACAATTAAAGACACGAAGCTAAATGGCATCCACAATGAAATCTATCAATAGTTCTAATGCAACAGTTTCTTCTGCTTACCCCGTAATATAGTGTAAGTCCATTATTTTTTTACTTTTTTAAATATCTAAATAATCGCACTATGCATGGAAGTCATTGCAGCAGGCACCAACCTAATGAACATATATTGGCTCACATTACTGAGCAGGAATTGCAGTAATGAAGCAAGAGAACTCGATAGATAGGGATGTACACCTTTGTATGGGTTTAGTTCAATATGGATTTGGCAAATATACTGTAGATGTCAGCTTTCTTGGCCATGCTGCCTATAACACTCACTTGCAAATGGGAATGTTATCTGTTATATGAGATAATAACCTGCAATGGTTCTTGCAGATGGTTAATACAAATCACTTTACCTGTTGCTACTGATTAACATATACCATGGTTGTTGTTACTTTTTGGGGTACTATGTCTTTCTTTTGAAAGCCTGACTTTGCTGGCTTTTATACCATTCAGTCTATAATTAGTTTGTGAATTTCAAACTACCATCTCTAGCTTGACGTAAATGTATACAATAATGTCACTTTTTCATCTGAATTAACAAGACAGGACATTTGAGAAGTGCTTTACAGAAATGCTGTAAAAATACAGTCACCTGAGAAATCTAAATATTATGGTCGTTTTAAGCCTTCACTTGCTAGCATGAAATGTTGAAGTAGATAATGGGATGTGGCGATAATTTGTACATTCACAAGTGAAATGTGAAAAGGAGTTTGTCACATGCAAACACACCAGGAATATCATTTTCAGTTTGTTCTACAACTTAGCTGTTAGACTTGATTAACTCTGGAAGAATACAGACCATGTATATATCAAAGGCTATTTTATCTGTTTTTATTCTTTTTATTTTGACATACACTGTTCCGTCAAAGCATTAAATGTGATGAATAACGTTCATTAACTCATTACAATGAAATCGTTTTAAAATAGGGAGGGATAAGGATCTAAAGGACTTTGACAAGGGCCAAATGATGTTGACTAGATAGGATTGGTGATATCATTTAGTAGAGTTTTCCTTGGTATGCAGAAATGAGCACCTAACAAAAGTTGTCTAAGGAAAGACTGTGGCTGTGGCAGGTTTTTTAGATGCACCTGCGCTACTCCCTGGGTCTCCACAGTCACTGATAGGTTTAATGTGTTTTCAGAGCCACACTGCTTCCCAAACTCACAGCGTATTGGACACAGTTTTGCCCAAAAAAAATGCAGCAAAAACCCGCTGGGTCATCCCTTGCGGTAGGTGGAGATAATGCCTAGAATATGATTGTTTGGTCTTCTGTTGTTAACCTCCCTGGCAGTATTTTATTTTTTTAGAAGTACAGAAAATCTGTCCATATATCAATGTAATCTGTTTATATTTCCCACCCAGCTGAGAGGACTTGGGACCGGGCAGTGCTTCAAGGTTCCCTGTCTGGTCGCTTTTAAAAAAACATTGTGGCCCACAAATCAAGTTTGCCCACCTTTGGCCTAGGCTGTGTAGCTTGATCCATCAGAAGAGATACTGTAGCAAACAAGAATTTAATGCTGTCCATTAGAGTGCATACTGAGTGCAAACTGGACCATAAAGAAATGGACGTAGTTTGTTTGACCTGTTGAGATAATTTTTTAATTAGACTCATAGTTGTATTGTTAGCATAATATTCACCTTATGACCATTAGTAATGCCCGAACATAACATGTTCGCTTTTCTTCACCCGGCAAACAATACGGGTGTTCGGCCCACACTGCTCCCCAGCGGTAAGAAGGTGACTATTCTTCCGCTGGCCTGATCAGAAGCAGAACAATCTGGCCAGTAGAAGAATTCTTTCAGGACAGACCGCCGATAGAAGCCGGTCTCTCAATTACGTCACGTCCGGGTATCAAAACCGGGAACTGTGTGTTTCGGGTACCAGAAATGACATCATTTCCACATGAACCCACACTGCTCCCCAGCGGTAAGAAGGTGACTATTCTTCCGCTGGCCTGATCAGAAGCAGAACAATCTGGCCAGTGGAAGAATTCTTTCAGGACAGACCGCCGAGAGAAGCCGGTCTCTCAATTACGTCACGTCCGGGTATCAAAACCGGGAACTGTGCGTTTCGGGTACCAGAAATGACATAATTTCCACATGAACAGGCAGGGAATTTGAATCTTCCCACAAAGAGGCGGACGTCAGACTTTTTAAAAAGTGCCTGCCTGTTGGCGGACGGACCTGGCCGAAGTTCGGCCATCACTAATGACCATCGTCTGGATCCCAGGGTGCAAGCAACATCCTCCTAAGGGTATAGTCTTTTGGAATGCTGAACTAGGAAACTAGGTCTGAGAATTTGCAGAAGCAATTGTACCTTCAAAACCCTTCTGTTAAATTTTAAATATACACAACAGTTGATATGGAATAACTTTTACTCTGGAATTAAATACATTTCTGTATATATATATTTTTTAAGCAACTATGCTTTTATAAATAGGCCCACTAGTCTACTAATGCTCCCACTTCTCTATTCGGTTGCATTGAAACATTGTTTCTTATCAGGAAACACAATGAAATTACTTTGCTTATCTCAGAACAAAGAAACATGGAATGGGCACTTTTAATATATAGTAAAATCAATAAAAATCATGTAGGAATGTTTACCTTTATTTTCCTTTTTATCTCACTAGGAAGGCAATCACATTTATTTTTCACTTACCATTTCATAAAATTGCTCTGTGGATTCCTTCAGTTTATTCTCTGATAAAAAATCACACTGAGAGAAATTTTCGCCCACATCTGTATGAGTAATGTTTTTTACTTAATCATATGAAAAAAAAACAAAAAAAAAACAGATATGCTCCCAAGTACAGAGCATACTGTTGCCTTCTGTATATACCCATAAAATGTATACATGGAGCAGAGATCCTAATCCCCAAGGTTTCATTATACTTCCATGGACCCTCGTAAATAATGTCTATCTATGTTACACAGACATGTAATTATTTAGGAAAATACTTATTCGGGATAAATATTTGTATTAATAAATTATACTTGAGGGCTCGTTCACATTAGCTGTGTTGTGGTGCAGTTTTTACCGGGCAATAAACACGTAAAGCAAATGCTGGTAAAATAAAATCAAAAACATGCATTATCGTTTCCTGCTGTTCTACATCTCATATGCGTGCTTCAGGACATTTGCATTAACACACTGCATTGCACGTTAAAGCATAAGCCACCACTTCTTGTTGCATATCCAAGACATGCAGAGAAGGACATGATTCTGACAAGAGAGATCGACCTACAAACTTTCCCTTTTCTACAAAAAGAAAAATGTGTTGCAATGCACCAAGCTGGTAGGTAGCAGCATAGGCAATAATCATGTTCACAAAATATAAAAAATCTGACCTCCAGTCATTATTACCTTCATTGCGACACTTGTACATTGGCATATTGCACACGCAATGCACGGTAGTTCCAGGTACTGATGTAAAAAATCTCCTATATTCGCAAATACCAGGATATAGCACTATATTTTAGATCACGAAGTGTCGATATTCACAATTAGAATATTTGCGATCAACATTGGTTACAGGCATCACAAGGTCTTTCATTCACCCAATAGCCCTTGGTTTTGGTGTAAATCAAGGCAATCAAAATATCTGTTATATTTAACCTCCTTAGCATTCATGACGAGCCCAGCTCCTGCTTCCAACCGCAGCATTCCATGGTTGTATGCGTCACCGATCACGTCACGGTGACGCCGATGGGGGCAGGGGTGGGCAGCGCCATAGACCTTCATGTTAATGGAGGGGCGTCGGCTTTCCAGCCTTCACAGCTGGCGTCATTAATGATACCAACTGTGTGGAGAGGGGAGGGGGGAGGGAGGAAATGGCAGGCAGTGTACCTTGTACACTGCTGCGATTGCCCGTACCACGCTGTTAAAAACGGCGCAGTAGGGGCGGTGCGCTAGGGAGGTTAAAATGCTGAATGTGGCGGCCAAACCCATTATTCTATTTTCCAACAGAAATCCTCTTGGAAGAAGCAACTCCCTAATAGGCAATTCACGATTGTATTGTATGTGAAGAAAAACAAAAAAACAGACACTTTGCTCATTGAATAAAGCTTCTTTCTTTTCTATTTATTACATAAACAACTTCCTGATACATGTCTTATCATTTGGATATTAATATATGTGTTTTTTACTTACAAAAAGTCTGTAAACACCAATAAAACCATCGGAAGAAGCCCAATCTTAGTTGGAAAAGGATAGACAGGGTGTGTGAAGGACAGAAATCACATTTAAGTTTTACTTTTATTGCAAATTTTTACTGCTTTGTGGATAAAAATGATGATTACATAGTTGACTGGTCAATGTCTATTGATTTATTGACTACTTTTACTTACTGGGTGTCAATTTAATGTTCAACCTTTGGAGGAAGGGGTAAACTTTTTGCATTGTATGTAAAGGTAATACAATGTGTATTAATAGTAAGTTTCATTCATGTTTCAATTAACAATGTTGTTACATCCTGAAAGCAGAAGTCTCTTTTTGTCCTTTTATTTGTTTAGTCTATTTTCCATAACCTAGATGGTTATAGAGTGTCATTGCCCAGTCTGAAGCAGCTGTGCATAAGTTGGTCTATATTTAGTCAGTATTTGTGCTATAAACGATAGTTCTAGATACACAGTTGGCCAGTGAAGCATAAAGGGATAATTTGCATGTCTTCACCCACTTCAATCTAATGAGAAATAACACTTGCTATGAAATTGATGAAATGCAACTACCATATGTTTTAAAAGGCCAGTGCAGTGCTTAACTAACAGTGTATTAAAAATTATATATATATATATATATATATATATATAT
>CM070033.1:157041221-157054139 GCA_036250615.1 Ptychadena robeensis
ATTTTTGTGTTTGTCTGTAGTGTATATCATTTATATAGGATAGGTTCACCAAGTAAATAAAATATATACAGTGAGGAGCATAAGTATTTGACCACTCTGTGATTTAACCAGTTCGCCCACTTAGAAATCAAGGGGTCTGAAATTCACACTGTAGGCGCAGTCCCACTGTGAGAGAGAGGCAGCATTTAATAAATTAGGTGTATTTTGCCCATTCAATTTAAAAAGGCAGGTTATAACCCTTTATAAGGAATTGAATGGACCCCAAACATGAGCAAATCTTGCCCATGGTCACAGTTGAGCATTATGGATGTGTCCATGAAACTCAAAAGAGTAGTGTAGTCCTAATAAGCCCCCAAAAAGTGTGAATAAAGTGTGTACCGGAGGACAATGTAAAGAAGTTCAATCATAAAAAGTGTGATTTGGATTGCTTTAGTCCTCGAGTGTGGATCCTGGGTGCATTTTTGATGTTTATTCTATTTAAAAAAAAAAATCTAATTTGCATTATTGTCTGTGCTTCATGAAGGTATTTGCTCGACGCGTCCATGATGGAAAAAACACATATTTTCATGTTGGCATATACAACTACGTTCTGTATAAAATGTGGCAAAACATAGTTGCTGGGTTATAGGCATTCCAATTATTATACATGGACTATACCCACGATGTGCCCATGTCTCTTTGTGGAAGGTAGGGCCCACAGATGTGATTTTGGCAGAAGGAATTCTCATTCGTCCACAATAAACTGTTGGTTATTGCACTCGTTGTCATAACCACCACGAAAGCATCATCACACCAAACCTATGTGGCAAGGAGCAAACAAAGCACACTGAGTGCAAATTCTTTACCTTGAGTTCATTTGGGGCACACAGAGGGCAAACTGTTTGAATATTTCACACAGTATGTGGACAAATGCTACACATTGGGCCTTTTCTTGTGAAAACAAGTTGTAATATGTGTTTCCTGTTCAAAAACGCAAAGCAGCCCTTTGCCTGTGTGGGGACAAGCCCATGCAATTGAATGGGTGCACACATCTGTATTTGCACAACGCATGCCTTTAAAAAACACATGTAGTATGAAAGGGCCCTAAGGGCTTGTTACCAATAGAGTGATTTGTTGCGGCGCGACAATCATGGCTGGCCGCGATTGGCCACGAGTCGTGGGCGGCTGCGGCCAGTTGCCCCTGATCCTGCCCATAGAGAATGAATGGGTGCGATTACAAAATCACGGGCACGCGCAATTTTTGATCATGTCCATTCATGTTTATGGGAGTGATGCGGAGCGTTTGGCCGCAGGCCCTTTGCCTGTGTGGGGACAAGCCCATGCAATTGAATGGGTGCAACTGCGCGCGATCTAAAATCGTGCCGCGACAAATCGCTCTAGTGGGAACAAGCCCTAAAAGAAAAATATCAAATAATAATAAATACATTTGTTAAAAAAGATTCTTTGCTCTCAGGACACTTTGCAGTTTGCTAACAAGTTTTGTTTCATGAAATGAAACTAGTATACTTAAAGACCGGTCGCTAGTATACTTAAAGATGAAGGGCATCCACTGGCACCCTGTTTGCAATTTTCCAAATTAAACTGGAAACAGAATTAATTTCCATTTCTTATCACTTTGTTCTTTCTCTTCCTTTCTCTTCCTTTTTTCTTCCTCTTTAAATTGCTATCCATGGCAGGCATAATATGCAGACCATTAACATGGGGAGTATAGCCGTGTGCCATAGCCTATCCAATCTCCCTTATAATACAATGGTTTGAATTATGGAAGAAGTCACAGATCTCTACCCTGCATGTTGTTAGACATATGCACCTAAAACCATAATAGCGTAGGGTTAGATGAGTGTCCACTGTGGTCAAATTTTTTCCCGGTAAACATTGGAAGGGGATATGAGCTCTAGAAGGGAGCAAACCATACCAAAGTACTCAAATCATTGCTTTTCTTTAGGCAGTTTTTACTACAACACATTTCATATTAATAATAATTCACTCTTGTTCAATCGAATAATGTCTCTGCCAATCATTACTGAATGGCAAAGCATTTCATGAATTATGTTAGGTATAACAGTTGAGAGGGGACAGATTATTCTCTTATTGGCTGCATTGGTAAGAGTAGGTGTAGAAATTGCATTGTAAAATATGTAATCATGACAATCATTTTTTTTTTTACAAGAATTCACTTTTTTCAAGGGTATTATAGTAACATGTGATGGCTGACCTATTGCTGCAACGTACAAACCTTACAAGATTACAGGCAATTTTCCCAAACACTGAACATTGCTGCTAAGAGTGCATTTAACTTAATACCATTGCTCCCAGACAATTGGAGCAAACAATATTTCTTATTTCTGGTATTGTCTATGTAGTGATGAGGAAGTTTTTCGGAACGCCCTGTGATTTTCTCTGACAAGCTATTACTCTCTTGGTTTCCTGTGAAAGAAGCAATTTCAGAAAATGAAAAAAGCTAAGAAAAACAAAAGTCTCATTGCCTCATGGATTTTTTTTCTCCCACACCTTTTCTTTATAATGGAACACTTTACTTTGTCTTCTCTATGAACATTAAAAGAATCTTTTCTAGTATAGCACCTGTTTACTTTTTCCAAACTGTAATTGTTCTTTCTTATGGGTGACACTTAATGGAGTGGTCATGTTTTAAGATTATTAGGTATAAATCAGACATAAAAGAAAAGAGCGCTAATATCCCTAAATAGTTCAACTAGAAACTTTAGTCCAAAAGGAAATTCACTCAATGAAGACCATAACTAAGGGTTATCTCTATTTGATGTTCTAAGAAATTATCATGGAATAGGCCATTAAATGAAAATATGATCGATTGCCAAAAAAGAGGTATAATAATTTTGTATTGGGAAGATGAAATGATTCTGAGCACTTGGGAAAGCTCAGTATAGAACTACTGCTCTTTCAATGTAACAGTGCTTGTTACCATGGGTTGGTAATCTTATCACAGTGCTTGTTAAGGGGTACCCCAGCAGCCTGAAAACTTCATCTTCTCCAGAAGTTGGACCATGGGAGGCACTCAGAGAGACAGCAGCAACTAAAGTCCAGCACGTTCAAATAGGGTCACCATGCCATCTCACCCACATATACACATAGATAGTCTACAGGAGACCCCAGAGAGAAAGATACAGTCGTCCCATTATCCACTGTGGTGTCCAGCCCCACAGCTTACCATCTCATCACCAGCTCATTACCAAACCCCTTCCCCATGGGTCCACAGGAAACCCTCTGAAAGTCTCTTCTCTGCCCTACTGAATAAGTGATTGTCCATGCTGCCTTGCAAGAAAGTAAAAGGCAGTTTACTGAATAAAAAATTGGCAAGAAAACAATTTTCAGGGACATGCTTGATTTCAGTAGAATATTTGGAAGGAAGCTTTTTTATTTTAGAGATGCAATATTATCAGCACCAAATCTCTATACTTCAGCCTGGGGTTCTTCTTCACACATTCACACACAAGATCTTCCTATTATTCTTCTTTGGAGTAGCTTTCTTGTTATGTTACCTTACTGTCCTACTAACCAGGGGGATCCTTGTCTCTGCAACATACTGAGGTCCTTCTCCGCCCCATCTCATGACATACTTCATATGTCTTTACTCTATGATCTAGCTTCTACAGAATTATCACTGTATTACCATCACAGTGCCACCAAGAGGCCAGGAGCAGAAACTTCCACCTATAAAAGAACCCATTTTTGTTTTTTTAAATTCTACATGGGTGCAATCAAAGGGCAGCCCATAGACAAAAAATAAGAAAACTGCTCTGTAGAAACTTGCATAGAGGCTTACCCAACGTATGTGTTTCTGCACTATTTTTACACCACATGACAACTCATTTCGTAACAACACCCCAAACGCACCTTAACAATGTTATGCAGTGCACTGCAGAGCAACGCATGACTATGAGCTGTGTAATGTAATTAAAAGGAATTCTATTGGGCATTGTTGGTCACTGTGGACCATTCATCATACTCCAAATATATATTCTCTCTTCTACATTTTCTACAGGACATTAATTTACTATGCAAAGTGCCTCCCTCTCTGTTACCAGGAATGTGATTAAACACAGTCTATTAAAATTAGAATATAATTATAATATGCTACAATCAAGATGTAGTAAATTGAAAGAAGATAATGTAAGGTGTGTTTCCATTGCGGAGCAATTTACAGTTCACATAAAGCCCAGCGCTTGCATTTAATGGTGTATATTATCTCATTTTTTGAATGCGCTGGATCCTATGTTAGCTCAAACACCAATTTGTTTTTGCACAATTCAATTTAAATCTGATCAACATGCAAAAATGAAGCCCTCTCCCATTGCTTCTTTAAACCCTCCCCTGATATCTAGCATACATTTTTTATTTGCTGAAAGACAATTGCTAAATTATTTTCCTTTTCTGTTTGCACAAAAGTTGGATTATTTTTGTATGCAGTTTAAGAAAGGAAAGGTTAGAGATAATAATGGGCACATTTTAGTTTTTGTACGAAGATGGGCCTGAAAGCCAAACGTTCTGCCCAAGGTTTACCTTGCAAAGGATGTCATCCAACTGCAAAATGTAAGCATGTAATGTCTATGCATGTGTAGAGAGTGTTACCTTCTCCTTTGCTCCCACTACTCTCCCATACAATGCAGAGCTGTAGGTAGAGATACCTACCAGCCAGGTCTTTTCGCGAACAGGCCGATCAGATTTCTAAAAATGTGACGTCACATCCGGCACCTGGAACGCATAATTCCTAGTTCGATTGCCGGATGTGACATCATTGGCATCACGTCCAGTTATCAGAGCCAATTTTTCACTGGAAAACCGGGTTCTCAACGCGGTCTTTAGTGAAAAGATTCTTCCTCTGGCAGGCATCTTACTGCTCCCGGTGGAAGAATAGTAAACTTCTTCTTGCCGGCAAATGGGGTGGGTCGAACACCCTTACTGCTCGCTGGCTAGAAGGAGTGCAAACATCCATGCAGGGTGGCCAAAACCTTGCAACATGGGACTTACGACAATACGAGGTGGGCATGATGTTGAATTGTTAGCTTTAAACTCTAAAGTGGATTTTAGGTTTAGATTACAAAACGTTTGGTTTGTTTTCATGGAACTAACTAAAACTGCAAAGCTTTATATAAAAGCTCTACCTGCAAAGTCACCATCATTTTGATTTTCCTGTGCAGAAAGTGGACATTATTTGAGTTCATCAGTTACGGTAATATGAAAATCATACCTGTCAAACCTATACGTGACTTTCCTGGCCAAATCCCAATTTCATGAAATCCTGGGATTCTGAACTCAGGCTAATTTAGGATGGAGGGGCGTCACTCTCCCTCCTAAGTTCCCACTCTGCTTGTGCAGATGGTGTGCGGGGTGGGACATTACTAGGGTGAAAAACACCCTCTCCCTCCTAAGTTGGGCAACAACTGAATAAGAGGGAGGGGTCTTTACTCTCCATATACCAGAAGTGACGTCAGTGACAGTCTAAACGAAAACCCCAGTTACACCCCATATTCTCAGCCTCCAAAATTGACAGCTATGAAGTAAATTAATATGAACAATTATTAAAAAATATTAAAATGTGATAATTGAAGACGTTTAGTGAAGAAAAAAGAGAACCCCAACCTTTTATAAGCAATATCAGAAACCTTATCTTGACCTTTTTTAGAGGATTGATGGCAACGTTTATGACAAAGTAACAACATAGTTACGCTGCAATGGTCAAGTTGCAATACCGGATTTCACAGTTAGAAATTTATGAGTTAATTGCAAAGCCCCTGAGCATGGTATCATCACCAAACTTGCTGGAGATGTAAAGAAGTGTTGGGGGTATACTACAAAACAAAGGGTGTCTCTAACACAAATAGTTTTTGCATAAATTAAGTTCAAATTCAAGTCAAAATTTTAAAACTAGACATTTCGACTTTGATTTTGAACTTCATTTATGCAAAAACTACATGTGCCAGAGCAAAACTTTTTTTCCCAAATTTTCCCACCATCCTTTTCCAGCAATTTTGGTAATGATATCATTTTCACAGGCTTTATAATTAGCTCACAAAGTCAACTAGTTGAAAAATTTGACCCTCTCTATTTACCATAAGGCTGCAGTCAAGTATGAAAATTTTTAACGAATCAGAGTAAAACTATGACTACATGCTGGAGTTAAAGAAGGAAAGCTTTGCAGACCCTCTGTTAATCAATACAGGTAAAAAAAATAATCAATCCTTTATGGAGATCAGGGGAAAAAGGGGTCATTTTTGAGTTACTCACGGTTGTTATGACCTCTCCACCTTGAACCCACTTTAGCTGCGGGAGCTTCCAGTTGTATTACCAGCACTAACAGGACAGTCAGAAAAGCCATGGTCGGTTACAAATCAAAGATATTATCTCAAACTGTGTCTGTGATAGTCACACCAAGGAGAATTTCCTCCAAAAGACATGCAAGAATGGAGATGACATCTGTAATATTTGCTGGTGATGGCTGATGCAAAATGCTCCCAATAAATATAGACATCATGATCATGTCTCTGTTGAAGTGGAGATGAAGCGATTGCTGTTCCATAGACTGCCGTCTATCCCAACTGCTGGAATGGAGGAGCTGACAGTCAATCTCTGCAGCAGCAGGTCTTTGTGTTGTCTTAATGTGGCTAAATATTTATCAGTGATTGTCACAGCTTTGAACATGAGGGCAGTAAAAAATTTTTAAACAGATCTACATTAAGAAAGAGCTACCGCAGAGTGTGATGCAGCTCCAGTTTATTATTTGCCACAGAAAGCAGAAAAGTGCAATACATCAAGGTTACACAGAAAGAGAGATATTATATGAAAAAGGAAGTCACTGGTCCAGAGCTGTAAGGTATCATTCCATATGCATGTCCATTTCACTAGAGTGGATAACAATCTGGCTTGAAAGTACAACTGAAGGTTTCCTAGACGAAAGTCTAATGGATGGTGCACCATGTCCAGTCATGTGATACACAAGCTTCACCAAACAAAAAAAACTCTTCGTTGCTTTATATCTCACACTTTATTCATAGGAGGGGTTATCAAGAGGAAGTGCTGTAAATCTTAAATGCAGCCCTGATCTAGAAAAGGGGGCCAAACATGTTAAAGGGATCTTGACTGAGCCGGTGTATGGATTACTCAAAAGGCTTTTGAAACAATAGTCTGAAGGATTACAGGATACACCAACCATTTTGGCCATCAAAACAACCAACCTACCCTCTCTCCTTTTTAATGTATTTATTTTTGGCTTCTGAATTTTGGCTCCTTTACCACTTGATATATTTGTTTCCAAGTCTCTTGTGGAATGTTTTTTACTTGGTAACTTTTTTTTTGTGATGTTTTGTCACAACAATGGGAAAGGTAAGTGGTCTTTAAAAATGACAGAAACTTGGCTTTTTAACAGTTTATAAAATAATATGTCATATAGTGTTACAGAAGGCTGGTGTGCTTGGTGAAGAGCCAAATCTGCAATTTTTATTTTGGTAAATTGTACCCAGCAGCCTTTCATACCCTTACCCAAAATATACGAAGCATATATGTATTGCGTTAAAAGCCCCAGAAGGACTCACCTAGAGCACTGCATTAGGAGCAGAGCTTTAGGATGGAGAGAGATGGTAAGTTATCATACTATTTACAGTATAAGACGCACCGGACCATAAGAGGCACCCTATAGTTTTGGAGATAAAATTTGAAAAAAGAACCAAAAACAGACACATAAGCCACACATATAATTATAATTATTATAAACTTTTATTTATATAGAGCCAACATATTTTGCAGCACTGTACATTAATTTAGAGTTTACACAAGATAACACACATATCAAATGAATATTTTCCAGCAAAGTAGGCAGGACTGGATGATGCAGAATTCACTCTATATTTCTCCATCCAAACCAAAAGGCCTGTGTCAGGGGGAGGTCTTAGTCCAAATACAGTACGTAGCACTAGTTGTTATAATGAGCCCTACTGCAATGTGAGGTTTATGCTGCATCTGGAGAACAGCATTGCATTTTTCAATTAACTTTATTCGTACCCACTGACAAAGTAGTCTACAAACCTTGTTTAATGTTGACCTTAATTGTTAACAATTGATTATTCAACTGACTGTTACTTGTCTAAAGCAGGTTTTGATACCCCAAAGACACTCCCTTGAGAAAATTGCTACAAACATTTAACTATAAAAATTATATGTTTCTCAGAAAGAGAAGGACCTTCTCTTTAGCACGTGTACAATCCTGCAATATAAATAATCAGACATTGTTCTGTGTTTCAGAACTTTTGTTCCTATTCATTTGTTAAAGACATTTATACAAAGTAGATGGTTTCTACTTATACCAGTGACACCAGTGACTGGAAACACATCTACCCTTATTTTGAACATATTAGATTTTATTATCCAAACACCTGTCTTATTTTTCTTCTCCGAGATAAAAGATAATGACCAATCTTCTCTGTATACAGAGCTAACATGACTGTAAGCTGATCAATGAATCATTTCATTCATGTATGCAAGGTTCCTAAATCAATGCTGTTGATGACATCAAAGGCATGAAAGGGAGACTAATGCATGCACCTTCATAAGTCTTCTATAAGCTATGAGAAAAGAAAGCTTTAATTACAAAAATGTAGGCCCGGGTCAGAGAAATTTGCAATTGTGAGTCTTGGTGAATAAGCAGGTCCAATTGAGACTTCCTTGTAAAAATCCATCAGGCATGACTGCATATTTATGTCAATACATTTATACTCAATATAAATGAAAGGATAACAAGGTAAAAAGCTGAACAGTGGACTGAGAATATAATCAAGGTATTGGAAAGAAAATGCTCACTTTCAGCAAACAGGCAGGCCAACAGATACATAGAGTTATATATACCGTATTTTCCGACGTATAAGAGGACTTTTGAATACAGGAACATGTGTTTAAAAGTCGGGGGTCGTCTTATACGCCGGGTGTGGCTAGCAGGGGGTGCAGAGGACCATCTAGGGGAGCTAGTAGGTCTGCTCCCGATCTGTGCTCCCTGGGCTGCGTGCTGGCTGACAGAAGCAGAAGCAGAGAGACGTCTGGACAGAGCAGTGTTACCATGGCTACAGGATGCTTCTCCACAGAGAACACACCCTCTCCACTGCTGTAGAACCAAAACTAAAATGTATAACTTTGAACATTCATAGCACGAAAACTATTAATAGTATAATCATGAAACTTTCAGGGTCAGTAATGCTCATCTACTACTACTTATGCCCCGAGTTTCACCCCTCTATCTACAAAACTTATAAGTTACATTTCAGCTAAAGTCCAGCTATCAGACAATGCTCCTTCATCACCAGAGAGATATACTCCTATATGCAACATTTAACTTGCCTACATTGAACACATATATCTTTAAATCCCTGCATGGTAGAACCTTTTGTGGTTTACTAGTTAACCCCTAAGACTACATCCATGCAAATTTTTAGGTCCCCGAGCACAATCCTTCCTACTAAAAGTCCCCTAAATATTGCCTCCCTATTAGCATAAAGCACTACTCTGCTGCATACATGCTTTCACTTATCCTATCCTTACTTATACAAAAAAAGATCTTACTTCTAAGGGTGTTGGAGATCTGGGGGTTGAAAGTTGGAGTAGACATACATTTTTTTATTTGGTGTGCGTTGGAAGAGAGGTAGTCTTATACGGCGAGAATATACCAAACTCTATATTTTAACTGGAAAAGTTCGGGGTCGTCTTATATGCCCAGTTGTCTTATACACCGGAAAATACGGTGCATAAATGGTAACAATTTGTTATGCATAAATATCTGGAAGCCCATTTCAAACAAAGTTTATAGTATCTGCTGATATAATTTCTCCACAATATGTATTAGTCAGTGTTACATCATATCTCTATGAACTATGAGTGGGACATTAAGCTATGACAAACCTAACAATTGCCAGGGTAGTGTCATTAATCCATCAGGGTCCTGATACCTTCCCACACTTGAGCTTACCCATTGTGCACCATTGGAGTGTGAAGGGCTTGGGATGGTCAGTATACCTTGTTGCAGGTAGTGGCCACTGTCTATTTGTAAATATGTTTATTTATATTCTTGAATAAACCCAACCATTAAGTTGTTAACTGAATAAGCCCAGCTATCTCAGGTTCTCTTTAAATAGCACAACTGATTACTATGCCAAGTCATACTGGGTATTAAGACTGGCACAGCGCAGAGCAGGGATCCCTCTCTGTTTATTATAGTTACAGAATATAAAGCTTTAGAAATTCAGTTTTACCAAAAACATGTGTTTTTCCTATTGTAAGAAGAATAATTCTTCTGTCTTAATTTGATATGGTTCCTCAGAGCTTTAATATGGACAGGCCAACGATGGTGCTGTCAGTTGGATCCTGACTGAAGGAAATGCTTGGGATTCTGGGTGCTGGAATTAATTACGTCTTCATGTGAAAAGAGAACAGTATACAATAAAAGATAAATAAATTGTTATAGCTGACTTTGGAATAAAAGAAAGTATGCTGTAAGTACCACAAGAAAACAAATGCAATGTGCACATGTGCGTCTGGGTTTCAGGCCTGATTCTGGCAGATAGGGAAGTTTAGCCTTGAAACTGGCAGGTCTATGGTGTAATTAAATTTTTTCAATAAAGTTTTTAAGCCAATGATATTTTAATACTATTTTAAAATATCCCATAATCAAACTGAACAAAATTGTATATATTTGTTGGTTGGAATTTTCCACAAAAAAAATAGTCTCTGTTGAGGCGCCCATTTACATCAAATTAATCTTTATTGGTAGACCAGCAAATACAAGGAGCATCAAAGACATCATGGGTCAGGCATCCGGATGTCTTTGATGCACCTTGTATTTGCACATCTACCAATAAAGATAAGTGTAATGATCAAGAGTCAGGCTCGGAGTCCAGTAGCTTAAACAGCAAGACAGGTGCAGGTGGAGTGCACAAACATTGGTAAGGAACAGAAGCGTCATCAGAGAGAAGCCAAGGCCAGTAGCCAGTGAGTCAGGTAATCAAAACAGCAAGCTGAAGAGTAGTCAGGTAATATGAAGCCAAGGGTCAGTTTTTATTGAGAGAAGAAGAAGCAGGAGCAAGGAGCAAGATATTGGCTGGACAGGGCTTTTATAGGAAGTACATGTGAGGAGCCAGGAGTTCAGGTTTAAATGACAAAATGGGTCACAAAGTATCTTAATACAAGGTATCTGACAAGGTAACAAATCAGACATGGAGGTGGGTCAGCAGACAGAGCTGCAGCCAGAGACAAAGCTTCCCTGGGATCGGATCCTGAAAATTTGTTTGATTTAAACGGGCACATCTCCAAGGCCCGTTTTTTTGTGGAACACTCCAACCAATAAATCCTTAATAGTGTTGAGCTCGAATATTCGAATGGCGAATATTTTTCGCGAATATCGGCAATTCGAGAATTCGCCAATATCTCGAATATGTCGGCGGATATTCGCAATTCCGAATATTCGCAATACGGCCAAGTATTGCGAAAATATTATTCGCATTGCGAAAATAAACATAGCATGTGACCATTCATTTTAAAGATTTTTTCGATGCGAATATTATTTTCGCAATGCATGGTCATACCGCGAATATTCAAATTTACGAATATAGAATCGAATATTAGTAGAATTATTCGCGAAATATCACGAATTCGAATATTGCCTATGCCGCTCATCACTAATCATTAACACCAAAAGACAGACCCAGCTTCCATCTCTCTTGGTTTTCCACAGGCCATTTGGGAGCGATCAACAACACCAGAAACACGGAGTGGAGGCAGTTCCAATATTCTTTGTCACCTTTCTACAGAGGTTGCTAGTTAATGTAGGACCTATTTTAGAGACACTTACTTTGAAGCAGCTCACAAGTAAGTAGGACATATTATCTTATACTTTACATCAACTAACCTATGCTCTATTTGCTCCAAAGTTCTAGTTCTAATCCCCGTTTTTTTTCTCTCCTACTTTTTGAGAAAATTACACCTAGCTACCACCCTAAAAAGGTGTATATATCTACTCATATGGAGTCTTATTGATTATATGTATATGGAGAGAGAGAGTTCATCAACTTCCTCAGGACATAAGCAGAGCATGAGTCGTTACCATCATGAATCAACCCAGTATTGCTCAAAAGAAACAAGAATTTACAGCCTTATGGATAACAAATGTATTTACAGAGGTTATCCATCATGCCATTCCTGCTAGTATTCAGTTACCGGTGATAGAGGTCCCACTCTTTATATGGTGCCATCACTACGCTTAGCTCTTTGGCATAAGTTAGTGTTGCAGTAAATCATTGCTACCTCCAAAACCAAGTTTTAACATATTTCAAAATGAACTCGGAGAATTTTGCCCATAGCATGTTTAAAAAGTAAAAAGCAGTCGCCACCTCAATAACATGTAGGTCAATTGCAGCACCCCTGTCTCTTTGGTGTCATTGATGATACCAAAGAGGCAGACCCTGAAGTGATTGGTGGGTCCATCTGTACTCTCCATCACCATGGGCTCGCTGGCCATAGATGAGTTACCCTTAGTGTAGCTCAAAGTGGTTTTTGGAGGTTTTGTAGCTCAAAGTGAGAGGTAAGCACTTACACTGAACTACACTCAGATTAAACCCTCAGGAGGTTAAGTTTATCTGACCTCTGATAATAACAAACCAGTTAAGCATGTCAGCAGTGATCCAGATAAATAATAATAGGACATTTTAAAAAAACTTCAAAATACTTTTCTAAATTGTAGTACAGATTGTCAAATATCCTGAAACATGAACACTGCAAAACCTCAGATTCTGAATTAACAAGTAATATGTAACTAAATCACAGGACATAAATTAAAGTTGCTTCTGCTTAATACTAGTGATGATCACGAATATTCGGATTCCGAATATTAATCGCGAATATCGGCAA
>CM070033.1:157054239-157078380 GCA_036250615.1 Ptychadena robeensis
TGCGCTTTTGGTACAGAAATCTGGACCTCAGCAGTGCGCTAGGGAGGTTAAACATATATTCACAAATATATAAAATTCGCAAAATTCGCATCAAAATTGCCGATATTCGCAATAAGAAGAATA
Organism: Ptychadena robeensis; assembly: GCA_036250615.1. Lineage (NCBI taxonomy): Eukaryota > Metazoa > Chordata > Amphibia > Anura > Ptychadenidae > Ptychadena > Ptychadena robeensis. The sequence continues at coordinate 157,054,363 of CM070033.1, forward strand.
TTGCCGAATGTGAATATTTTCCGAATGTTTTCCGAATGTTTTCCCAAAAATTTGCGGCATGCCGCGAATACGAATGTTGCCTATGCCGCTCATTACTACTTAATACATTTAAGGTTACATAATGGCAATGTTGTTATCAGTTGAAAAAACTGTTATTTTTTCTGAAAACAGATTGACAAAGGGATATTTATTGTGCACTTTCCTAATACAAATAAATTAATTTACTTCTTCGAATCATATATATTTCTTATTTATTCAACTTACTTACTTATTTTTCCATTCAATTGACTTAAAAAATCATTCATTTAAGTTGATTGATTCCCAAAAGAAATTTCGATGCAGTCAGTATTTCAATTTCCCAAGGTGATCAAAGTTAAGATTGAGCAAAGGTTGAAGTGTGTATGGCTAATAGAGATGGTCAAATTTGTTTTCAAAAATTCAACTTCGACGATTTCAAGTTAATTGCAAAGCCCCAGAACATGGTATCATCACTAAAATTGCTGGAGATGTAGAGAAGGGTTGTGGGAACATAAAAAAGAAGTTTTGCTGTAACACATATAGTTTTTGCACAAATTAAGTTCAAAGTCAAGTCAAAAATCGGAATTTCAACTTGGTTTTTGAACTTAAATTATGCAAAAACGACATGTGTTTTTCATATGTTCCCACAACCCTTCTCTATATATCATGTTCAGGGGCTTTGCAATCAACTCACAAAGTTAGCAAGTCTAAAAATTCGACTATCTCTAATGGTTACCTTAATTCAGGAAGTAACACACATTGCAAAGAGTGAGGAGACTAAGGGGCATAGTCCATATGGAGTAATAGTCACTAGAATTCCTCCTCATTAAACTGAGCACCATCACTGTACACCAGGAGCTTTCTTATGGTGAAGAAATTTTAAAATAAGCCTGACATCACCATGTACAATGGATATTGGCCTTGCATGGAGTGGTGTAATGCACGCCGCCACTGGACATTTGATTAATGTGTTCTGTGGATTGGCAAACGTTCTTTACATAATAAGACAAAAGGACAACCACAGCAAGACAAACCACAAGCACGTTTCTCAACAAAGACAGTTATCTTATAGATATAGTTCATGCATTACAGAGATAGTAAACATGGTTTACATTTTTCTTTTTGAAAAGTTTGTCCACACCCATTGCCTATCTGTTGTCGTTTTATGGCTGGTAGGACAATGTAAATCTTAACATAGCACATTTTTCCAAAGTAATTTTATGAAAATATAATTGTAAGGCTATGTTTCCATTATAAGTCGGGACTAAGCGTATTGCTTGGCGGGAGGTCCCGACGTTCACATAGACTTACCTGCTCGGCGGTTGCTCAGTCTTCACTGTGTCGAGGCTGAACGTAGTCAAGTACATTCAGCCTCTGCATCGGCAGATGTGTAAACAGAGCATACGCCGACAGGTTAGTCTAGTGAAAGTCGGGCCCCCCAGCCAAGCAATACGCTTAGCGGAGAGGTTCCCGACGTAAATGGAAACAAACCCTAACACTTAAGCTATACTTTATCTGCATGCTGGATTGTCCAAAAATGCAAAATTCTACAGGAAAACGCAAATATGCAAAATATTGTTTTAAATGAATCATGGCACAAAGAAAATATTTATGGAATTATATTTACTTTATTTTACTCTGTCTATTTTTAAAACCCTTTATTTTCTTTTTTTAATTTTATTGGACCCAGAATACTTAACGAGCCACCGGAGACATGGATCATATCGTTCCGGGTCACAGAAATGCAAATGAATGCTACAACTGGCTTTACGCTTGGCTTCAGTTTAACGCTCAGTTATTTTAGCTTTCAGTGAATTGTCGCATATCTTTAATTTGGACATTTTTAATTTGCCTTCCACTTCATTGAAACCGAAAAAATTCTGAGAGTGTTGGTTTTGGCCCCAAAATCTCCCAAAAGTACCTCTAAGAACATGTTTATAGAGAAACTATTTCTTTTAGAAAGAATACTGCCAATTAACATTCATAAAGCTGTACAGTTTTTCTTTCTTGATGGTAATACAAGTCTTGTTATTCACAAAGAAAAACAACTTGCCCATTTTGAAATGTTTATACATGCTTGTCACTATTATGTGATGAACAGAAGTAATGACTGCAGGAGCTGCATTAGGTTATTTACAGGGTTGAGGAAATAAAACTCTGACTTTATGACTGCATTTCGTTTCTTAACCTTCATAATGCAATTTAATAGCCAGGACATAAATAAAAAATGTATCATTGAAAGCTGTTCTTTGGAAAGTTATAGATGTTGGAAATATTAATGGTTTTGACCATGTCCAAGAAAAAAATTAAAAAAGGTTCAAAGATGTGTTTAAGCAAAACTCCAGACACATTTTTTGGAGTTTTTGTTTGGAAAGTTTTCGAGACTTTTATTGGTATTTAGGTTATATGTCACAGTGTAAGATAGGAAGTGCCATTCTGCATACATAACTATTTCTCCACACTCCTGCAAGTATATAAATGATTTCTCAAGGTCAGCTAGTTGAAATAAAAATAATACAATTCCACTCTCTTTACCGTACTTTACTATTTGTTGCACAATCAACTTTAGCTGTGTAAACCCTATTAAACATGAGTGACTTTCTAAGCTATCCAATTATTCAATATGCAACTATGGAGGCCCCTGCATTACATTTATTACATTTATTTATTTCAAGTAACCTCTAGGGGATTCCCAAATATTCCAATCATATGCACCCCATAATTAACATTGTCCCTTACGAGGCAAAAACAGAACAAGAAATGATCTGACTTTCACCCTAATTGGGGCTTTAATCAGCAACCATTAGTCATTCATAAATATAATGAAAAGTCTTTATTAAATGCATAGACCCAAAATGTATTGGTTATAAAAGAACTCCTATCATGAAGCGCATGTCATAGACTTTAAAACATTGCAGATTACATTCAAATCAATAATCTCTGTACATAACAAGATGCTATTGACAGTTTCAACCTTGTTGAAAAGCAAACATAACTTATTTTCCTAGAATGTCCTTGTAGTGAATAGAAGGTTGCTCCGATGTGTTTCGCCTTCAACAAGGCTTCCTCAGGGATACAAGAAATCATCTATTGACTTTTCATATTTGTTTGCTTCACTTGCTTGCACATTGTCCGAATGAATCCTGTCTGAAATCCTGATAACCTTATTCAAGTGGCACCCGGTTAGGCAGAACAAGGGTATTCACCAGCTAGTCCTATGGTAGATGTGAATAGATGGGAGTTGATTCAACAATTCACATATCCGGTGCAGATAAATAAGCCCAGTGTTACCGCATGCCACTGCTACACTAAACTAGTGTATGTGAGATGCATTAAAAAATGCGTACTACAGGGCATTTGCGTCAGTGCACTGTGTTAGCCCCTTAAGGCTATCCCAATGAAGCACAGTCTGAAAGGTACAACAGGTTTCCTATAGAAGCCTGTGCATCTTGCCTTAATGTAATGCATCTCTGTGATCCTGGTCAGTTCTAAGTTCTTGGTAGGTCATTTTAAATGCATAGCAGAAAATATAGGGAATGTACAATGAAAGCACCAGTGTAGCATAGCCCATGTAATTCTATGCCTTTCTTATTGTGGTGAGTTGGAAATGATTTACACATTACTTGCTGGATTGCCTGCCTGTGATATAGTCAAGCCCAGGAACTGACAAGTTTTCATTGCAGAACACCTGTGAATGTAATACCTTCTCAAAACAAAAGAACAATACTTCTGTCAATGCCATAGATTTATCTCCCCGTGATCTGTCTCAGTTGTGCTGTATGAGCAGAGAAATGTACAAGTTTCACATTCAGGGCAGAGTAATAGGCTTTATGTATAGCCTGTGCCCCCTGTGGCTGGTACTTGCCTTCTACCTTCATTATGTGTGTCCTCTGGAGCCTCTAAAACATCTTGTAACTTCTAGTTATGGAAGAACAACTTTTCTTCTTCCCGTCTGAATATGGAGTTTGGTCCCTAAGCACATAATTTGCAGGCTGGAGGATTGTGACACCTGAAACTAATACAATGTGAGCTTCTGAAAAAAGGCATGGGGTAGCAATGGTGCATGTAGAGGGTAGGTGCTAGCAGAAGAGGAGACCTGCTATAAAAATGTTCACCACATTTTTGGAACAATATAACTTTAAAATTTTAACACAAATAAGAACATATGAGTATACCACTACAAATGTAGAATGGGGGCAATGCTCCATTAACATTCATGTTGGCACATGTACTCTGCACATCTGGTGCCACTTCTCATTTGGCACATTGCCAAAAAGTTGAATACACTTTTTTTAAAAACATGTTACAACAGACTATACATTTTTAGATTATTTTGCTACTTTTGAAGTTGTGCCACGAGATTTGTCCTTAACATTGTTACCGATTGTTTTCTTGTTATGGTCCCTACTGCCCTAAGATCATTGCCAAGTTCATTATGTGATCACTATCATCAGTGTTAACATGCGCATTGCAACTCCACATGGTGAGATCTTCCATAGATCCACAGACTAAGGATATTGACTGTTATTTATTTTCTTTCATTTGCAAATTATTATGCAAACTGGACATCTTTCCCCACCCTGCCCAATTCATGAATAAATGAATGTGCATGGTTAAAAAGTAATTGAGATGCAGTTTTTAACTGTGTCCTTTCATGTCTATGGCCGTGATCAGGAGCGATCAGCCACCACCACCCACAGACCACAATCTAAAATGCGGGTCACCACCCCAGTCCCATCAAATACATGGCCACGATCTCCACATCGCGATTAAAATCGAGGGAGATCGCTATAGTGGGGACAAGCCCTAACAAGCTTTTCCTTTTCCTGACAATCTTCTTCAGGCTGCAGTCATCTCTGCTGCTTGTGCACCTTTTTCTTCCACTTTTCACCTTCACATAACTTTTTTTATCAATGTGCTTTGATACAGCACTTTGGGAACATCCAACCTATTTTACTATGACATTTTGAGGCTTTCCTTCCTTATGGCGGGTGTCAATGATGGTTTTCTGCACAACTGTCAGGTCAGCAGTCTTCCCCATGATTGTGAATCCTACTGAACCAGACTGAGAGACCATTTAAAGGCTCAGGAACCCTGCAGGGGTTTTGGATGAATTAGCTGATATGAGTCTGACACTTTGAGCCTAAAATATTCAATCTTTTCACAATATTCAGATTTCTGAGATTTTGATTTTGAGGTTTTCATAAGCTATAAGCGATAATCATCAAAATTATAACAAACTGTGGCTTGAAAAATCTTGCTTTGCATGTAATCAGCCTATTTTGTATATTAGTTTAAAGGCAGTAACTTTTTGGATGATATTAACATTTTCGCAATTCACCTGTAATTAAACTAATATTTGAAAAGGAAAAGCAGAAAAATAACATTAGCAGTACTTAGTCTCGGCTTTACTTTCAAGAAATATATACGTGCTAACTATGGCTGACATGCAATAAATGAATAAATAAATAAAAGTCCAATGATTTATTCCTGAATGTGTTTATAGGAAATTGTGTCCCGTTCATTATATTAGGCTGTCGATAGATTTCATGAGCACATTTGTTTCATGTGTGACATTCGGGAAAGGTTAAAGTAATACGTTATAAAATATGTTATTCCATCTGTGATTTAAATTTATGCTCTACAAAGCTGTACTGTAAGCCGATGTTGATCTGCTGCTTTAGTCTTACCGTTACAAAGCAGGCAACAGATGTTCACCGAGGGCCTCTCTAAGATATTTGTGCCACATGTTAAAGGAAGCCCTAGAGCCTTTAACATAAGAATGGCGTGACTGAGGGACCAAATAACCTGGGAGCTGGCTAAGAGAGATATTTAAAGATAATTGCTGTCTGGATGGGATTTATGATGATGAGGAATGCATGGGGTTAAGTTAGGGATCATCATGGGAAAGGATGAAGCCAAAGGAACACTAACACAAGTAATCTTGAACCAACACACATTATAGTACATTTAACTAATTGTGTACCCAATGACAAAGCTTTTCTTGCTCAGGCTAATGCCAGTTTTTTCTGTCCCCGAGATATACTGGATTATCTATGTATGCTTATAGGCTGGTAGATTAATGTAATTAAAGACAGCTCTGAGATGGTCACTTAAAAAGCATGCATTTATATACCTTTGGAGGGCCACAAGTACGGCCCTCTGCATCACTAAAGGACCGCACATAAGATTTTCCAATAAAGAAATGACAGCAGGCATAGCTGGAATGCATTATTTTTCATTTTTAAATAACATAACTGGATGTAAATGATACTTCAAGCATTAGGGAACACTGTAGTGTGGTAAAGCCATTGATGATATCTATGTGGCACAAAACTTTTGATTCAAAGGTCATGTGGCCCTATTCTGAGGTTATGTGCCGCAATATATATTATAAAATCATACCCCGTTCATTGGTGGAATAGTGGGAGCATAGGTAGTGATGGCGCGAACCCTCCCTGGGGTGTCCGCGAACAGGGCGGGTCGAACTTCAAAGATGTTCGCCGTCCGCTCTGTTCGCGGACATATTCAAATTCCCCGCCTCTAGGCGGGGAATTTGAAACGGAGAAACCGGATGTGACGTCAGTGATGTCACATCCGGTCCGTGGACCGCAACCTGGAACGCATAGTTCCTGGTTACGGCCGCAGGATGTGACGTCACTGACGTCACATCCGGTTTTTCCGCCGGTCTTCTCACTACAAGACCGGCTTCTGTAGTGAAAAGATTCTTCCTCCGGCAGGATTACACAGGTTGTGATCCTGCCGGAGGAAGAATTTAGACCTTCTTCTGGCCGGCGAACAGTACGGGTCGAACACCCGTACTGTCCGCCGGCGAGGCGAACGGCGAACATGCCGTGTTCGCGGCCGAACTGTTCTCCGGCGAACAGTTCGGCCCATCTCTAAGCATAGGTACTCCCCCCTATATATAATAGGGCCCATTTATTAGCTAGGGTCTGTGCCTACAACACAAAATTCTATTTCATATAATTCCTTGGTTTCACAGGCTTGGAAGCAGCTACTAGTTCCAATATAGGTGTCTGGTTCTCCCTTGCCAACATCATTTATATTACTGGCAGACCTAGTCCTGCATTGTATGTGATGGTCATTGACAAAATAGCATGTTATACATCTAGTTTTTCTTAATTTGCCTCTTAAGTCTGAATCGACTTAGGTTCTAAACTTAGGCCTAGGGAAGAGAACCTACCACGCCAACATTGGGCCTCATAAATAAAACTGATGTGGCATACTATAGATCTTATGCCTTTTAGCAAAAGATCAGCCATAGATGAGAGAGCAGATGACTAAGGTTCAGTAGATGAAAAAAACTCCTTTTTTGAATTTTGTTACAGATCTAATAACTCAGGTTCTAGATAAAAAAAAAGTTTAAAACCAGTTATTCTGTGATAAATGGTAACTGAATACCTATGAAATAACTATCAGTATTTGGAAAGTTTATAGATGTAGTAGTAAACCTACTGTGATGTATTTACTAGCTGAACAACAAAAGAAGCCTTAGGTTAATGTTTTATTTTTTCACATTTTTCGGGAATAGGATGAAAGATTTATATCTAATACATGCAGTCCTGTACCATGCCACCTGAATTTATAACGTACATTTCATAGGATATGTTCTGTATTTTTTTCTCTGATGCATATTATTTGCTGACCTCGATTTTTCTAGTTATTACTTTTCCCTGCTGCAATCCGGGACCTGCATTGACTTTGATGTTACATGTTATTTGTTTTTATGATTAGAGTTATAGAAGGATGTTATACTACTCACGTTTGTATACACTTTAAAGATATACTACTTGACAGTTATTTATGCCCACCCATGTAAAAGGTAAAAATACTTTTAGGTTTTAAAATGGGCAAACACATGAAAAATCTAATAAATATATATTTATTATATGTTATCCTACACTTTATGGCCAAATGACTATGCACACCCCACCATTGGGTTGAGTTCAGTTTGCAACCTTGTGGCAATGATTTGGAAACAGCTAAATACATAGATTAAATAAAGATATAAAGTAGAATAATCATATAGACCTAAATTATCACTGTATTAGTTTATAATGTCAGGTCTCCTCCACATCCCACTTTGTTAAAAATAGAAGGGCCAACTGATGAGATTACTTTCCTCTTCGTATTTTTTTGCATGTTTCTTTCAGTGCTGCACAACTGACGGTATATATGTTTTACTTTATTCCCAACCTCTGTCTAAGCTGTGCTGTAGAGTGACTCAAGATCCTGGCTAGAGATGGTCGAATTTTGCGAATAGCTGACTTTGTGATTCCAAAGCCTCTGAAAATTGTATCGTCACCAACAGTTTTGAAGATGTAGAGAAAGGCTGGGGGAACATTATATTGGAAAAAGAAAACATGTTTTGTAGTAGCACATGAAGTGTTTGCAAAAATTAAGGTCAAAGTAAATATTTCAACTTTCTAAATTTTTACTTGACTTTTGTAGTATATCCCCAACCTTTCCCCAATGATACCATGTTCAGGGGCATTGCAATTAACTTTAAAAGGTCAAAGTAGTAGAATAAAAAAGAATCTGGTAAAAAATAGGTGCATACACTGCTAGTATTAAAAAATGAATTCATGATGTGATGGGCACAACACAGCATTATTTGTCTTTTACATATATCTAGAGTTCAGTTTTAATGCTTTTTCTAGTAATGGGGTGATTTATAATAGAGTAAAGCAGGGTACAGACGGCTCGATATTGGAGCCGCCCGATGTTCCCTGCAGCAGCGTGATGACATCATCACGCTGCTGTCAGATATCGGAGGAGCCGGTGAGAGACAGTTCTGCTTGCCCCAGCTCAGCCGAGCATTGCCTGGAGACCCGCAGTCTCTAGGCAAAGCATCGGACATCGGTTGTATTTATGGTCATGTCCGATAAAGAAAACAGTGATGGGGGCACATTATATGGGTCAGATAGATGGCTGTGAGCATGCACGGCGCTCGAAACGGCCATCAATTTGACCCATATCTCCACATCTGTGCCCTGCTTAAAAGTTACTGTATTCCAGTGTCAAGTGTCTAATGAAATGTCTTGTCACTGCCCCTCTTTCTTATGAACCATGCAGTAAGTTATATTTTATTCCAGTGGTGGGCAACTGAGTTGATATGGAGGGCCACAAGTGCCACCCTTGACATCACTAAAGGGCCGCACATAACATTTTTAATCTCTCCTGACTTTTTAATGAACAAAAATTACAGCAGGCATAGCTAGAAGACATTATTTTTAAGTTTTTAAATAACAAAACTTGTTTAAAATAATACTTCAAGCTTTAGAAAACACTGTAGTATAGTAATGCACATTTTGTGTCATAAATATCATCAAAGGTTATGTGCCTCTTAAACAGTTAGGTTTTGGGGGCTGCAAGTGGAGAACTGAGGTGGGCCGCCGAGGAACGCCCAAAATGGATTCTGTTACTGTTTTCTTGCATCTTAAAATTTTATTTAGCTGGCTTACTTCAATAAGTTTTAATATGGTAAAAGTTTTAGTATAAAATATAAATAAAGAAGAAGGGGGGGGGGGGGGTAAGCAGATCCTTTATAAGGTCATGGATACAGAACAGAAAGGTTGGGTTACCACTAGTGATGGCCAAACTGTTCGCATTCCTTCTAGCTGGCGAACAGTAGGGGTATTCGACCTGGCCCGTTTCCCGACGAGAAGAAGTTTTTTATTCTTCCACCGGCAGAATCAGGAGCAGTGAGATCCCGCCGGAGGAAGAATCTTTTCACTAGAGACCGTATAGAGAAAACGGTCTTTTCTAAAAGTCCAATCCGTCTGTTTGCGAATGGACCTGGCCGATGTTTACCCATCACTAGTTACCACTAGATAACCACAACCAAGGACAATAAGCAGAAAGGCATTTCAACTAAAACAAATAAAGATATCTTTAGGAAGTTATTGACGCAATTACAAAAATACATTTTTTTTCCAATTCTTTTTATTGTTGATCCTTTATTTTGTTTCACAGCAAAAGATGTAGAACTAACTGCCATGTCAATATATTTTTTTCAACAATTTCTTCTTTAATACGGCTCCATTATAGGTTCAGAATGAGATTACTCTTTGTTCGTTATTGCCAGCACACAGGATTTATTGACCACTCGTTTCTACGAAAAGCACCAAGGACATTAACATTCAACACTGTGACATTTATTCATTTTCATCAGCAAGTTCATCTACTGTAGTAAACCTGAGCGTACATATTTTTATCCTTTGAAGGCTATGAATATAATTTATGAATATTAGATGAAAAATAAAATACCATATCACTGTTGTCTTACTAAAGGCGCAATAGGTTTTTGTTATTTTGTAAAAACCTATGGAAAACTAAATTGGAAAAATTTGCTGAAAAATAGGTGATATATGAGGATAAGTGTATGTATAGTTTTCACATTGTTTTCCTGTAAGATTGTGCGGGTGGTCAGCAGGTGGCTGTCAATTGCCCCAACCATACAGACTCTAAACTCAAACTCAGGGAAAAAACAATGTAAAATCTACCCCCAATTTTGGTTCCTGGTCCATTGGGAGCATCTGAACTTAGCCCTAAATAGTTATCATCAAACAATTGTAAAAAATGTTTCCTTCACCATTTTTTCTATTAAAATTTGTGTAATTTAATATTTTTCATTCTTTTCCAGAGACAATGGTCACATGAAAATAGTGGGTTCAAGTCTCACTAGTGCAGACACCTAACATAGGTTCTAAAACCCTACTGAAAACTGAAAAAAAACCCAGGCAATACATACGCTTTTTAAGTTTAAGGTTCAGCCTCAGATGTTTTTTTATTTAAAAAAAGGAAATACTACAAAAAAATTGCAAAGAAAATAGCAAAGACAGCAATAAAACCTTATTAGATCCGTCCGATAGGTGGTACGTGTGTTTCCTTTTGCTGTCTTTTTGTATGCTTTTCACTTACTGTACTAGCAATCATTTACATTGGTAGGAAACAAGACAGAATGACAAATGCTCCCCAACAGCAACACATTAAAATATGACCAATGGTGGACACATTCTGTAAATTGTCCAAAGCAAACCAAAAGATTAATACTTTTCAAATGTTAATATAAAAGAGGAATAAGAAAATGTTTCTTAAATCACTCTATGTGGGGTTAGCAATTTGTGAATAAAGGATACCAAATCTGTATCATTTACAGAAAATGTTATGGTTTGGGTTATGAAGCTTTTTATGGGTTAGATCTGAGAAGTCACAGACAGGTTTATGTACCATGAAACTACACAGGTCATGCTTTCTGGCAGTATATTAGGCTTATGTTAGGAATGGTAAGTTTTGCTTATATATGTTCTAATGCAGGAGAACCCATATATGACCAATATATGATCATTTGGTCTTATTTTTGCTTACTGTACAGGCTAGTCATCCCATCAACTTATAAAATTCCCAAAACCCATCAACTGATTCAATTTGAATTGATCAAATTTCTTTAGCCTACAACATAAATCACAAATGACATTAGTATATTGGTAATGCTGTATACCTAAAGGAAAACACAAGTTTAGATGCCTTGCTTGTAAGTGTAGAGTTTTCCATAATTGCAACCAATGTACATGTAAGTTGACTTACATGGTCACTTTCATGGAAAAATCCACAACAGACTCATAAAGGTGGCTTTTCCCAGTCCCTCCTACATCATGCCCTTTCTTATAGTTGAGCTAATCATTTGTGCAAAGGATGAGTCCGAGCTTGGAAGCCTGGCTGCTCTATGATGCCTCCTATCAATTTAATAATGCATACTTGGACATGATGGTAAATTTGTACATCACGCAGGAATATGTGATGACCAGCACAACTGTCAACCTAAAGAATACATATAAAAAGCTAAGCTGACTAGGAGAGCAGCAAAGAGATCTTAAATAACCAAATGAGAAAAAAAAAACAGTACACAGGACATTTCAGAAGGAAATTTTGACAAATGACCTTGTGAGGAAAATTGAATTTCAATAACCTCTGTGTTTTTACGTTAGAGCTCATGGTACAATAAAATGAAATTCAAATTCTTGGTCCTGGTCTAAAAGAATGCTAAATTTAGTTGATATTTATCACATTCATCTGACTGGCCACCTAAGCTATAACTTACATTCTGTGAGCTGTCTGTGTGTTATTCTCATTTTAATAAATAACAAAAGTACATGTGTTTTAGTTATGTCTTAAATAAAAATGAGCAGCTACCACTAAAAAGGTTTTATACAAGTAGAGGCCCACTTCACCCAGCAAAGGAAGGTTTGCTGAACCTTCAAGGAAATAAGGTGACAGTCCCAGCTATCGTCTTAAGCAGCGGTTCTCAACCTGTGGGTCGGGACCCCCATTTAACAGAGCGCTGCTGCTTGTTAGCTGGCCCACAAGCGGGGTGAGAAGTAAGGAGGGAGAGTAACACCCCCTCCCTCCCAAAGTAGGAGGGGTAGGGTGTTATTCTCCCTCCTAATTTCCCACCCTGCAAATCATTTGCACAAGCAGGGCAGGAAAATAGGTGGAAGGGGACATTACACTTACATAATCCTGCCGGAAGTGGCATTGCATCGTGCCACTTTAAGTATTTGGATGCCGAAGTTACACTCCACACTGGCACTAATGGTTCCAAAAAAAGGAAGTGACACTTTGTGATGCCACTTCCAGGGTTGTGTATCTAAAAAGGTTGCGTAAAGTAACTTTTCATGCATTTCCTGTTATTTGATGATCATATGATACAAGGGGTGGGGCTTGTACATAACAGCGCCATCATTCAGCACAAGTGTATACTGATAGTGGGGGGGGGGGTGGTTTTGGGGACGTGGCACATGAGTATTTGAGCACTTTTTTCCCCCTCTTCTCCCTTTCATCTTCCACTATCATGTATACTGATAGTCTTGCTCCAGTAAACTATTGGAAAATAAAAAAAGCTAGAACATTCAATTTCCAGCATCTATTATAACAAAATGTCAGCTTTATATGTGGACTAACCCTTTAAAAACCTCCTTCAGTGAATGTTACAAGCTGGCTCTTGGGAATAACTTTTCTCAGTCTAATATATCAACAATCCAACTGTTATGACAAATGGTTTTCTAATCTGGACACAAGATGAACTTGGAAAGGTATGAAATTAATGTAAATCTCAATGCCACTTGTGAAAAGTTGGTTTTAGGTCCAAATGGATTTTATTATACATGCATACATGTTAAGCAAAGAAAAACATGCAGGTTTATTTGGGTAGAGGCACCATGGAGAAGAGCTGTTTGGAGTAAGATCATGTATCATGTAGACTGTTCAGCAAGGGTGAACGGATAAACTAAAATGAACTAACGTAAGTGATTTTCTTTTTTTATTTTCCGATTATATTATGTTAGGAATAGAGCTTCACAAACCAGACCTGCCAAGGGAAATAAACTTAAAGAGGACGCCAGAACAATATACATCCTACATTACAGTATTGTGGTGAGTTCCATTCTACCAAAAGAGTCGATTGTTCTTGTAATGTTATACAGACACAAATATTGAATCAGATCAGAACGTCTGCTTTGGGATGCATAAAGTATTAGAGTCCAAATGAAACCACCATGTGTTTAAATTATACATATACATTTCATCGCTAGTTTATTAAAAGTGTCAAATTGCCTTTTTTGGTTAAAATTAATGAATAGTATGTTTAAACATTAACTTAATTTACTGCCTGCAGCATTTTTATGGGGTATGCATAGTAGAGGCATTCATATTCCCTACACTAATGCAACTTGTTCAAAATCTCCATCCCAGTGGGGGCAATTTTTCCCAATGGGATACAGACGGCAAAGCACAAAAAAAGGTCAACATCATTGTGAAAGTTCTAGCAGGGGCTTTGACTTGAGGTCCCCCATAAATGGTATACTCAGGGGTTTAACCGATGCTGTGCCTGTGCTTCACCATGCAGATTATCCCTACTATCAGGATGCAGCATTAACCTCCCTGGCTGTACCACTGTACCCGTACCACGTAGTTAAAAACACTGTACTCTGTTGTGTTTCCCCACCCTCCTTCCTTCCCTCTGCACATCAAAGGCATCATCAATGATGGCAGCGATGTGGGGTTGGAAACCTACGCTGCCTTCTTAACTATGGCTACCCCGTCTCTTCGCTGCCCTGTCCCCTCATCTTTTCGGCATCACAGATGATGCCTAAGAGACAGTGCAGGAAGCGATCAGTGATTCTGCCAAGATTCAGAATCGCCGTAACAAAATTCAGTTTTGTGAACAAACTTACCCTAAACTGGGTTTAGGCAAACTGCCAGGGAGGTTAAGCTCATCAGTGCTGTGGAATCTTCTCATTGATTCTTCATATGTCATGGATAGAGTTGGACAGCTGGGGTTAGGTGAAATGTGGCTAGACATCTAGAAGAACTGCAAGTCTCAAAATTAAGGGGCAGACTTTATAAGTATTACGAGAGTGAATGGCTAATGCTTTTCAATAATAATAAGTATATGTGAGGTAATAAATCTGCCCCTTGGTATTGTTCATTTGCATTTATTGTTAATGGTCCAAAGAATCAGGGCTATATGGTGGGACCCTGACAGATTTTATTTCACATAACTGTGAAAAAGGTTTGGACACCCACCTGTTTACCCCTTCCCTTGCTTTTGGTGCTACCCTCCATCACTATGCTGTGGGCTATGGGTAGACCAAATGACGTCAGATGCTGCAACCATAGCCGAAACCTTAGCTCATGTTGTTGAATATATTGAGCTTTAATAATTCACTGCCCAAGACAAAATGTAAATCTTTAAAAAAATTGGTTTAAGATCCTTTCAAAATATGAGAAAATATTTAATAGATGAATATTATTAAACTATATAATTAAAACCCTGTGGTGAAAATGAGTTTAAAGACCTACATAGCCGGTGGAAATGGAAACTGACTGCCAAAGTTACCTCACTAAGTGAAGTGCTCAGAATTTCCTATATTTTGTGTCATAGGGAAAGATTTAGTGATAGTTAGTCCTTATATAGTATTACTAAAGTACACAACTATGTGAAAACCATGAGCCATTAAAATTATGAATACAGTAAAGCATGAAAGTCATGGCATAAAATTGATCATAAATATTATCAAAACAAAGTGTATAATATATCACCCAGTTGATTCAAGGAATAGCCAAGAATATGCAGAGGGGAGGGTTAGGAGGTTCAATACATGTTTTATAGAAACAGTTTCATCTGTATGGAAGGAACTTGGAGAATCCTGGTGGGAGCTGGACCCTGGACACCACAACTGGTCACATATCATAAAGACATAGATATATCATATCTAGGGAACATTATAATGTATAACAAAATGTAGAAAAATCCACATGAACTGTAAAATAATGGATTAGATTACATCAAACAAAAAAAAATGTAAAACAGAGAAAATAACTAGTAATAAGGAACAGCTATTTTATTCAATTGTTCTCTTAATCCATATATAAATGTATAGGTAAATCAACCCACCAGAAAACAACCCAGTAGTATGGGATATCCAATTCCATCGCTTTTTATGCCCAATACAGTCTAGTGCTACAGCAAATAATATATCATAAATTCTTTAACATCCATTCTAAAATACAGTGTTGATAATCCAGGTACTAAGATCAACTTTAACCTCCCTAGCGCTCTGCTCAGGTCCACATTTCCATTCCATTCCAAAAGCACACCATAGACTTTAATGGATGTTGTAGGCCTATTACTTCCCAAAATATGTCTGTACAAGGGTCTAGTAGACATCCTGAATATAATAATCTTTGAAACAAACAATAATGTAAAAAAATAAAAATTACAGGTATCATTTTAATGATAAAATCTCTAAAATACTTCTTTTGAATGATTGAATTTCAAAACAGTATGTATTTATATAACATACTTATATTTATATTACAAACAGTGATAACTGTTTTTTACAGCTATTAGCTTCTGTGCAGAAGCCATTTCAGTAGATCGGAGCCACTGGGGCAGCGCAGATCGGTAAGTTTGTACTGCTGGGGCTCTGATCTCTGCCGGACAGCCCCATCTCGTTCAGTGCTGTACTAACAGGACAGCGCTGGATGAGATGTTGCCATCAGGAAGGCCAGGGGGATTAAAATGGACGAATTGGGGTCACCAAAGTTTTACATATTTGCCATTATAACATCCATTTATAAGCTATGACTCAAATGTTGGGCAATAGGGCCACATATAGTGCATTGATCCATGCCTAAAAATCAGTAACACCAAATACAGTGCCAGACAATACATTTGTAAAGCATATCATTTTACCACACCAGCGGTTTTTTTGTCCAAATTCCATTTGTGGTCCACAGGATCTTTCCGTAATGGGTATTGCAATTACAATCCATTGCTGTAAAAGGTAAGGGTCTCGTTATTTTGCAAAGGTCAAGGCATAATCATATCCAACAGGTGAAATGCCAATAAAGTTTATCTGCATATGCAGACTTTTTGTGCAAACAAGGCAGCACCATGAGATTTTTAGTAAATTGTTGTGAATATCAGCACTTCGAGAATTCGCAGAAATCTCAAATATAGTGCTATATCTTCACATTCGCAAATATTCCAGATTTTCTACATCAGTACCCGGAACTACTGCGCTTTGCATTTGCAATATGCCCATGTACAAGTGCCAATTTGCGCAATGAAGGTAATAATGAATGGATATCATAAATTCTCGAATTTACGAATTTATTGCAAACAATTTGCAATATTTTGCGAATACGAATATTGCCTTTGCTGCTCATTACTATTAAATTGTGTAAGGCCATTGTGTAAAGCCCCGTATGTAACACTTAATCACACATACTGATTTAGTATGAAAGGCCCATTTACATGAGCATAAAAGAAAGGAGAAAGACCTTAATGTTTAATTCCCTGTTAAAACCATTAGGCACCACGACTTTCAACAAGAAATCTGCACTGTTTCTGTCTTAAGTGAGTTCTATATTAAAATCTTCTGGAATGTTTAAAATGAAAATGTTCCTTAAGCATTAAACAATTAGGAATAACATTATTGTAATTCAAAAATATAAAACCTTTAAAAACAAGACCATTAACATGTAATATGTACAACATTTATGTGTTATTTGTATATTAATTTGTGTGTCTCCAAGTGGCATCATATGGGAGCTTATCCAATCCACATTTGTGTGTTTATATAGTTTTGTAATTACCCGAGAAAGGGTCACATAACTGTGATAAATGCACTGTGTAATATATGCTGTATATTGTTGTATATTGTGTGTGTATTCCTGTAAGGGATAGTGCTGGACAAAGTGCTGAAAGCATGAGTCATGGCTGGGTGTGTACTTCATCTCTTCAATCCAAAATGTATCTAATGTATTCCTGCCCAGTTACAGGCCATAAGCCAGCCCCTGTCCGAAGGCATAAATAGGCAGCCCTCACAATGTTCTAGGCTTCTTCTGTTAATTCTCCCTGGAGTACACAGCCTCAGCATTGGACCCAGCAAGAGTGACCCCCTTGCTCCCAGCCTAAGGAGTTCAGCACTTTGGCGGCAGCACAGTAACTGTCTTCCCTACGACTGAATAGCTCCCTATCTACGTGCATGGATCTTGGCTTATTGTTGTGCAGATGGTGTTCGGTGGCCGAGCAAGAGGACATCCACCTCAAAGAACCTGGTGTTGTGAATACCAACACACATTGCACTCACATGACACTACAGTTTAAACCAAGTGTATATAGAATTTAAGGTTAATGTAGATACTGGGGACTCGGGGAGGAAGAGCAATGGTTTCTTATACCTCAAGGGGATGCAGGTGCTGCAATTTAGTTCCATTGCCTTTACAGCTTTCACAATAGAGAGGGGGCAGCCCCCACCCTCTCTGATGTTTTAGGTAACATTATAACAAATGCAGAAGGAGAAGTGTCATTCATTAGAAGAATTCGCTAAGCATACCAAAAACTGTAAGGTCAAAAGCAATAGAGTCCATAACTCTTGCTGATAGATCTTAAAACTAAAGTCTTAAATATATGTAAGACATCATCAAATAACAACTCTTCTCTACCTACAAAGTAAATACAACTTTTAGGTGGATGACCCCTTTATGTAGACACATGTTTACAACATGTGATTACCTTTGCAGATGATGATAGTTGGCTACAAAAGGTATTGTTTTACATTCTGTAGAATCCTCTGAGAAAGAAGCTGCAGCAGTGCTTGTGATGAGATTGTGTGACTTCTTTGATTGAAGGGTCCCACATCTGGTGCTTGTTTCTCTCTTTCTAGATGTTTATAACAACCAGACACGTGTCAAGAGATTGTGTGTGTGAGGGCCAACCATTGACTGTGGGACTGAAAGCCAAGCTCTACACAAAACAGGTTGTTTTCTTTAAAGAACAATAACCACAAACCTTTCCTTGGAAATGATAGAAGTAGATCTACAATTTACATAAAGGCTGTGTGTAACTTCCTGGGTGTTTAGCCTTGGGTGAGTTTGTTGGCTAATAAAACTCACCCCGAGCGGGCATACTCACCTGTCCATTGAAACCCCCCAGCGATTTTCTGTAGTGGTGGATTTGCCAAACTTTCCAGGTCCGCCCCAATGATATCACATATGATGCCGGAGGGGCTGGGATAGGCAGTGACATCCAAGTAATGGAGGTGGTGTCGCTTTGGGGTCCAAAAGAGGGTAGAAAAGCGGATTAAAATAAGAACATTTTTTTTAAAAAGTGCGCCACAGGCAAACCGCCCAGGAGGTTAAAAACCACATTTAAGAACAACCAAAAATAATAAAGAAAACCTAAAAGCCACTGTTCTAGTAATACATTTTTCGTAAGGTTCCATTTTGATTATGATGTTTTCTAATAGACCAATTGTAAGGAGTAGAAATGCGGCAAAATGTAGAGGCAATCCCCTTTTGTGTGTGCCCCATTTTGAATGGGTGCGTATCGGTGATGTGTGCGCATCCCTTAAAAATCGCTAAGGTACTTGTTCACATTGCAGCTACACGATAATTCTAAATTAAAGGGACCTGTACAAAAGACGCCGCCACTATGTTTTGACGTGTTGCTGACAGTAGTGGAATAGTGGAGCCTTGTCCTAAGGGATAACACTCAATAGCAATCTTATGCTGAAGTACGGTGCCTATTCGATCTTGATTGATGACCATTTTTAAACTACAATCTGATGTCAGATCCTATTTACTTTGTCTGGTGTTGTGATTTGTTTATCCTAACATTATTCATTTAAGGAGACCACTTTTATAATAAAAGAAATAATTTAAAGCGTAATTTGAGTTGTAATTAATACTAAAAAATACTATATGAGCACATAAATTCTTCTATTAATCTGTCACGATTTGATTCATAGTAATGTAAAAAGTGCTTAGTTTGTATATTTAGTAATTACAATGAGGACAATTAGCTATATTAGCAGAAATCACCTTATCCTGGTATAATTTTATAGAAACAACTTAACTCTGTGAAATCACTGACATGTGCTGCCCTCTGGTGGTCTCCTGAAATCACTACACATTACAGGAACTCAACTGCAATAGGGATTGGGACACAAAATCACATTTTATATCCAATATATAGTAAGACTTTTTTTTAATTCATTGCATGTTTGTACCAATAAACATCAACAACTATTTATGGTTTAGGGAGGGTTTGCATCAATTATGTTACATTATCCTTGATTTATTAAAAAAAAAAAATTCTAAAAATGTATGTGATAATAATGTGAACACAACCAAGAAACTGGCTGCATTCAGGATGCAATTCTGTAAAAAGCAATACATTGGTGCAATAGAGGTCTATTAAAATGTCTCTTTACATGCCATAACAACTTTAACCTCTTTTAGCCCTGATCACATCTAAACAAAAATCTTTCAAATCTAAATCATGTATCATGTATTTTCTTTTAGTCTAAATTTTCCAACATTGCTGAAGAAGAGTTTTTACCTTATTCTACTTAGGTTGAGTTCAACCAGTGCCATTTCTATGCTTATAGGGGCCCTATGCAAGTGCCCCCTTAGTGGCAAGTGCCACTCCTCCTCTTCTTCTTATCCTTTCCAACACCCAAACCCCAACTGACAAGACCCCCAGGGTCTCTGGGGCCCTATGCTCATGCATTTTCAGAATAGCAGGACAAACAGCCCTGAGTTTAACCCCTTTTGTCTTGAGGGTATGTTCCACCTAGAGATGAATAGAGAAATTTTTTTAAAGTTAGTTGCAAAGCCCCTAAACATGGTATCATCACTAAACTTGCTTGAGATGTATAGAAGGGTTGGGGTATACAACAAAAAGTATTGCTCTAACACAAAAAGTTTTTGGATAAATGAAGTTCAAAGTCAAGTCAAAATGTAGAAATTTCCACTTTGAACAAAATTTATGCAAAAACTACACTATTTTATTTTGTTTACTACTCCGTAGAGAAGGGGGGTGGAGAGGCTTTGCAATCAGCTCACAAAGTCAGCTAGTTGAAAAATTTGACCATCGCTAGTTCCACCTTATTGTCCTGAGGATGAGTTCCACCAAACTGTCCTGGGGCTGAGCTCCACCCTACTGTGCTGAGGATGAGTTCCACAACATTATCCATAAACCTGTTTTACCAAACTTTTTGTAACACAAAGGAATTGCTCTCCAACAGTGGCTGTAACCCCCTTTCAGCCATTCATACGATCTTCTTATGAACGAAAGAGGAAAGTTTTTGTTATCACACACCAAATGTGGTCTAAAGTTTGAAAATGATGCATAATAGAACATACGTGCACAAACAGGGAACCCAGATTAAGATAGACAATATAAGTCAGAAGAACATATGAACCATGCAAACAGTATTTATACAGTGTATTCTGTGCCAATGCCAGAAAATGTATTAAATATACTTTATTTGACTTTTCCAGTAGTCGCATGACCACTTAAAGTCCCTGAGTCCTTAATGGACTCAATTATATGGACCTAATGTCCAGTCTTTGGTTTTTGTGAATTGTGATTGGGATATTGGCACTGTTTGATACAGAGGATAGGGGTAGCCTCCTTTCTCTTTTTATCAGTCGCATGACCACTGTGTCACTTTATCTTCCCTGCAGGATCAATATTCTTTTAGGATTCTCAGAGTGATGGCCTCATTATGGTGTTGCTGCGTATTCTGTGTCACATTGGTGTAGATATGTTCTTAACTAAGCTGTCATGCCACACTAGCAGGGGCATTTGTATCCCAAAAATGGTTGAACAAATCATTTGAAAGATAAAAGGGTTTACTATTTTTTATAATGAATTTATATTACTTGTATATTTGAGTTCAGCTTTTACTGCTAAAACAGATCAAAGTTTCTTCTGTCTTCATTTCAAGGAGATCATTGGGAGGAACACCTCAACAACAATGTTATCTCTTAAAAGAGCCCTTGCACATGGTCCTGCTTGATCGCTAAACAGTAGAAAATGCCTATGAACAAGGGACAGATTTATCATTGTTGATTAAAATGCAAATGAGCTTCCAATGTGTATTTCACTGTATATTCCATTACAGAACCATTTGCTTAACTACACATGAATAACTATGTATCAGTGTTCTTATTGTTAAGCTGTTTAAACACAACAGAAGTAGAATTACCCTTCAACACTTGGCTGTCCTTTGGTCAAAAGTCAATATTTTCTGTGGCAGCTTCACTTGGACAGAAACACTTTCTCTATTTGTTGTTGAAGAGTTGATGCATTCAGCATGTTTGTTCTAATACAGATAATACTGCTGAATATTTTAGAAGTTGAGAACAACAGACCAAAAAAAGCTTCTAGACCAAAACATGGCAGAATATTTAACATCTCATTTGCTTTCCGGGGGCCGCAAATAGAGAAATATTTACTCATCGGTGGGTTCCCGCTGACTTTAGAAATTCTGCTCACAGGTGATATCATTGATGCAAATACATTCTTTGTGTTTGCTCTTGAGGCAGCTTACCCAGCAAATAGCCACGGTTCATTGAAACCAAATGAGTTGGTAGGCTGTGCCAAGCTGTTTAGGTATGCCAAGATCTCCACACTATTCATTCAGTTGTGAAACAACAGAAGAGAAGAAGAATTGTACTGCCATTAAATATGGTAAAGTCATCTGAAATAATGACTATAATATAAATGATTTCTTTTCTTTACAATATAAAGCTTATGAGAGGCTTTCCCGCTTACGGTAAATTTTCCTTACATTTTTGTTATTGCTTTACATTGCTATTCTCTTTCTGCAGAGGGCGGTTTGTGGAGATTCAAAAGGAGGCAAATGTCCTGCACTGCTAGTTCTTCAAATGTTGGCTGGCAGGCCTATTTAAACGTGGTGCATACATTTAGTAAAAATATGTATATATAATGCCTGCAGCATTTACAGTGTTACAGTGGTACATAAACTGTTTCAGGCTACTGTCTCAGACTCTTAGGGTTAGGCTCCACTTGGGAGCGGATAAGGCGCGTTTTTTAAGCCGCGGCCGAATCGCTCCAATAACCCCCAATGAGCTGGACTCCACTGCTGTGGATTGGCCGCGGTGCTGTGTGGCTAATCCACGGCTCAAATGCGTGCCTGCCCCGGCTACATCCACTCAAATCAAGTCTATTGCCTGCCAAACCATGGTGGAGCCTTACCCTTAGATTAGACTAGATGCAGCATGTTATCGTAAACACCCTACTGCATGCAGGTTTCCAAGCGCAGCACAAACAGCTCTCATCCACTTGTATGGGAGACGTAAGCTGAGAACAGTATAAGAACAGTACAGTAGCATTAGCGATAGAGCTAGTGCAACCATTAGCAGCCCAAAAATTTGCAGCAGCCACATTGGCTGTAGTGTGAAACACCCTTGCTCCAACTTGCTAAGTAGAACAACGGTGACTGATGAGTGATGCACTATGAATTATGAAATGCCATAAGTTAACCTACAAGCACACAATAACAGTTAAGAAATTAAAAAGATCAGAGCTGTAATGAAAAACTGAATTGCTTACAAGTAACAAGTGTAACAAAACAAATACTTCACTGAGTTAAATATGTGTTTTGCTATAAGTACTTAAGGCTGATATCATATTTTTCCTGCAGCGCTGAAGTATTATAGCTGATTTTAGCAGTAGAAGTAGAGGTCCAATTATATGAAATCATTTTACACTTTACTGTCTCCCTCTATATCAGCTATTTGGGCTGCTTTATAGAATAATATATAGTAATTATTATCATTTATTTATATAGCGCCAACATATTACGCAGCACAGTACAGTACATTAAAGTGGAGATACGACACAAGATAACACACAGGTACAGGTTTGGACACAGAGGGAGTTGAGAACTGAGGACCCTGCCCAATCGGGCTTACAATCTAATAGGTATAGAATACAATAGGTGTGTGTGTGTGTGGGGGGGGGGGGGGGGGGGGGGGGGGGGGGACTGACATGGTTGTGATGTTGGCGTGAGAAGATGGGTACGTAAGACTGAAGAGGTGGGTTTTCAGGGCTTTTGAAAAAGTGACAAAGGTAGGAGCAAGTCTAATGGGGCGAGAGAGAGCGTTCTAGAGAGTAGGAGCGGCCCTAGGGAAGTCTTGAAGCCACACATGTGATGATGTTATGAGCAGGGATGTTATTAGTAGGTCACTTGAGGAGTGGAGGGGCAGTTAATGATGTATTTGTGTACCAGGTTGGAGATGAAAGTGGGACAGGAGGTGTGGAGTTACATAAAAAGCAGAACTTTAAATTTTATTCTCTGGACAATTGGAAGCCTGTAAACAGATTTGCAGAAAGGGACAGATGTGGCGCGGTTAGAGTAGTAAATGAGTCTAGGAACCCCAAATAATGATGGATTGAAGAGCTGACAATCTAGATCTAGGTCTGTAGAAGAAGAGGTTGATCTACAAGTCATTGACAACTTGATGGCTGTCTCAGTAAAATGAGAAGGTTGGAAGCTGGATTGAAGGGGGTCAAGTCACAGAATTCACAGTCAGATAGTGTTAGGTTCCTGCTGGGATTCGAACCCAGAACTCGGTTCTGGGTTGCTCAGCAGA
>CM070033.1:157078480-157092643 GCA_036250615.1 Ptychadena robeensis
CCAGAACACCACCTACCCTTCCCTACCTCCGGCAAATGGGCTTAGCCCGTCTCGTCCCCCCTAGCCCAGGCGTAACAGATAGTTACTCAGTAGTCACATTGCAACAACAGCATATAGAGATATGATCCTAGATAATAAAAAGGGGAAATAGAGTTAGATATTAAAGACAAAGATTAATCTCCTGGGCATTTAGCCTGAGTTGTTTCCAGGTGAGTTTGTTTACAAACAATACATTACTAAGCTCCCCCATGCAAAGGGAGCCTGTGGCATCCCTCTGTATTGGCGGACCAGCTGATCTTTCTAGGTCCACCCCTCCAGCTTCATTGAGAGGTAGGGGCAGTGCCATTGACCTCTATTCAATGGAGGTAGCGCTGATTTTTTTCAGGGCAGAGGGAGGCCTGAGAATTGGTGTGGATAACATTATAATCCGCTGCAACTGCACATATCGCTTTTTAAAAAAAAAAAAACACACCATGAGTGTAACGCACAGCAGTTAATTAATACATAATGTGTTACTTAAACATAAATTAAAATAATCTCTTAAGCTAAGCAATCTGACCCGTGTATGGGGGCCTTTAGAGTAATCTGGTATCATTTTCTTGAATTCCCTGTACAGCAGGGCTCAGAGAGAGTGAAGCGGCAAAATGCTCAACACTAATCAGACAAACATGCGTATACCTATACTCCCTTGAAACAGCAGACGATAGCACAGTGGACTAGCACTTATTTGATACTTGTCCTATGTCTGCCATTGCCATTTCAAGGAACATGGTCCACTTTCATGATAACAAATATAAGCATTGACCAGTAGGGATTCAAAGTCATATTTTATAGCCATACTTTAGCAAATGTTTATAGAACCAGCTGCCAAATATTAAAATTATTATTAGTGTTGAGCTTGAATATTCGAATGCCGAATATTTTTTGCGAATATCCGCAATTCGAGAATTCGCCAATATCTCGAATATCTCGGCGAATATTCGCAATTCCGAATATTCGCAATATGGCCATGTATTGCGAAAATAATATTCGCATTGCGAAAATAAACATAGCATGTGACCATTCATGTTAAAGATTTTCGCGATGCGAATATGATTTTTCGCAATTGCGAATATTATTTTCACAATACATGGTATTACCGCGAATATTCGAATTCCCGAATATAGAATCAAATATTAGTAGAATTATTCGCGAAATATCACGAATTCGAATATTGCCTATGCTGCTCATCACTAATTATTATGTCAGTTATAAAAATTCCAGTACTGCAGTAGAGGAGCTTTTACTCTCTACATCATGGTGATCTCTGAACTTTGGGGTTATCCAGAGCTGCAGCCTTCACTAGACTCATCAACATTCAATTCAATGTTGGATTTCAGAGGTTTGTGAGAGAATACGATATTGGGGTTCCATCCTCTGACTCAGGAGGATGGAAACCCTGCATGCAGCAAGGAACACACAGCTGCCAATTCTGGGAGATGAAAGAGATGAAAGTAAAAGGCAGAAGACATGAACCAACAGAATTTTGTACAGAATCTTCATTTTGATTGATGGGTAACCTCCCTAACTATTTGCAACTACCATGTGCAAGTAAGATACTTGGGTAGGTAGGCAGAAAATACTGCTAATTAGGAAACAAAAAGTTAATTCTCCTTGGCTCTTTTATTTGTCTTTTTTGGGTTTCACAATTTTGCACTTTGAAGAGTATTGTACTTGTATGTTACCATCAACGAATTCTGTTATGAGTGAAGACGTCTAGAGGGTTCCAAAAGCTTGTTTCTTGAATAAGCTAAGGTAGCCAATAAAAGGTATTACCATATTTTTGTCTTCTGCATGTACAGCAAAGAGTAGAGGAAGACAAGCTGTCACGGACAGCAAACATATGGAAGGCACCTGTGCTTTACTTGTCACAGGCCACGCTAAAATTATTGCATCTAATATTTTGAAAGGCCAGTGCAGAGAGAAAGAAGTGGTTAAAAATTTAGTGGGTTCAACCAACGATTTTTGCTTTACTTCATGTAAATGGCATGAGAGGAGTGTGTTCTCTGTCTGCTCACTTTTTCTATTTTTCCCATCAGAAGGTTGACAAGAAAGTAATAATGTCCCTCAAACTATATGAATGTGTTAAAATCTTAATGTGGTATCTCAAAGACGCAAAAATTCTACTGATATGGCGTCAAGAATAAAATACCCTGGAAACCGTAGACATAACACAGCAGAAATAGGACATTTGTCTCATCGCATTTCTAACTGTGTGAGGTCATCCATGACCAAACTGAATATTATTTTAATATTGCCAAACACTTAGCGTGACGGTTATTGTTGCCATTAATCAGGCTGACTGTAAGACAGGCATATGCTCTCTGGACCCGTATGTCAGTTAGTAGTCAAGCTGCTAGAGGCACAGGGAAGAAGCCGGCTTTGCATTAAATAGGAAATTGATTAGTAATGGTCTCTTTAGACTACAGCTAAAACAGCTTGCTGAGGAAACACTGTCAGGACTGTATTATGGCTGTCCAAGATAAACAGTTAAGTAAGATAAATAACTGCTTCACTGCTGAAAAAAAGAGAACCAGTTAATTATCATTATTGCATATATTAGGTTTGGTATTTTAGGCCATTTATCACAATTATTTTCACCAAACAGGGAAAGTCAAAGTACTGCAGCAAATCTGTATGGCTGCATGTATGTCTTAACAGAAGCTGATCAAGATACATAGGAATCATTTATAAACTGGATGGAGGAAATACAGCTGTTTTGTTTTTATTAATCAACACTAGGAAATAGGTACGTAGTAACTCCGGGTTCCCCAGCAGTGACTTTCTCTGAAGCAAGATGTCCTCCTGGTACCACATCATTCAATCTGGAAGGACATGTTTTTAGTGTAGGGTATTTAATCTCTTAGTAGGCATCAACATGGTATTTCATTAAGATATCATCTATACCAGACATGGGCAAACAAAGGCCCTATAGCACTCCACACTCATTATACATTTGATGACATCAATGCTACCACCACTGCCAGATGTTCCTCACTCACATATTCATATATTGAGGGGTGGGCAGGACCTATTTGTGGAGTTACTATCACTGCTTGCATCATATGTAGGGTCATTACACTTATAACATATGTATTTATGTTTAGCTCTTTTTTGTAGCAATCGGGTGTTGAGTTTGAATACTCAAATTGCAATATATATTCAATGAATTTTGGCTATTCAAGAATTTGCTAATTTTTTACCAGATATGAAAAAATTCGAATATTCACGATAATATGCATTGGGAAGCTTATGGCCATGCATTGTGATTTTATATTCGCAATGCGAAAATAAATACCACATGTCACCATTCATTTTGAAGCTAATCAGGATTGTGATTATATTTTTGCAATGCATGGCTATACACTTTAATTTTAAATATTCATGAATATTGAATTGAATATTAGAATAGATAATATTATTTTACAAAATATCGCAAATTTGAATATTGCCGCACATTACTGGCAGTGGCATCATCATCACATGTAAACTGCATGTAAACCCTATTACTAAATAATATATTTAGATCAACAGCTTTCATTGAAGCCACAGAGATCCAGTAGACAAGGTCTTTGTTCAGCTAGTGCATGTTAAAAAAGGGACTAAATACAGTTGAGTTGGTTTTACTTCTGTTTGACAGATTTGGATAGTTCTTTAGATTTTCTTTTCCCTGATTGTCTATGAACCCTCTGAGTGTTTGCCATGGGCAATCACGGTGGATTACAATGTAATCCACGGTAATTGTCTGCTCTTCCTCTAACCCCCCTCACATCCCCAGCGTCATCGATGACACCAGAGATGTGCTAGAAAAAGCAGGCCCATAACATGGAGGTCAATGGCGCCTCCCTGCCCTCCCTCTTTTGTGTCATGATACCGAAGAGGCTGACCCAAAAGAGATTGGTGTGTCTGCCAATACTCTACATCTGTGCTGGCTCACCAGGGATAGGTGAGTATTTTGAGGGAAGCATATTTACTCCAGGTTAAGTTGGGGTAAACGCTCAGAAGATTAAACCTTATTGTTCGAACTGTTTCATTATAGTTTATAATTCTTTTCTCATATTGTTACCATTCAAAAATATCCAGCTATAGTCTCTCACTTTCCCTGAGCTGAACTGAACATGCCTGCCGGAGGACTAATGGTCGCCTCGTGTCTGTGGGTTCCATTCGGCAATCAGATCAGCCTGTTCATTTCAGCAACATCAGAACAAAACAGTCTCCAGTAAAGGCGTAGGTTTTCCAGTAATATATTTTCTAACAAATTTGGAAATCAGGGATCGGTGTAAAATCTATTCAGCTGAAAGCTATTTGTTTGTTTCTAGCAGCATGAAAAGGACTTGATGTAAGACATCCCTTCCTGGTGTAACGACAAATAACAGCGTGATGTGCAAAAACAGCCTTATGTTTACAACACCATATCAAGCATAAGGAGGATACAAAGGAAAATCTTCCTGTGTAGCCACATTTTAATATGCATGGCATTGTAGATGAATGCATAGCCGAGCTGAAAAGCCAAGCTTTGCCTGAACATTAATAAATATAACTTTGCAAATTTAGCAATTCCCAGTCTGGTACAAAACTTAACATATTCATGAAGAATCTTTCATGTGCTTTTGATCCAGGATGCTACAATAGATTGTTTTCTGCTCCGTTAACAGCTCCTTTTGTCATGTTCTGTCTTATTTAAATGTGCTTTACGCTTTTCATCATGTTGGCAGTTGGGATATAAAATGTATTTAACAAGCTCCAAGTGAACCTGCTTGGTCATAAAAGAGTTCTGAGTAATGATAATCCCAAATGTGCAGGTAATGTTTTGTTTTTGCATTTTTTGTCCATTTAGAGAATGTTTACATTATTTTCTTGCCTGTAAAATCTGTACATTTAATGTCATATGTAGACCACACCTCATACTCTGTAGCCATGACTCTTCAGCTTCAGAATTGTGATGACCAGCATAAGAAATATTGAAATCTGCAATATTTCATGATGAATGCTACAAATATACAATATGATATTTGTAAATACGATAATAATACTCACATTGCGATAACTCTCAAAATGAATGGTCACATGAGGTATTTATTATCGCAATGGCCATGGGCTTGCCAGTGCATAATATCTGAAATTTTCAAAATTGTGAATATCCACCACCATGTTCTCGAATAGCCTATATTCTACAAAAATATTCTACAAAAATATTTGCAATTCGAATACTCAAGCTCAAAGCTACTTCAAAGTTAAATTGGCCATATATGGCTCGATTTTTTGTTGGATTCCCAGATGATTGATCACCATGCGTGTTTGATCATTTGGGAAGCAAACTCTGTCCATTTTCAACGTTCGATTCCGCTCAAACAAAATGACGATTAAGCAGGGATCCGACATGTTGGTGAATCCCTGTTCGAGCACCATTTCTTTGCATGGAAACCCTCAAACCCCATCAAAAATATTGGCCAGGGATCGAACACCCAAAGTAGTGTGCATTGATTCCACGATGGTGATCCCCAAAAGCTCCAAATTGAACTTAAAAGAGTGAATGTATCGTGAGTTGACTTAATGTACTTTT
Source organism: Ptychadena robeensis (assembly GCA_036250615.1). Lineage (NCBI taxonomy): Eukaryota > Metazoa > Chordata > Amphibia > Anura > Ptychadenidae > Ptychadena > Ptychadena robeensis. Next base: position 157,084,083 of record CM070033.1, read on the forward strand.
TTCTCTATCACAGGGGGATATTTTCAGACCACATGGTAAAATGTGTTGCAGTACAGTTTGATGTCATATTTCCAGCTCTATGGTTTGCTGTATGTTTTTCTGTGCATTTGCGATTGCATGTGTTAAATGGAAAAGTAGAGCGCACAGAAATGTATGCAGCAATGTGTTTAGAAAACTATACTTAACTTAATTAAACTTAGCGCCATGATTTTGCTCTGGGCAGTGTTCCACAATCTTCCTACGCATGTTGCTAGTGAAGCCGTCCAGGGTAACCAATGTAACTCATAGGTATAAAACTGTTTTGAACAACATGACACTATGCATGTTAGCGGAATCACTTGGCTCAATGTATTATTTTCAGCCCCATGACACTTGACAAATGTCAGGAACACCTGCCAATTTCAGTGCCTTTCATTGCCACCAGTATTAATTCTACATTACAGTGCCTACAGAGACTGGAATAACCTTAACATTAACAATGGAGGAACATGTACATCTGTGCAAATGCAGCAGGCAGTGTGAGGGCAAGGTTACAATAGTAATTGTCTGGAAAAGTCTACTTTAGGTCAATTGACGTAAATATTCAGAATATATAGTGACAATATAAACTAAGGGTGCTATAATTAAGTTGAGGTAAAGGGTTCATTTACAAAGCAGGTTGTTCACCATACAGTAAATAACTTATAGCAGCCTTAGGCCTGTCATGGGGGGCATTATCTAAAAGCACCCCCCCCCCCAAGCGCCAGCACAGGAGCACCCAGACCGTGTAAATAGACAGCGAGCAGACAAAACCTTATGAGAATTTTAAAGACTTTTTAAGGCATTTTCTTTCTTATTTCACATACAATAGTAACAGAGCTTCTTGAATGACATCAGTCAAAAATACAGGGCATCTATGTTTTTTACTATGCTTAATATTAAAAGCACAGCCTCATGGTTATGGGTTGTAAAACCTTTTTTTCATACTCTATGGTATATATGTGTATGTACTGTATGTATGTATGTATGTATGTATGTATAGCATATGCAGAGAGCTCCACAAAACGTGGTAAATGTAGGAGCATTTACCAGAAGCTATAAAAATTATTTAAATTATTATGTATAAAAGAATTACACCTTTAAACCAAACAAAAGAAGCGTATTCTTTACGGTGCACTTAGTTTAGGCTGCAGGTATATAATTTGTATGGAATTAGGCTCTATATTCCATTGAGCCATTTCTTCTTTGTAATAAATACCATTCCTTCTTCACAAATGCAAATGATCCTAGCTTCACAATAACCCACATGTATTCCAATAGATGTTTACGAAGTAAAGACAAATACGATACATTAAATGTGAGCAATCAAGGTTTTATAATAACGTCAATGAAATGTAAAACAGCCAGCAAACGTCTTAGAGCGACAGCTTCAGACAGTCTATCCGCCATGTAGCACTTAGAAATTTTAAGGCCCCATCCTCCACACCCCCACCCCCTCGTCATTTTCCCCATTGTATCATTGTGTCTCAGCAGGATATTACTAATAACTTGACAGTCAATCAAGGAAAATTGCAGCAATGTTGTAAACTCATTTTAAAGCATTCTTCATCTTTCTTATGCCAGCCCTGAAAAAAACCCAAGAAGGCGGCACTTTTATTCAATCTTTTATTCAAATCAGCCATCACAGCGAGGAGGAAGACATTCTGAAAAAAACTAAATGTGCTTACAGAGGAGACGGGGGAACAGGATACATTTAAATTGATCAATTTAATCTCATTATAACAATCACAGGTATTTTATGTGGAGCAGGTAAAATGAATGTTAATCTTAATTGTCTATGTTGGATTTTGTATGATCTTATCATGAACACGATGTCCGCAAATACATTATCTCAGAAGACAGCAAATGTTTAGTAGAAATTAGTCACAAAATCATGGTTCATTTGTAAATAAAAATAAAATAGGCACTTTTTTTTTACTCATGTTCATTATGTTGTAGAATTAAAGCACTCTGTCTACACAAGGGTAGTAGAAGACCTTGAAACAGTTTTGTGATTTTAAAGAAGAAAATATGTGTTACCTTAAATTACTGTGCTCATCTATAACTAGTGTCACATTCATACAGAGAGGTGACCAAAATAAAAACTGGCCAACGTTTATATTATTATTGATTATTATTATATATTATTGCTATTGATATCTCATGGACCAAATATGATCACATAGTAGGCCAGATCTGTCCCCAGAGACACCTTTGATTTATAAAGATCACCCCAGTATAACCCCACCCCACTCTCTTTTCTTATAGAGATCTCCTGAACTCTTACGGACTAGGGGTCTTCGATGAACAGTTTATGGTCACTGACTGTTAACACCCCTTATCTATATGATCACCCAAGTTTTTTGAGATACATCAGTTTCATGTTCTTGCGAACTAGGGGTTTCCGATGGTCAGTTAGTTGTTACTAACTGATGACACTTCTGATGTATAATGATCACCCCAGTCTCTTGTTACTCTCTTACAGACTTACTGAACTTTTAGGAACTAGGGGTCTTAAGTGGACAGCTAATGTCATTGGCTGTCATTTAAGCCCTGCTGGTCTCTACTGGATTGTTTGCCTCTCCAGTAAAATGGCACTAATATAGCTGAGAAAAATTCAATAACTAAAGAATTTGGCCATATTTGTTTTAGATATTGGTGGATGTGGCCTTTTACCAGAAGAACATATTTTGTTATGTATATCAATATTTAACATTGTGTTTTACTGATTTTATTGGCTCAAAGGAGAAGGTTGGTTGGATTTTAGAGAAGAATTGTCAAGAACCAAAGGACCAAGTTGTAAACAGCAGTAGAGTTAGAGTTTAGTTAAAACTTTTTCGGCTTGTGGAAAGTAGAAGAAACAGGTGCCTAGAGAGACATTATAGAGAGACACTCTCTAGGATAGTGGATAGTATACCACCATACATTAGTATGGTGAGGGCAGTGAGTGTAGGAAAGTTTTGCCGACAAGGAAATACCATTAATTGTGAGGCACACAGTTCTTTAAACTGATCTTTCAGTTTCCTTTCAAGAATTGTTTGGCAACTAGCAGTGGGAGCAACCCATCTTTTTTCTATTACTAATATGTTCATAGGTAAGAAGGCATTATATACTTCATTTGATAAGCAAATGCAAAACATGATACCTTTAGTGTATGCATCCAATTAGGCCAGCCACATTTTAGTTCACTATAGTCATATAGACAAAGATTATATTTAGCTTTTTGTCATTGGTTAACGGGCCCGTATTTAAATTACTGCACTTTGGAGCTACCTTGAGGAACATATCAGAGAGCATATGCAATTTGCTGTTCCACTATTATACTAATTAAGAATGCCATACAGTTCCAGGCTTTCCGTTCCTGATGTTCAGCCTGTCGCTTCTTGCCACAAGAGAACTGACCTGGTCAAATAGTACATTGCCAATATTATCTCTCCAGACTTGGCAAAGGTTAGTTGCATAAATAAATATGCCAAGGAAGCTTTATATTCTCTGCCAGTCTTTGGCTGTTGGTATAAAGTACCTCTGACCATATAACTGCAATTGTTTGTATATTTTGGTATGAAAGGAAAGTTTGCTTTCTTATTAGTATGTATGAACACATTTCAAATGATGCCACAGTGGGACTCATTTTAAAAATAAGAAAAAAGGTGGTGTAAAAACAGATTATTTTTTAATTCTGTGAGGAAAAAGAGTAAAGTTTATTGGGAAGTTTGAAATTTGCAATGGGTTTCATGGCTTGTTCTATAACCTTGCTTCAGACCCTGTCATTCATTGTATATCTGTTAAATATGAAGCCCTGGTAGAGGGTGAAATGCGTTCGAGCCTGTTAATAGGAATTATATCCTCCCTGCAGCATATGATACCTTGATGTATATACCATAATCCAGATTGGAAGGGACTACTGTTGGTACAATGGTGCCATCCATGTTTTGGTAGCTGGTGGGCTGCATGGCTTTTATTCTTATATGTATATTTTATGCAATAAGTGGCTCTTTTGTGCGTCATGTGGTACCTTGAAAGTCCCGCCTAGGACTTACCCAGTGTTACCAGAGAAACTCTAGTGTCATACACTTCGGGTCTCTCCTTATTCTGTGTTTCTAGAGATAAGGGATATGGTACAAGACACATATGATTCTATTTTGACAGTCCCATATAAACAACAATCTCCATTCTTTTGTACATCTGTTAAATATGTATGTTACTCCTCTGACACAACACTCAGGATAACTCAACAGAAGCTGATAGAAAATAAAATAGAAGGTAAACCTCAGAGTGCAGTAAACATGAACAATAAAATACAAGGTAGGGCGCCGCTAATAAGTCATCCCCAAGTTCAACACTTCTACAGAGTTTTAAGCCTTTCCTTAGTCTTTAAAAAAGAAAATGCCTTAAAATAGGATAGTCTTTATCATATTTTACGGCATTTCTTTTTTCATGCTGTTCTTATTTGAGGCAGAAAATATATGTTGTCCCTATTTATCTATGTGTTCTCCTTTATTTACACACGTCAAACACTGCTGACCTTTACCATAAATACAAACTAATCTTGATAATTCTTTGAAATAGTGAAATGTTTGATTGTTGACACTAGATGGCAGAGCATGACAACAACCTCATTCAACATTTCAGCAATAAGCTTAACATCTCCAATTGTGTCTAATTATGAAAAAGTGTGTCCTTTCTTTTACCAGTAAATTGATTGACATGCCTGGAACATTATATGTATAACACACAGAAAATGCTCAACATTGGAAATTGGGGTGACTTTAGACATCAGGTTAGATGTAGCTATGTATAGATCGTACTCCAGAAATGGAGGAAGTTTATATTTTATATAGTAAATAGCACTGACAAAAAAAAACTAATGGTTTCTATGCCTTCCTTTGAACTTATAATTTATGTATTGTAAAGCTGCATAACTCTTTCCTGGAAAACGTTTTATTTTTAATAATTATTCTACAAAGTGCAGAATTTACCCAGGTGCACAAAAGTGTCAGAATTGTGTCATTGTATCTATTAATTTACTTAATTTTTTTTACACTTAATGTTGTGTCTATGTAACTTTCATAAACATAATTGTTTAGAAAAATATTAAAGAATTAAAATTAGGCGGCTTATTACTTAAGATTTAGTATACATGGCAGTTTGAGAATTATTTTATGCATTTCCTAAGTTAGTTTACGCTAATGAAGGTATAAAGTCAAAGCACGAACCAACATTACAAAACTATACTTACTGGATTTAAAGTGTGTCTACAGCTACTTCAAATGTATCTTAACCAACAGTAAAGCTATATTAATATGTAGCATTACTGATATTGCAATCATGTTACTCCGTTGAGGGGCCTGACAAGGAATCTAAAAGGGCTGCCCTGTCCCAAGTAGTGTTAAGCAGCATATGGTATATTCGAGTTCATAATTTCACAAATATATTAAGAAACTTTCGAAATTCGGTTCTACTGTATTCTATTGCCTTATATCGTGCATAGCTTTTTGCAATTATTCACAAAGATTCGCGAACCAGCTTTACTGCTTCTCTTTTTCATTCGAGCACTAAGCGCATTGCATGTATCCATTTACAATGCACACAAATATACGGTTAAGAACATTCACATAAGCACATTCACGAAATATTGAGAATTCGCGTATTTCGGTTATTAGTCATATATATTTGAATTATTAATATATTCTCACTCAACACTTGTCCCAAGTCCTCCCAGCTTGGGTAGGAAATTTAAACAGATTACTTGATGAATTGATACATTTTCCATAGCACTTTAAAAAGAAAAAATAATAATAATCATACTGCCTGGGAGGATACAAAAAAAGAAAAACTATTAAAAAAAATTATAAATATACTGTATATAAAAAAGGCTTTGGATAGTCAACTTAAAGATTATATTGTAAACATGGGCAAACTACATCCCTTTAAAAGGAGACCATAAAATTATCTTCCAGGCTAGTCATCCTCAACTTATTGCAGGGAATGAGTAGAATAAAGCCAGAACATCTTGATATCAAGATGACAAAAGACTAAATGGGCCAGATATGGCTCGGGGCCTAGTTTGCCCACATCTGCTCTAGCTGCAGTAAACTTTTATTTGTTATTTTCAAAGATCACAACAAAGTAACAAAAACTTATTCTACAAAGGTTAGTATTTTACTGCACATTCACAATGTGTAAATACTTAAAGTTGGGGCACGGATTCACTTAAGGCCCAACTTGTTGATGTGAAATGCCATTTGGATATCAGTTATCAGGATTGGAATATGCTTTCAAAACGTTTTTGCAGTTAATCCAGGTCTGGTGGGGTTTTGTGCTGTTAGCTAGAATCTAGCACTAGGCCCAAGAGAATGTTTTCTTAAAGAGGTGGATGTCCTTACTAATCAAAGGTTAAAGTACATGTTCTTCCCTTATATTTATAAATATTACAGGTCAGTGGTTTAGGAAGTCATTACTGCAGTCAGCCAATTCGTTTATCCAAAGATAAAATGTAACAAATACTCTATTTTGCGCTTAATAATATGAATTGCCCTTTAGAGTTCTTGAATGTACCAGATTCATCTGTAATGATTTCAGTTTTGCCTCCAATCCAATATCTCCCCTGCATGTCACCAAAGTGTGTTCCACACAGGTGGAAAGGTTGATTCTGTGTAAGCATTTTAGTACATTGGTACTGTGTCAGTTAAAAATCACGAGCAGCCAAATGCATTAATAATTTACAGTAAGCTTGCATTGTATTAAACCACAGAACCCCACCCCCCCAAAAAAATTGCTACTTCTTTAATTTTATATATATATATATATATATATATATATATATATATATATATATATATATATATAACTATAATTTAACACTTCAACAACAATTAAACAATTCTTCTAGGATATCACATGCCTATCACTGATTAATTAGACATTTGGTCCATAAAGAACATTCACATATGAACATTGTTACTCAAGTTTGCTAATAACTGAAAACTTTGGGAACTTTAGAGCAGAACTATTGTACCTCACACATACAACCACTAGAGGGGGATACTGGATTATATTCCTTCTTCCTGGAGAAGTTTTTTGTTTTTACTGATGAAAGATCCTGCAACTGAATCTCAAAGTGAAAGGGAGAGAAAAGCCGAAAACAGGCTTCTAGTGACAAATATCTAATTATGATTTAGATCTTGGAAATACATTAAGGTTAATTTAATGATTCTAGACATCTCCTGCTAATTAAGAAATATTGTTCACATTGTAAATATTGATGTTAAAATTATTTGCTCATGCTGCGTTTGAGAAGTATATTTATTGATCAGAATACATTAATGTTCTTCACAAAATCCTCTTCTATTGATATTCCCTTCAAGGGTATAAGATGAAAACAAAACATATTTATTTCAAATTTGTTTTTAATTTATAAATTGAACGCATATCTTGTGAAGTACATAAAACTGTTTAAAACAAATCAGCTCAGCAATGCCTCTGCCACAGTACAGCAGACGGACAATGAAAAGGCATCCACTGTACTCCAAAATTCATCAGGCACTACAAATAGCAACATTGCTAATGACCTGCGGATGGGTTAATTTGAACTCTATCTACTTGGCATCAATAGGCTATTCATTTTCTAGGATCTTCTCTGAGGTCTCAGAAGAGAAGTCTGCAGCAGAATGGTGGGATGGGATTATTGGGGACTGGCTGGACCATGGGATATGGGTTACCTACACACCATGCCAATCATGAGCGTCAATGTTTTGTACAATGCTGAAGATTTCAGATTGCAAGCATTTGGTGTGTACAGGAAAGCTCAAACACAGACACATGTCCATTGAGTTAAACCATAACCATAAACCATAGTCATAAACTAGAATTCATAAAACCCTTAGGTAAATCCCAGCAATCTATTTATTGTGTAGTATTTTTACTTTTTAAAGAATTTCAAACACAAACTTTTGTAAATTAGATTTTACAAAGACAAGTGTATGATTATGTGTTCTTCTACAACAAAGTTAACAAGGGCAATAGTTATGGAAGTGCTTCATTTATAAGCAGAAATAAAGTTGAATGGATGGATTCTTTACTGTGACATAACATTTTATGAATTAATGGACTTCTGCCTGCTTACATGTAAAAATGTTCCTCATGATATAAAATTTTTAATGATGTCAATACAATGTACTTGATGCATGAGCGATGAGGGAAATGCACAGAGGAACGACGGGGGAATGCACAGATATGGGACTAGGGACAAAAGTTTGTCTTGTGGGTTTAGGAGCCGCAATGATTTTCTATTGTGGCGGACCCACCGATCAATTCTGGCACCAGACATGCCTTAGACCTCTATGTTAATAAAGGGGCATCAGTTTCCCAGCCCATGTATATATGGGAGGAGGGAGGGTGGAAAATACAGAGTACTGTGTTTGCCCTTACTGCGCTAATAAAAACATTGCTGTGCAAAAAGTGATCCAGCAAAAAATTTAGTTGAAGTGGACCTACCACCTGGGATACTCAACCTATACTGCAGAGATCCTCAATTCTAAAAA
>CM070033.1:157096632-157117469 GCA_036250615.1 Ptychadena robeensis
GTTGTGTTTCTTGTATGCCACAAAAATTTTCAATAAAACTTATAATTCAAAAAAAAAAATCATCCTCAACATCTGAACAGCCAAAGTTAGACAAAAACATTCTGGGCACCCATTATTTTCTTCATGAACATAGGTGGAGTCAGAAGTGTGCTCTCAAGGAACCATGTGGTGAAATATTAAGCATTGTCTTTTTTGGGTTTATTTTGAACCCATGTCAAAATAACAAATCTATTTGTTAACAAATCTACTGAACCCTAAAGCACCTGTAACCAGGAAGTGCCATAATCCAAAACCAGGAAGTGATCTCATCCTGGTATCCACACAGCTGAAGACACATGGCCTTGTAGGAGATCAGCCACTGCTAAGCCTGCGCTGTACCTCCTTTATTGTGAGTATTTTATTTTTAAATGTATAATTTACAATACTTAACTTTGTTGCATTAGGTTGTGCGGTGAGTGTGCGGAGTGTCCACTTTCCTATTAATGCAGAATATTTGAAGACCAATGCACAATTCTATACTTTAAGAAACGGAAAAAAACAAAACAGGATGATGGACAACCCAAATGTTTTTAATTTAGAGAAGGCTGGCAACAGTGCTCAGAATGATATCTGCCCTGAACCCCAAGTAGCTCCCTCTAGTGGTTTTGTACAAATCTTTCTAGTTAAAGCACTAACAAAAAAAAAATGTGATCTTAGTTTTTAGATAAAAGCTGGAATAATAGATGACAACTATGCACTTTATAAAAAATACTTTCTCCTTTAATGTTCAGAAAGCAACGAGACAACATTGCTGCAGTATTTATCAGGAATTTGTCACAGTCTGGCAGTAAGGCAATGTTAACAAAATATATGATTCAGCATTTTCAATAATCCGAGAAAATTGAAAAAAAGATGAATGAACGGAAAACATAGGAAGCCGCTAGCAGTTGTGTAATGGATGCACAAAGGTTATCCTGCCTATTATCCAAACTACACGTCGACTAGCTTCCGCCAAACACAGAAGTGACATACAACATATTGCCAGAAACTGTCACGTACGGCAATTGAAGTCTGGGCCATCTCTGGTTAGAAGCAACACTTGATGAATGCAGCCCATTATTCCTCTCTCAGTCAATATATTGTGGTTTCATTGGAACAGGCTGGCCAACGCTTCTGCTTTATTCACAACAAAATAAATTCTGCAGCAATACAAAATGCATTACCTTGGCATGTAATGAATCCGCTGTTTAAATAATGCAAGGGGAGGAAGCTTAGAAATGGATGTCCTAGAGAGCAATTTGAAAGCACAGGTGGCAGTGAAACCCATTTCCACAGTGTAGTAATTGATAATTTGTGAAAGGCTTTTTTTTTGTTAGACAACCAAGACAGGCAATTCCCTGGTGCCCTCCACTACCGTGCGCTACAGATGTAAAGGAAGGCTCGGTGTCACTCAGCAGAGGATCCTGCTAGTATGATTGACACAAGAAGCAAAAGTTCACGCCACTCAAATGTGTGCTTTGTGGCATAGGAGATATCTTCCAGTCAAATCACGGGTGGGATACGTCTAAGGAGGTATTAATTTTAATGAAAGCCAAACATCTTATGTGCAAATATTATCTGCTGCTGTTTGATATGCACAGAAATTCAATCAGATACTTAATTACATCTTTACATGAATTCCAAACAGCTGGTTAATTCCCCTGTCCCTGATTAAAAGGATTACAAAAAATAAAATGTAATATTACTATGTGCATGTTGCTCTAGTCAGAAATATTTATGTTGCGTTTAAGCATTTAGAAAGCAGAATGGCAGAACACTGTGGATCACAGCGTTTAACATGTCTCGTCAATATGTAAACAAGTTATGTACTCATTTAAAGGGCATGCTGTGTGTAATTGTTCATATATTCATTTTATTTATTTATTCATTCATTTTCCTTCCACTTCATAGTACACCATCCCTACTATATCCAAGTCCTATTTTCACTTCCATTTTCCCCTTTATATAACTTTTCTTTACATTTAGCTCCTCCTTCCCTTTCCCCTCTTTTTCTTTTCTCACTTTTTTTTCCTCTCTTCTTTTCATCTCCCTTTCCTTTCATCTCCCTTTCCTTTCCTCTCCTCTTCTATCCTGTCATATCTTCTATTCTCTAAAGCAGGGTACAGACGCTAAGATATGGGCCAAATTTATGGCGCCCACCGTTGTTTTCGAGTGGGACAAATCAATCCCGCTCGAAAACAGCCATATCAGACATGACTGTGAATATGGGTGATGTCCGATGCTTTGCATAGAGACCGCTGGTCTCCAGGCAACGCTTCAGCTGAGCTGGGGAGAGCAGAGCTGTGTCTCCCTAGCTCAGCTGAGATCTGACAGCAGCGTGATGACGTCATCACGCTGCTGCGGGGTACATCTGATGGCTCGAATATCGAGCCACCTGTACCCTGCTTAATACATTAGACATCTAACGATTGTTTCACTAAAGAAATGTAAAGGATATCTGCAAAGATAGTGAGGTAGCTTCCTAGGTTTCTGAAGATAGGTGGTCCAAGTCTGTTATTTTGGCTTTTGAATCCTGAGCTAATACAAGTATACAAAACAAGAAAGGTTCAAGTATTCAAGTTCCTGACTTTGTGAGTTTATTGCAATAGCCCCGGAGCACAGTATCGTCACCAAAATTGATGGAGATGAGAAGAAGGGCTGTGGGAATACAAAAAAAATTTCCTACATATTCAGTAATGTTGGTGATGATACAATGGTCTTCTTCTAACTCACAAACAAACTATTTGAATTTCTTGACCGTGTCTAATACGAACTGATTAGAATTTTTTGGGCTTCTACATTTGCATGATTTCTTGAAGCAAAGAACATGACAGCCTTGAAATCCAGACCTTTTAGAAACACATCCCATCCTTGCTGCTTGTCTGGCTTATCTAAATCGCCATCATAAAGATGTTACTATTTCATAAGATTGGTATATACTATATTTGTGATGCTCATTTAAATATCTCTATAGACTTCTTGACACCATGATAAAGATTGACCACTTTCATCCATCCAATCCTTTCTCACGGAAAATCAGCATCTACCTTGATACATTCCAAGGCCAGTAGATCAAAATACATGTCCTCGCTTTATGGATACAAATGCCACAGTATAAAATCAACTGAAGATATGGATTAAACGCTTAACGGTTACTTTAATGGTAACTATCTGAGAACCAACCATGTGTGATGCCATTTTGGTAAATATGATGCCATCCTGAAAATATATCTTCATCCTTATTTCATTGATATAAAAGAAAAATTTTATTTTTCACCAAGATCTTGCATTGATGATGGTTAAGTCAAAGCCTTCTTGAGGACATCCCAAAGATTCTCAGTGGGGTTAAGGTCTAGACTCCTTGTGGTGTGGTGATCAATCCATATGTGAAAACGATGTCTCATGCTCCCTGAACCACTCTTTAATGATTTGAACAAGATTAATCCTGGCATTGTCATCTTGGAATATGCCCGTGCCATCAGGGAAGAAAAAATCCATTATTGGAATAACCTGGTCATTCAGTTTATTTAGGTAGTTAGCTGACCTCATTCTTGGAGAACATACTGTTGCTGAAACTAGACCTGACCAACTGCAGCAACCCCAGACCTATTTGCTTAGTTAGATCCAGGTGCTGACTTTTTGGGTACTGGCAGTGAAGAAAATTGTTAGAATTGTTAGAATAGTTAGAAAATTGATTGACAGTTCTAATGTAACAGAACTCAAAGGAGGGGTTGATATATTGGTACTGTTCTAATTAGCTGATCCTGTCTTAGCCTACACATAAAGCAGAAGTAAGGCATGATCAGATGGTCCAGATGAGAGGAGATAAACCAGCTGATCAACTGTGTCATATACTTCTCTGAGTTCTTTTTATAGGACGACATTTTCTTGGAGAACCTACCATAAAAAGTCATCAGGCCTTTCTAATCATTGCCTTTGACCTCCAGAAAACGTGTATTATACACATCCAAGGAAATGTTACCAAGGCCTTTCTGTATTACTTCCTTACAAATATTTTATTTGCCAGTGCTTTACACCATTCTCTTTAGAAGTCAAATGCGTTCATTTGTCACAGAATGATATGTGTGATGGCAAAGCTCCACAGAACTTTGTTGTTTGGGAGAAACAAAGGTCAGTGTCACAAAATGCTTAAGATGCTAAAAAGTGAAATGACAGCCCATTCTTCTTTAATGCAACACTGATTCAGGCTTCGCCAGTGTTTATCTAGAGTTTATTTTGTTTTTACACTGCATCTCTCCCTCTCCGGGATTGTTACTTGGCAATTAACTAGCTTAATTATCAAAGTTACCAGAATCACAGACTTGCTAATTTCCTGCTTCACTGTGTTAGAAAACAAGCGCCTCACGTGCTCTGAATATTCCATCAGCGTGCCCCACGTAGTGTAATGTATCAGTCACCTTGACAACCAACTTTTTACCGTATGCGTACCATTTCGTCCTTTCTCTGTCTTCATAAACGGTTCTCTGACAACTAATCCATACTGCATCCTGCCTAGGCAATCTTCCACTTAAAATGAAATATTTAGATCATGACTTGTTTTAATTAGATGGAAAGTAAAAACACGATACAAACTTATATTTCATTAGATTGTTGCTAATATTCCCAAGTACTTAAAGCAACAGAATACAGAAATTTACCATTTTCTCCCATATAAGAAATACCTGAAACTACCACTTGGAAGAAGCTAAGGCACAGCATAGAAATGACACATGGAGAATGAGAGGGGGAGTCAACTGTAATTTTCAGTTTGAGTCATTGAGCTTTGTAGCTAAGAAGGTGAAAATGCCTAATATATGGTAATACAAAAAAATGTTTTTGCTTTTTTTTAAGATTTTCATTTTATTTCAAATGAAACCATAATAAACATGGTATAACCACCAACATTACTGGAGATGTATAGAAGGGTTGTGGGAACATTATAAAGATTAGTTGTTTTGCATAAATGAAGTGAAACGTCTTAACTTTAAACGCAATTTATCTAAAAAGTGCATGTGCTGGAGCGCCACAACCCTTTTCAACATCTCATGCAATTTTGTTGAAAATGTTAAAAGGCTTTGCAAATAACTGAAAACTCGACCATCTAAATCCCTAAAGTATCTTTGCGATATACAACTGTAAATGTGAATTGATTAAGTATAAGCCAAACTCAGAACGCTTATCCATGCTGGGTTGCTGGAAGCATATGTTTTGGACTATTTTTGTTAACGTGCCCTAAACTAGCATGGCTGCTATAGTAAAAAGAATATCCAGCCAAAGGGCTGACAAGTATAGATTACTGAAGTGTTGCCGATCTCTATGACTCCAAAATCAATATAAATTCTCAATGTTGCACTTGTAAGTGATGACACCAAGTGTATTTTGACTTTTAATACAGGTTTTAAATCTACAAATCAGTATTGGATTTTGCCACTATTTTAAAAGGGTTGCTGTTTGCTGTAATAAAGCCCTCTAATAGAAGTATTATCTGCAGAGATGGAGCTTTATTTTTATAAATATGTTGGTTAGTATCCTTTTTTTTGAGAGACTACAATTAGGCTTTGTTTGAATAGCAGCAGAAAATTAAACACAAAATAGTAATGTAAAAAAGGGTAAAATAACAACGCTACCTTTCTCTGTGGTGTTCAGCTTCAACCCAGTTGTGTATGTCATGTAGTACATTCTACTTGTAGAATTAGGGTAATACACGCAATTTTTGCATAGATTGTTGCACAAAAGAGCGCCGTGCACTCTATTTCGCAAAAATATTTACAAAAATCGAGTCATGTATAGGTAGCTTCGGGCAGGATCAATCAATCCCACTCGAAACTGCAGGTTACCAATACTGATGGCAGAACTGTCCGCAGGGCAGACAGTTTGGCCGCGAACATGGATATTCCCCCTTATTCTAGCCGGCGGGCAGTTTGGGTGTTCGACCAGCCCCGTTCGCCGGCGAGAAGGAGCTCACCATTCTTCCTCCAGTGGGATCAGGAGCAGTAAGAATCTTTTCATTGAAGACCGAGCAGAGAACGCGGTCTTCTAGTGAAAACTCGGTTCAGTAAGCCGGAAGTGACGTCAGTGACGTCACATCCGGCATCAGCAACCAGGAACTGTTTACTAATTCAAATTCCCGCCAATAGGGGGAAATCTTTCCACGAACAGGCAGACGGCAGACTATTTTAAAAGTTTGAGAAGTTCGGCCATCACTAGTTACCAACATGTTGGTAAATCTTGTTCCATATCCTATAGATTCTTTGGCATCAGCGTCCCCATCCAAAGTCTTGGCCGGACTGCCTACTGGAAGCCGATATCACGCCATCTCGCTGCTGCCGAGGTATCTCAAATGGCTCTAAAATCGAGCCGTGTATTCCAGGCTTTACTGATTTCAACACTACTTTGCTTTGAGCCCTGGACCCACCTCTACCCTGTTACTGGATAGTAAAATGAGAAGCAGCACAGAGATGAGCCCATTTTTTGTTTTATAATGCTACCTGTTGATACCCGCGCAATTGTTAGATTGTGATGTCACCACGCTGCACTCTCGCGTATCGCAAAGTAATGGCACTAGATCAGGGATTTACCAACATGTTGGTTCTCTGTCAACTTTTCAACTTTTCTTCTACCAAAACCATGTAATATGGGGACCTTTTTAAACCTTCAAATCACTATGTATTCTATCAGGGAGGACCCGGTACTACTGTTGGTAGATCTAAAGGAAACTGAAAGGTGTATGGTGGGCTTAAAAGACCAGTTCAGGTTTGATTTAGGAATGATCAATCCCATCATAAAAAAAATAAATAAATGTAAATACATTTGATGTGGCAATCATTACAATGCTTTGATAACTTGCTTCTGTTTAAAGCTGCTAAGCTTTAATAGTTTGGATTCACATTTTCCATAGACATAATAGAAATCAGAGGTGATAATTCAGTGTTTTCCTGTTAAGTCATGAACATTGTAACATCACATAGTCAGACTGTATTATACAGAAAGATCAAAAATACAATATACTGAAGAGGTCAAAACATCAAAGGATAAAAGCAGGGATGGTAGATAAAGTAATTTGTCTTACCCCAGACAAGTTAGAGTATACAATATGACAAGCGTTTAATCAAATCTGCAATCTGACATTGAGACATACAGCTCCGAGCTATGGACACCTGAAGCTTACAGTTCATTTAATAATTTGTTCATAAAGTATTGCTATCTGATAAAGAAGACAGGGAGCCATGGACTTAGTTATTTTACACTCACAGCCAATTTGTAACTAGATTTTAACTGGACCTTTTAGATACGAAGACTGCTAGCAAATAAGTCATTGTGACAAGCCAGGCATCCTACTAGGGGGCCGTAATATGTCATGGCTTTTATCAATATCGCCTATGAGTAGGTTGGAAACATTGTTCCCTTTCATCGGAGGTCACAGAAAGACAAACGGAGACTGGGCACAATAGAATGAAGGTATTACAAATATTTCATAAAAATACCAGTTAACTAGAGGGATACTATTTAAGACGACATGGTCTACCTATTCATTACCTTTATGTTCCATTGTTGAGCTTATAACGGCGGCACTGCTTTTAAAGTATGGCTGTTGGGGACCCTTTTCTCTGGGCAGCGCTAAATACAAACAGGAAAGTATGCAATATTGGGGCTGAAAATTCCCAGTGATTATCAAATAGTTACCCTACCTGGGTGTCTATCTTCACCATGAAGCTGTGTCGTTCATTGCAGTAAACACATTTATATCTACTACACATACAAATCAAAACAAAAGAAGTTTGTGGAGTAGCAAAAGGAAGTTTTCCAACATAATGCAAATTGACAGTAAATAGTATAAAAATATAAAATTCATGGTCAAGCCAGCTGGCCCTCACTATTAGTGATGGCCGAACTGTCCGCCGGGCAGAAAGTTTGGCGCGAACATTGAATGTTCGATCTCTTTTCTCACCGTCGAACAGCATGGGTGTTTGAGCCACCCCCTTCGTATATAATTCTTCCTCCGGCTAGACCTTTCCGTGCCTGGTCCGGCCTGAAGGAAGAATTATTTTTACAATAGATCAGGTAAAGACACCCAATCTCTAGCATTGTAACGGATTTGTGAACCACGAACTGTACTCTCCATATACCAGAAGTGACGTTGTGGCATCATTTCCGGTATAGCGCCCATTAGATTTCCCAGCCAACAGGTGGGCATTTTTAAGTTCTCCGCCAACAGGCTTTTTGCTTTTTTCAAAGTCCGATCCGCCTGTTCGCAGACGGATGCGGTCAATGTTTGGCCATTACTACTTACTATGTAACCTGGTGAACCTAAAGGAGGTTGCCTAAACAGATTATGTGTGACAAGCTTGATATGATATTCATTACAGAGAGATTCGTAACAGAGAAGCACATATTTTTTCCTATGTTTGTGTTTGGGAGGTGTGGCAATATACTTACCTGGGCAATGTAGATAAAAAAGGCAATTACACACAGTATTTGTTTTTATCCTAGGGTGTCTGCTCCAATAATATAATGATACATTCAGTTAAACAAACCACAACAATGCTCCTCTCATATAGTAGCCTTGGGGGCATTGACTAGTATTATACATTTAGAAATATCTGACTGATTTGTTTTATTAAGATGGACAAGCAGAGCTGCTATGTGACCTCTGTACTCCATATATAGTACATTAAATCCAATACATGTTTGTTGTCTGGTTGAGAGATCCCCTTGAAGGAAGAATCTTGACATTTTAACACCTTCTTGTGACCTTGGCCAAGCCATTTAAACAAATCTTTGAGTCACAGCTTTTAAGAAATGATTTTTTATTGCCTAAAGGTCCCCTCTAGCTCATGCTCTAGACATAGTGGCTTCTTCATGTCCTCACATTGGTAAATGAAATCCCTATAGGTTTGAATGTGCTGTTAAGCTCAGCATTAAGAAAGATCTTTTTTTGTGATATTGAAAATACAAATTTTATTCCAAAAGACAGCAGATGTCTTAATCAATATCTAATTTTTTTATTGTAAGGTAAAATATATGTATGAGATATTATATCAGAAGCTGTGAAATTATATTTGCTGGCATGATGTCTTTATTAAAAATTAGGATTGGGAGGCAAAAAATATCAACAGCCGAAATGCTATAAACATCTGTGTACAATGGGCATCAATAGGAATCAATAAGATTGTTGAAAATGCTCTCATCGCTTCAATGTTACATGCACAAGTAGAAAGTAGCTCTACCACAACTGAACCACATGCCACTGTATCTCTTGAATGGTTTAGGAATAAAAAAGGACCCATATTTACTCAATAACCTCTTCATTCGAGGCACTATCGAGAAATTCATCTTAAAAGTTCGCAAGGGAATCAGAAAAAACTATGGTAACAAGTCCTCTTCCCTCTTCACTTTTTCAGTTGACAAACAGGCGGAAGTCGGACTTTCCCAAGTCCATTCTGTCTGTTCTCAAATGGACGCAGCTGATCAGCTATCACTAGTAGTAAACAGGACCTTCCTGTGCTTAAATAGTACTTCACAAGTTTATGCAAACCCAAGAGCAACTGAACACACTGTGAACAATATATGAACCAACGTTGTGCTTTTTCATAATCTCATTTTCATTAGTTGGATAAAAATCTTCTCTATAGTTACCAATCTTGCTGTAGGTTTAAAAAATCAGACTTTTCTTTGTAAAAATTACTGAAACCACGTCTATCCGCCATCCAGAGCGAATGATAATAATTGAGAATTGTGTTATCAAGTGGCAGAGCAGCTGCCGACTTTGTTATAGTCACTCTAGCGAACAAAAGAGGTGTCACTGCCTATTGAATACCAGTTATGGTATCAGCCACAGAAGTACAGTGTAGAGAACGGTCAGTGAAGGATGCAGCAGAAAAGAAGTGACAGTTTTTCTTATAGTTATTATCGTGTTTTTTTTTTATCCAAAATGGAAGTAGACTTTTTAAAAAGGAAAGAGGAACCAGTGCTTTCTGTGACGGGTTATCTAGATCTATATTTTTCTATCTGCAAAATTTTTGTTGCGGAAAATCTCCTGAGCACCCAGAGCAAAGCAAGGCATAGGAAGGAGTGTGCCCTGACTTGGATGGGTTGGATTGGAGAGGTTAGGGGAATGTTATGGAGAGTTCAAGGAACAGAACCTGTAAGTCCATAAGTCTCACAACCATACATGTCCCGCCACCGCATCCACCCCAACCCCCTCCCACCTGAGAGTGATTAGACGGGCTTCAAAGGGAGTGCTGTCACAGGGCACCAATCTCCCTAGGACAACCCCTGCAGGGACGCATCATGGTTCTCAGTGGTTAATGTGGGTGCAAGTTTATCACACATTAACATCATGTTTTTGAAGTGCAGTGGTAACGTGCCACATTTACAACTAAAAGGAAATTTCAAATAAAACCCGGCCATGTTTTTGACGCATGTTTTGGGTCCAATGCATTTTTTTTTTTTTTGGGGAGACATGGGGATTTTGACATAGTGGAGCCAAGTTTTTGTTTTGTCACAACATTGGCAGATGCTAAGCATTGTCTTTAAAGGAAGATAGTTATTGGATTGTGGGTTGTGACGTGTTGGCTAATATTACAATTACAAATTATTCACTGTTATTATTTCTGAAAGGTTAAGGCCCAGTAATAGGATGTTTAAGGTCTGTTTAAAAAATGTAAACATTTTTCAGGATGTACTCATGAAACTTGTTTAAGTTATGCCTGGTGGCTGGATAGTGATAATTTAAAGAACAATAGGGTTCATGTACCTTGAAAACCATGTTTTGTCCATTACTGACAATGGTCCTCTTTGCAAAGCCATCATGGTAGAGGCAGCAATTTACTTCTTCATTAGAGATGGTAAAAAAATTTGACAAGCTGATTTTGTGAGCTGATTGCAAAGCCTCTGAAAATGATATCATCACCAAAATTGCTGGAGATGTAGAAAAGGGTTGTGGGAAAATTTGAAAAAAATAAGTTTGCTCTAGCATATGTACATTTTGCATAAATTAAAGAGAGAGTTGTACAAGTGCCAATCAATGCTGCTGCAGTATTCATGTGTTAACAAGGGGTAGCATTTACTTCATCAGCAGAAAGAGGACCACATCAGTCTTTTGATTCCCTTTTGCTATCGACTCACAGGTGGGCGAGAGATAAGACCTGCTAATCAAACTAATTTGATAAACTCAATTATTTGGTAAAAAAGAGCTATATAAACAGCTATATATGTATTTCATTGTAAGATTTACCTGCCTTCCCAAATATTTTACTGAATGGCTTGAATATGTGGATGTGGAAGATGAGTTGCATTGGTGGATATTAACAAACTCATGTAGCCAGCAGCTTTCAAGAACACGCTATGTGCATTGGTATTCTGTGGTCATTAGTGCATAGCATCCATCCTGTGATAATGCACTGAGCTTGCAAAGTTAGCTCGAGGAGAACTGATGAGCTCCCTTAATACAACCCATCTAAGCTCACAACAAAGCTGACATGGGCGTTCTGCCCAAGTGAGACTATGTTCCCACATAGGCGATTAATCGCCTTGCACTCAAGATTTTAATCATGTGTTGAAATCGCCGTTGATCACATTCATTCAGTTAAATGGGCTTATCCCCACTCAATGGATGGCCGTGTTGATCGCGGGCAGCGGGCAGTCACGATTTTTTTTCTCTGATCGCTCCCATAGACATGAAGGGAAGCGATTTTTGATTGCACGTGGACGTGATCGAAAAATCACATCCATTCATTCTCAATTGACACAATTTGTTTTTTATGATGGAGGCGATTTTTGAAAAAAAATCATGGGTGAAAATCGCATTCAATTGCATAAGCAATCGCGCACGATCGCTGCCCGCAATTAAAATCAGGAGCGCATGGGGATTTATCGCCAATGTGGGAACATAGCCTTATCTAGGGGTGAGTATGTAGGCTGACTAAACTAAACCTACCCAGAGATAACACTAAAACTCACCTGTCCTTTGAATCCCCATGGTGATTCTAAGCATCAGCATACCGGCCGATGCTTCAGTGCCTGCCCGGATTACATAACTAGTGACACCGGAGAGGCGGTGACCTCCATGTAATGGAGAAAGCATCACCCTTTCCCAGCACACCTCCGGCATCACCAGTTCTCCTGGAGGGTCGAAAATCACGGCGACACTTGATGTGCTCCTTCGCGATTGCCTGTGACACACTGTGTCACATGCGCAATGCCCAGGAGGTTAAACAAACTGCAAAAGACTCCCTTGTTGTAAATGAACCCAATAACTACATATATTGACTTTAATTAAAGACGAAACTTCAATCTTGAAGTATGGAATTTCATCATGTTGATGAAAGCTACAATAAAAGGGTGGTAGCTAGGTGTGATTCTTTAAAAAAGTAGGAGAGAAAAAAAAAAAACGGGGGATTAGAACCAGAACTTTGGAGCAGATAGAGCATAGGCTAGTTGGTGTAAGGTATGAAGGTACTTGTAGGCTGCTAGAAAGTTAGTGACTCTAAAAGATGTTCTACATTAACAACCAGCAACCTCTTAAAAACTCAAAAAGCCCTCCAATTGAGGAATGCATCAAAGCTTTTTGACGGAACTAGTGACCAGGTTTGGAACAGTGAGATAATTAAAAAATTCCAAGTTTTTTTTAATACAAATCTGTACAAAACTTGACCTTATCTCTGCATGTGCCAAATATATTGTTTTATTTGTATATGGTGTCAGCTTATCGCGTTGAGTTGCAAAGTGTGTTGTCTAGCATCGCTCAGGGATGTGAAACCTTTTTTCTGGCTCCATCACTGAAAAACAATAAGTGGAGCTCAGCTATAGGTTTTGTTTGGCAAAATGTTCAGATACTCTATATATAGAGTTTGGAGCAACATACCTGTCAACCTTAAAATTACATAATAGTATTCAAAGTACTATTGCATCCCTTGAGAGCCAAAAGCTTGCCTACCTTTAGCTGCCTCATGGTCTCTTCTATAAGCAGGAAGGCACCCGGTCATAGTGACAGATCCAAAGGTACCTCTAGATATTTGTATTTTTTTTACTCTGCCAATGTTTCCAAAAATAACAGAAACATTATTTCTGACCTTGAAAGGCTTACCAATAATCAGACCACTGCACACAGAACATTGTGTATCGTACATTGATATTTATTTGCCAGCTTTATCACTTAATATAATAGACCTGAATACCACTGCGTTCTCACTCTGCATAATAAAATACCTCATATTCATAACTTTCAGATGAACAATTAAAGCTTTCCAAACATCTCATGTTTCAACTCCTATAGCTGTGTGTGACAAAAACACCATATTAATATTGATGAGGGATATATGTAAAATGTGTAATTCTGTAAGATATTATATCCCCAGCTGGGCTTATGTAATTGTTTGCTTTCCAGGAATCTAGTTAGAATATGTACCCTTTGGGAACCACAATGCTATTATACAATGGAGATAAGGCATTGCCTTATACTTTTTATTTTAAAATTGAATTAGAAAAAAAGCAATGATGCCGAAATTGCTTTTACAATCATAAGAAAAGCGAAAAAAAAATTTTTTATTATTGTATTTATTTTTTTCCTAATAATAAAGCTATCTGCTCATAATACCTAGATAGAGTCTGTTGTTCAGCAGGTGTGAAATTTCTGTTTAAATAACTGAAACCCTAATTTCACAGTTAAATTGAAGAGTTGTCACCAATGGATTCTCATTGAGGTAATTTGCATTTATCAAGGTCACAGCTGAGGGTGATTTGCTACTACAATCTCTTGAAATGTGAGAATGAGCAAAGTAGACTGATAAAATGTAGAAAAGTAAAAGTGAGCATCGATTCTGTTCACCTATCATCATCGCGGTTATAGGAGTCACATTTTGTCTCCAATACTTGTCATGACAGTCTCAAATCTAAAAAGTGGACATTGATAAAATTCAAGCCCTACTTCAGGCTCTATACTAGCACTCCCCAAAGCCCTCCCTATACAACATTTTATATATCTTGTACATTTCTTGAATAAAATTTCCTTCTTTCTTCATCTCTTCTCAGTCTTCTGGGCAGTTCACATTCGTAGAGTTTATGGCCTTGAACTTCAATGGCATCAGCTTGTATTCATTGAAAGGTGACGTCTAGTTGACTTCCTTTTGACATAGTTCTCATATAGTTGAATTGATTTGCATTCCTATAGACTTGGAAAATAATTAAAACCGCATCTGAAGTCAACAAAAAGTCAACACCACCTGTTACGCAATTAGTGCTGAGTACCATAGTGATGCCATTCTTAAAAGTAAGGTTCATGATGCCCTACACTTACAATATACCAGATTTAATGTAAAGAATAATTAACTGTGAGAATTTCTGTGAGAAAGGTGTTACACCCAAAGGTAATTTAAGACTCTTATGAGGAACATATATTAGAGAAAGAATAGGCTACAGTTGGGTTCTAAGGACTGCTTTACTTTTTAGTTTTGTGGGACTGCTGGAAAGAGAGTTTAGGGGCTCCTGTAGGTGGGTGACCAGAAGTGCATTCTGTTTCCCCTGATCATCCTTGAGATGTTTCTGCAGCTTAATTGGATGCTACCTGGGGTAAATTCAGTTTATTGGACATGATTTGGAAAGGCACACATCTGTCTGTACTAGGTCCCAAGGTTTACAGTTCATGTCAGAGCACAAACCAAGCATGAAGTCATAGGAAATGTCTGTAGACTTCCGAGACAGAATTGTTTTGAGGGACAAATCTAGGAAAGGTTATAGAAATATTTCTGCTGCTTTGAAGCTCCAAAAGGACTATAAGAATCAAGATTCTCTGGTCTAATGAGACAAAGATTGAACTCTTTGATGTCAATGCCAGGCATCAGGTTTGGAGGAAACCGGGCACTGCTCATCACCAGGCCAATACAATCCCTATAGTGACGTTTTACAGCAGCAGGAATTGGGAGACTATTAATGCTAAAGAGAATGATGACTGCACCAATGTACAGAGACATACTGGGGGAAAATCTGCTCTAAAGCACTCTTGAACTCAGACTGGGGCAAGAGTTAATCTTTTAGCAGGACAACAACCCTAAGCACACAGCCAACAATCTCTGGAGAGATCTTAAATAGCTGTGCCTGCGCTTCCCATCCAACCTGATTGAGCTTCAGAAGTTCTTCAAAGAGAAATGGGCGAAACTAGCCAAGGATAAGTGTGCCAAGCTTGAAGCATCATATTCAAAAACATTTGAGGCTGTAATTGCTGCCAAATGGGGCATGAACAATTTTATATTTTTAATAGATGTGCCAAAATCTCAAGTAAACTTCACATTGTCATTCTGGGGTGTAGTGTGTAGAATTCTGAGAAAAAAAATGATTTTAATACCTTTTGGAATAAGACTGTAATATAACAAAGTATGGAAAAGGGGATGTGCTGTGATTACTTTCTGGAAGCACTATATATATATTTGTATATTTGCATTACTTTACTTGTTTATTTGATTAAATAGGGTTGTAATACACACAATCCTCGTGATCTTAACCAACTTGCCTTTTCAGCTTCCACTGAGGCTGTGACATTGCTAATTGAATATTCGGATTACTTTCACACTTCCGTGTTCCTAGGTCAAACAAATACTTAAAGAGACACCAAGGACACAGTGTTTACATCATAAAGCTATCCTATAAAAATATATAACCTGCTCCTAATGTCACACAGATCTCACAATCTGTGCTGTGAAATGCCAGAGGCCTATGACATTAACAATATGTGAAGCTTTTTAAGTGACAGATGCCACTATTAAAAGATGTTAGAATATCAGATGTACTGCTGGAGGCAATAGGGAGATTGTGGACATATACATGTAACATGGGAAATCTAACAGAACACTTTGTAGCACAAATAATATAGTGGAGAATGAGCTGACTGTGTTCATTCAGCGGTGAGTATAGACAATGCACCAAGGAAAATCGTTTATTAGGGAATGTCAGACTGCCGTCCAAGTCAAACTAATTTATCGTCACACAATCACAAAGTAGACTGAGCGTGTTACTGTGTAGTCGTTTCACTTTTCTGTCTCGCATGATCATAAAATGTACTTAAATCACTGATAACATTTGCTGGTGTGTTGTCAAGGTGGATGATAAGATTTGGCCACAACACTGTCTCTTATTTTGATTTTGAATGGTTCGCTTAGTCCCACAGTGACACATATTTAGTCTTTATATTGATAACTTTTAGCTTTATTTTTTATTTTTTATTTATTTAAATCCAAACCAAACAAATTTTTATAATGATTCAAGGTTTATATATATATATATCTATATATATATATATAGATATATATATATATAGATATGTGTGTGTGTTGAAAATTGATCCAGGGACATGACAGTGACTTTACTACTTCAGTATTCCTATTCTCAATGAGAACAAGAATTCCCTTGATGTTTGCTTAGGGTAAACAAATTGCAATTATCTTCTAAGCATAGATTTAAGCTGACCATACATGCTTCGATATTTCTTTTCGATTGACTGTGATTGATTTTTAAGTTGATCAAAGGGAAATTGATGCCACCTAACCTTTGACCAAAAGTGATTCAAATTTGAACATTAAAAAGCGAACAAAAAGCGATTGGACATGTCTATAAATTTGGCTCAAATCTAAAGTGTTTTAAAATAAACAATGATAGATTTTTGTTCAATGAAGTTAAAGTGCAAATAAACTCAAAAATAAGAAAACCCCAAAAATGTTATTACAGTTTTACTTACCACTAAACTACCCCAATAGCTCAAAAAATATATATATATTTAGCTATCCTGTTGATGTCTGTGGGAGCCGCCATTTTAGATTTAGTGTTAGCTTCCAGGCTTGCATGAGTTAAGGCTGCAATAACACCAGCGGCCACCGGGGGCCCCCCAGATACAATGTGTGTCAATCAACGTGAATAGCTGCGGAAGATGTCGGAAGCCCGTCGCGACGATGAGGAGATGATCCACAGAGGGGGAGGGGTGAGGGGAGAACTATACAGATATTTCTACACAGGTAACAATTTTTTATTTACTTATTGCTCCAATAATGTGGGGTTGGCTAGCTAGGAGGAAAAGTTTGTCTGGTGGGTTTAGGTGCACTTAAATTTGCATGGAACTATTTCCTGTATTGTGGCAACCATTTTTTGATCAAAATCACTTTTAGATTAACCTCCTTAGTGTTCATGACGAGCCCATCTCTTCCAGAGTTTGTGTGAAGAACAAACTCTGGATGAGCTGGGCTCCCATGAAAGCCACATATCCCCGGAAAGCTAGGGCGATGCTGCTTCCAGCTGCAGCTATTCCGGAGTCCTCTGCTCTCCAGCCCTGTCATGAATGACACCGGCTGTGTGGAGAGGGGAGGGAGGAAATGGCAGGCAGTGTACCTTGTACACTGCTGCCATTGCCTGTACCACACTGTTAAAAATGGCGCATTACAGGCGGTGCGCTAGGGAGGTTAAATGTTGAATGGCCAATGTGGTATAGCTTTTCAATTCCATTGCGATTGATGTTCGATCAAATTATCAAAAACTCTGATCAAATCTATGGTTGATCACACATGTATGGCCGACTTTAGACAAGAGGTTGATCAAATATTGATTGGCCAAGGCTTGTTTAGTTTATTGATTGATAAACCAATGACTTTTTACAGTTAAATCAAAACCATGATCATCTTTTAAATAAATATAGTGGTGGCAACAATTTAAATTGCAAATGTTGTTGACAACACTCTTGTATTACTAAAAGGCTGTCTGCAGGGCAGCTTGAAAAATAAATAAAATAATAATATAAAACATGTCAGGGATAAAAAAAAGTCAAGAAAGGAATAAAGCCAAATTTTCAATTTCCCCTTATTATGTATTTGAATGTCTTGGTGTTTAATTTTAATTGTGTAATTTTATCCACTGCAGGATGTTCTGTTGCTTAATATGCTCGGATAATAGTCTAAAGGTAGCAAGAAGGTCTGGACCATCAATTGATTTTTCAATTGATTTTATTTCATTCCTTATAAAGGTTTATGTTGACTTGAAAAATAAGCAGTGAATTGATAAGTGGAAAATCAATAATCCGCAGACAAGAGATAAATATCCGTAATTGACTTAGAAGCTCTATTCTCAACGCTTGGCAAATTTCTTTTAGTGCTGTCTATTTATGTTAAAGTTTACAAAGTATTTTCTAAAGTTTTCCTTAATACTCTTTGCTAAAATAACTTACAAATCAAAAGAAAAATTTATAAAAAAACTATTTAACAACGGCTTTAGTGTAATTTTCAACAATTCACTTAATTAAATATTAATTTTACATTTGGTTTTATTTTAGTCGTTCTTTGTTTTTATTTATTTACACAATCTCATAGAAATTGTTTTAGGGAATGGTCCCATACGACATAATTTAGATTCTGACCAGTCACCATAGCATGGGGGTTAGGTTTTGTTCCCCAAACACTCCAGCTTCAATCCTAATGTCATATTTGCACTATTGCACTGCAGTAATGTACATTAAAACTGCAAGTTTACAGAGAATTACTGCCGGAGAGCTGTAAGTACTTTACTCTGTCATAGATGGGTTGTGGAAACATTAGACCATCTCTAATACTCAGCACCATAATGTACAGACGACAACACTGGTGCCTCACAAGGAAAAAATGGGGACAAAATATGTATATATAGGACATCCTTATCCCATACCTTGGGATCAACTATCCTGTTTTTAAAATTGGTGATGTATGTGGTGGCACATTGGCAGAGGGAATAACACTCTCTCCCTCCTAAATCAGCCCACAACTAAACATAAGGGAGGCCTCCTGGTAGCGGAAGTGATGTTAATTAAACCATGGAATACCGGAAGGAACGTCACTTATTCTGCCACAATGATGTTGACAGGTATGCCTTATCCACTTTTCAATAAGGTTTAAGAGGGACTATTGTCAGTTGTCTTTTAACTGACTCTTCCCCTAATAAAAAAGTTAGCAATGGCCCTAAAAGAAGACTGCAAGCACTTATTAATGGTCCATACAGTGGTGTTAATTATGTCACTTCCTGCATTTGGAACGTGAAAGAACCACGATCTGAATATCGGAAGGGTCGTCACTTATTCTGCCACAATGATGTTGACAGGTATGCCTTATGCACTTTTCAATAAGGTTTGAGAGGGACCATTGTCAGTTGTCTTTTAACTGACCCTTCCTCTAATAAAAAAAAGTTAGCCATAGCCCTAACAGAAGACTGCAAACACTTTCTTATGGTCCATACAATCATGTGCAAGCAAAATAAAAAATAAATGACATCTCTTTGCATGTAATTCAGCATTCTTGCAAAGCAAATTTTCATTACATTCACAAATCCCACCATAACTTCTTTTGCACAAGAAGCTCAATGTTCTTCTTGTATTCTCCACATAGCAATTAAGGACAAAATCCACTGCATAGGCATATCACTCTACGTCAGATATTGATTGGCATGCTGCACTTGTTACCCAACACAGTTCCTGGCATAATAGTCATATTTTCAAGGATGTGTCTGTGATGGAATGTGCTATAGTGATTGCAAAAACCTGATCCAAAATAGTTTTTTTACAAAAGTAACAGTATCATTTTAGGATCTCAGAACAAAAAATAAAGTATGAAGCTTGTTTTAATTAGAAATTCAATTGTCAATTGAAATAGAGTGGTGAGCATGATAAGTATATTGTGTATTCCTCATATAAATAAGACAAGTTGCATTTATATAATTCAGAAGGCAAACAAGGAAAACAGGACTTGAATTAACTATAGAAATAAACAGTGAATCTTTAAAGATTCTCATCCACCCAGGTCATAGTAACAAGTAGAAGCCCAGGACTTGTGTCAAGATAATTAAGATAATAAAGATGTCTAGAAGGATATTCAAGACACTTCTTCAGTTCAAATGAGTATGCCCCTGAATTTAACACTGGCAATACAGACACCTCAGTCTAATCAGCATGGAATGTGATTTGACTGGTAAACACATTTTATTCATTGAATATGGAATTGTTTGTAAATGCCATTATTTTGATCTGTTGTCACATCGAGAAGTTTTGCCTTCACTTCCTGTCTTGTCACAAACAGGAGGGATGGGGCATTACTCTCCCTCCTAACCTTCCACTGGGCACATCATTTGCACAAGTGGGGGGGGGGGGGGAGAGTATAAGAGAGGGGACCTTACACTTACCTGATCGAGACTGAAATGATATTGTGGAGTGTTACTTCTGATATTTTGAACGCGGAATTGACACTCCCCATTGGTGCTTTTGCATTCCAAATACAGGAAGTTATACTTCATGCCATCACTTCCATCACTTCCTAAAAAGGTTGAGAACCACTGCTCAAGACAATATAGTTTTGGCATAAATTAAGTTCAAAGTCCATCTGAACTTTGACATTTAGCTCTTAGTTCTTACAGTTATCAAGTAAGGCAATCCAGTAAGCAATCCAGTGAGATGCCAGGACAGAATTATATCATGTAATTTGTGGTTGACATCGTATATCCAGTCATCAGTTAATAACCTTCCTATTCCGAATCCCCAGTCCTCTAGTTGCCCATGCTCCCCATCTATGCTCAGAAACTAGTGTTTTTCCCATATGTGGCTGGTCTTGTCAAAGATGTGGAACTAGTAATCCCCATATCAATGATTTAAAAGTAGCTAGAGGCTTTTTTTCATTGTAAAGTAATAGTGATGTGGCCAGATTGTTAAAACCTAAAAAAGGTAGCTATATAGCCAAATGACCAACATGGATGGTCAGTAATAGAAGACCAAAAGTATTTATGTATTTACACTAAGATAAGATGTTTGGCTAGAGATGGTCGAAATGAAT